>JAMAKE010000045.1:0-237217 GCA_023628695.1 Nectriaceae sp. PG4201 | reverse complement strand
GGGGGAATCGTGACTGCGCGCTTAGGCAAGACCCTTGCTGACGGTCTTGATGATGGGCTCGTATTCGATGTCATCAGAGTCGTTGGCCTGCAACTCGGTTGCGATACCGGTGAGTGATCGCTTCAGGGCTTCCTTGGAGGAGGCGTAGATCATCTTGGGCTGTGGTAGGGGGTCAGTTCATAGCTCCGTCACCGATAATTGCGGGTTTTACAAACCTGAACACCGGCATCATCGGGGGACCAGGCAATAAAGGCAAGCTTGTTTCTGCGAAACTGTCAGATGACGCCATTTGGAGATAGGGAGGTGACCGCATACCGCACGCCATCGCCGGAGGCTAGGGTGTACTCGAAGTCGTAGACGGCATATCGGGGGCCCTTGCCAACAGCGCCCTATCGTCTCGTTAGTATTCCCGTCATACATCACGTCAATCTATTAGAGAGCATACCGATCGGCTCTTGGAAGTAGCGTTGATAAGCTTCTCACGGAAGTTGTCCCAATCCTTGTCGTCGGAGGCATCCTCGACAACAATCTGCTTGTAGTCGTCCGACAGCTTGTAGATGATGTACTTGTATTTCTTGCTGAGCTTCAGTTCATTGTAGGCAGTTATGCACTCCTGCGAAACGGTAGCTCTGGAAATTAATGAGTTAGCGGGCGGTTCCACGAGATGCTCCCATCAGCAGCTCCGTGCCCCGCGGCGGCGTCGTCGCGATGAGGGGCAGGTTCGGCTGCAGGATGGTTATGGGCGGATGAAAGGGATTGGGAGGACGAACCCGGATTGAGACTGGTATTCGCAGTTAGATATAGAGCTTCAGGGGGCCTGAGGTGAACAACTTACCATGGTTGCGGTCTACGTCAGGAGACGGATCTAGGAAAGAGGGGTGGCTTCGGAGAGCTTGTTAGCTATGGACCGACGGATTTGATAAGGCGCAAAGTTTCTTTTCAACGGGCGGAAAGGAGAGAAAAAAGGTTAGACCGTACCGGAGTTAGAGGTGGAAGTTGAGTGTTCGCGATGCAAAAGCAAAGACGATTGATAGAGAGTAGGTTGTATCTTGGGAGTTGGGTCAGGGTGGAAGTGGAATCGGTGGACTGGGCGGTGCTATGAGGGGCGGGGCCTTGCGGGAGAAAAACACCACAGCCCATGGTGGGGTTGGCCGGTGAGATGCGCCACGTGACCCGATAGGAGTGCGTGTCAATTGTGGCTCGTGTTGATATTACGGTGATTGTTGATGGAGAAACGGCGAAGGCATCAACATCAGCAGCTAGGCACCCCGGTTCGTGGTCGAGGCAACGAGATAATAGCAGGCTCTGATATAGCATATATCACGACATTCGGACTATGATGGACTAATTCCGTTGCCCGTTTTAGGTTTCATCTTTTTGAATTGAGTTTCTTTCTTCTTTTCGCTCTACTACTACAGTCAGTGCTACTACTATACAGGGCTCAAGTGGCCTGAAAATCTGCAAGGGGTATGAAGACAAGGTCGTAAGAAGTGGTAGAGAGGAGATTACAAGGCCACTTGATCCATTCCTTTTAGAACACCGAAACCATGCTCCCCCCTGTCCGTAGGTTTTATACAACATTCACATCACACCTCTCTTACATCATGCCACCCATGCCGCCCATTCCGCCCATGCCTCCCATGGGAGGCGCGGCAGGGCCCTTCTCCTCAGCAGCCTCGACGATGGCCACCTCGGTGGTGCCCAAAAGCGAGGCAACGCCGGAGGCATCAATGAGACCAGTGCGGACAACCTTGAAGGGATCGAGGATACCGGCGGCAATCATGTCGACGTACTCGCCCTTGGCGCTGTCGAAGCCCATATTGAAGTTGGCGGCGTGCTCGTCGGTAAGCTTGCCAACGACGACGGAGCCCTCCAGACCGGCATTCTCGATAATGGTTCGGGCGGGTCGGGTAATGGCGTTCTTGACGATGTTGACACCGAGCTGCTGGTCGAAGTTGCCAGTCTTGATGTCGTTGAGAGCCGAAGCAGAGGCCTTGATCAGGGCAGTACCACCACCGGGCAGGATACCCTCCTCAACGGCAGCGCGGGTAGCGTTAAGAGCATCAACGAATCGGTCCTTCTTCTCACCAACCTCAACCTCAGAAGAGCCACCAACCTTGATGACAGCAACACCGCCGGAGAGCTTAGCAAGACGCTCCTGGAGCTTCTCCTTCTCGTACTCAGAGGTAGTGGGGTCAGCCATGACACCACGGATCTGCTCGCATCGCTGAGCAATGGAGTCCTTAGAGCCACCACCGTTGAGGATGATAGTGTCCTCCTTGGTGATGGTGATGGAGCCAGTGGAGCCTAGCATGTCGGGAGTGGCCTTCTCAAGCTTGACGTCGAGCTCATCGGTGAAGACGGTACCGTCGGTCAGGATAGCGAGATCGCCGAGGATGGACTTTCGGTTGTCACCGAAGCCGGGGGCCTTGACGGCAGCAACCTGGAGCTGACCTCGGAGCTTGTTGAGAATGCAGACAGCGAGAGCCTCACCCTCAATGTCCTCAGCAATAATGACGAGAGGTCGTCGCTGCTGGGTAGAGACCTCAAGAGCGGGGATGATGTCCTGAACGGCGGAGATCTTCTTCTCAGAGAGGAGAATCAAGGGGTTCTCGAACTCAACCTTCTGGGCCTTGGTATCGGTGATGAAGTAAGGGGAAACGAAGCCACGGTCGAATCGCATACCCTCGGTGACCTCGAGCTCGTCCTGAACGGTCTTGCCCTCCTTGACGGTGATGACACCCTCCTTGCCGACCTTCTCCATGGCATTGGCGATCATCTTACCAACATGGTGGTCGCCGTTGGCACTGATGGTAGCGACCTGGGCGATCTCGGCGCTGGTGGTGATGTCACGCTTGTTCTTCTGGAGAAACTCGACAACAGCCTCAACACCAGCCTGGATACCTCGTCGGAGATCCATGGGGTTGCAGCCAGCGGCCACGTTCTTGACAGTCTCGGAGAAGATAGCACGGGCGAGAACAGTGGCGGTAGTAGTACCATCACCGGCGACCTCGTTGGTCTTGGAAGCAACATCTTGTAATAACCGAGCACCGAGGTTCTCGAACTTGTCCTTCAGGGTGACGGCCCTGGCGACGGTGACACCATCTATTTCTTGTCAGCGATATATCGTAACACGTGAATTGAATGTTTCACGAACCCTTTGTGATCTTGGGGGAGCCAAAGCTGGACTCAATCAGGACATTTCGGCCCTTGGGTCCGAGGGTTGTGGCAACGGCCTTGGCCAGTGTATCGACACCAGCGAGAAGGGCAGCGCGGCCCTCGACACCGAACTTGAGCTCCTATCCAGAGTGTTAGAAGGCTCAATCCCATGATCCCATCGTATACAAGTAGCTTACCTTGTGAGCAAAGCGCACTTGCTGGCTCAGACCTCCGGCTCGGTACTTGGTAGCTGCCGAGGAGAGGACGGAGGCCCTCGCCCGAGAACTCAATGCGCGCTGCATGATGTGTGAATTAGGGGGGTATAAGTAGTATTACAAAGAGAAAGGAGAAAGTTCACGAGCTCTAGCTTCGGCTTTGGAGGGGACAAAGGCAGAAGTTCAAGAAGTGCAAGCTGTAAGGAGGTGGACGGAGAGGGAGGAAGTTGATATGATGGCAATTGGAGAAGCTCGCGCCCCAAAAAAATTGTCACCGGAGTGTCGGCAAAACATCCACCCAGGAGCGAGGCTAGTCTTCATTAGTCTTAGCCCTACTCCAGGCCACTTCTACTCCTTTCCAACGACATCCGCGCGCGAGTCTGGATCGCATAACCGCAATCATAGCCGAGGGACGCCTTTGACTCGATGATTACTGCTTCTTGTGGCCCACCTGACAAATGTGCCGTCTGGGGTTTGCTGCTTTTCATCGGCTTTGCCGCACGGTTCATGTACAACTGCATCGGCGGCTTAAAAAGTGCGAAAACCTCGTTGAATTGAGCAAGAGCTATGACTAGCTGAAAACTTTCAGAGAAGAAGCGAAGCCGAATTACCATCGACCTGAGTTATCTCATTCCACATTTATCCGTTCCAATGCCAAACCTGAACTCCAGACCTCAATATGAACAGGAAGAAACCAGCTGAAAATAGTAAATCATACCGACACCATTTCTTGGTGTCCAATCCGATCGGTGTTGTCGGCAACGTATCCGAACCATCATGCAAGATTGAAGTATCCTGCAGCATAATACATGTTGAGTAGATAACAAAAGAAAGAGAGAAGATAAAACAACCACCCTGTACATTTCCAGGGCGAGTAAATTCAAGGCCTTGCACCTGACGAGATATATATGCCGACAGATCTTTCGTCACCTGAAGCTCAGGAGCGCTGGTCAGCAATAGGAGTGGCGAAGATATTCTCTTCTTCCTCCTCGTCGACCTAGTGCATAATTAGTTGGGTGTTTCTTGAGATGCTCCGCTACATTAGGATGCGAGACTCACGATCAAATCTCCAAAGAGCTGCGTGTCGGCGACATCGTCGATCTCATATTGTGATTCTCCTGGCGAGGTGGTCGGAGTCGTTGTGTGGCTATGAATGCTCTGCTTATGGTGACTCTGGGGAGGCGTAACTTGTGCTCCTAGATTCCATGGGACAAATGATTGAGCAGAGTATGCAAGAATGTCGGACGGCGACAGTGGTG
This sequence comes from Nectriaceae sp. PG4201, assembly GCA_023628695.1. Classification (NCBI taxonomy): domain Eukaryota; kingdom Fungi; phylum Ascomycota; class Sordariomycetes; order Hypocreales; family Nectriaceae; species Nectriaceae sp. PG4201. The sequence continues at coordinate 232,584 of JAMAKE010000045.1, read as the reverse complement.
TATTTGGGTACGCTGCGTCGTTTTCCGGTGACAAATAAGGAATCTGCCCGTAGTAGGGAATTCCCCATCCACCGAGAGCACTGCTTCGACCCATGTTTGGGCGGATAGGAGTGCGAGGAGTGCATGGGTCTTGGGAAAATACTACCTGCGTAGGCTGGTCGGTGTTGACCTTGCTGTTCTTTTTCGTAAGTGGGCTTGTGAAAGCGCTCTCCATATCCTCGTCGTCCTGCTATTTGTTAGTATTGGAATGAAAACGGCGGTTAAGGTGACCCACGTCGACGACTAAACCTTTACTTTGGCCGAAAACCGTGTTCACACACATGTGGAAATTGCTAAGATCAAGTTCTGTATGGCCAGTGGGGATATAAGGCTCAATATGGCTGCAACGGCGGACCATAGAGGCACTCGAGTGGCGACGCATAGGCGTGGGAGTCTGGGGCAGAGCCTCCTCAAAGTCTTCAACATCACTGAATGTTCCAGTGCTGTTAGGAGAGCTCTCCAGATCGTAAGCATCAGGCAGGTTGAATCGCCGATCTTCAATTGTCTCCGAATATCGGACTGGGCGAACCGAATCCTTATCGTCGCCTTCCATGTCCATACGAACATACCCGCGAATGTCGGAGTCGACAGTACCGCGACTCTGTGCCGGTGGAGGCACTACATGTCCTTCGGCAATAAGTTCGCGACGGAGTCGACTCATATGTTGGTGAATCGCAGCACCGCTAGATCCGGGCTTCAGACGATGTGCGATGGCGCCCCATGGCAGATCGATCTTGGCTCGCTGACACTCATACTGAATGTGCAGCAGAAGCTTCTCCGCCATGCGAGGGCCTGGAGCTAGGTTAGAGAATGGCTCTGAATGATGTAAGGATCACTTACGGCCCCAAACGATAAGGTTGCGACCACGGACACGACCATTTCTCTTTCTATCCTGCTCTGTGGGCAAGTGATGAGAATAAGTAGTCTTGCTGGGGGTGTTGGCAGTTGGATGACCATGGCTCTTCAGAGCTTGGGAATTGGACTGTCTAGCCTTTGCCGCAGCTCGGCTTGATTTAGCTGGTGTCTTTTTACCAGCCATTTCGAAAGTCGATGAAGTTAATCTCTGAAAGACTGGTCAATCTAAGCCACACCTAATCCCTCCTTTTCTCATGCGTGGTGAAGTGCAGGACATGAGGGAGCCGTTCAAAGATCAGGAAACTTACCAGGAGATCGAATTGGTGAAGTAATTGGGTAATTGGGTAATTGAATTTCTCGAGCAGGTGAATGAGTGAGAATGTGGGAAGTACGTTAGGAATCTCTCGTGAAGGTCGTTGTGGATGAGAAAGGTGAGAAAGTGAGAGTGAAACCACAAAGGTGAGAAGTAAAGCAGAACCTCTTTGGATTTCTGGAGGCTGGGAGCCAGTGCAAACCACGAAGTCATCTCAGTTGTGCTGTTAGCCCTAGGGCTCGCCAGGTGTTGAGGCTCGAAGCGAGACTCGAGAAGCGTTCGACAGCTGGCGGCCCGGCGATGAGAGAGAGCTGTGGCCTCGGCCACCCACTGGGCCAGAAACCCATGCTTGAGCGGAGTTTCAAAGAGCAAGCCATTTGGAATGCTAGAAAAAGCGCTTCCAGGAGAACCAAAACCTAAAGGTCTCGAAGTTTAGACCAGCTAAGGCAGGAAGAAGTGTGATAGGAGGAAGCTTGTCACGCATAATGAACTTGACGGGAGGGGTGATTTATATTATACCTACTACTTAGGTACCTCAGTGAACAGCAAGAGCCCTGGAGTTGCTCAGCAAAGGCAGTTACAACACACGCACCTTCCAGCTCAACCTGATCACTGCATCGCTCAAAGGCAGGTAGCCCGGCCTCTATGACTCGTTTTTAAAGAGGCGGACGGCCGAGTCACTGGCCTTCTATACCTAATACACAGATTACATTGGCCTCAAAACTTTAGGTCATGAAGAGCTGTCACATTAAATGCTAATAACTCACGGACAAAGTTTGAATCTGACCTGGGTGTTATTGATGAGCTGCCCGCCCAGCCGACTAGTGCCATTGGACAGAGAAACAGCTTCATGAATGCCGTAAAATATCGCAACCATGATATCCAAGGGCCTCTTATTAAAGCGTATGAGCATCCAGAGGCGATTGACTGGAAGGTACAGACAGCTCCTTCGTTGCATCCAGTCTCAAACCATACTTAGTAGCACTCGACTGTGTTACCCCTTTTCAAGTTATAACAGTCAATTATCGCAAGACCTCAAATTTATGTTGCCCAGAATACCCAAATCACATTCGAATAGTCTATGTAAAGCTGATCCATAACTATCTTGAAACAGAAACCTCTTCGCACATTCACTATTCGCGTCGCATGACTTTGCGAATAGCCTTTCGTAACTGTCCCTTACCCTTTTTTGATTCCCTCTCTGGTGGTTCTATCTGCCCACATTCCCTCGAAACAGCAGAAGAAGAGCGAAGTGAGCCGCATCCCGAGTCCAATTCCGAGTCTTGACCTGTAGCACTTATTGCTAGAGCCCCCGTCTGTGGAGGAACGTTTCCGAGCCGTTGTGATTGTTGCATTATCTCAGCTATCACCCGCCCTTGAGCCGCCCTGATATCATTAAGAGCCAACTCAACTTGTGTTTCCACAGCACTGCTAACAGCCTGGTTGATGGAGGTGGGGATGTTCACGACCGCTTGGGATAGCTGGTTGACTAGACTGGATACCGTGACGAGATTCTGTGTCATAGCTTGAAGGCTTTGAGCTTGAGGCTCAACCAATGCCTGCATGGCATTCAGTTTCTCCGAATGAACCTCGATGGCATGGTAGTGGTGGTCCATTTGGCGAGCCATGTCTTGGTTGTAATCGCGTAACTTGCTGACCTCGTCGCGTAGATGGCCTAAATTTAGACGCAAGGGCACTGTAGCATCTGCCAAAGATTGCTCCATTTGCTCGATCGACTGTTCTATTGATTGTTCAGCAGCTGCCTCTGCCGCTTGCTCTACAATCGCACAGAGCTCGCCGCCAACAGCGTCTAAGTCTACTTGAGTAGGACTGGTATTGCCACAACGCTGTGTCGTTTTGGTGGCCATATCAAAATAACGTCGCTCATGCTCAACAGACCGGAGGTAAGTTTCAACTCTGCGAGCAGCCTCTTCTTTGTTGGCATTCTCGTTGAGTGAGGCATCGCGCTCTTGGATCCGCCGGGCGATTTCGACTCGGAGTTTTCGGTAGGTTTCACTGGCCGGAGCAGTAAAATCACCGTGAGCTTCTCGGAGTTCCAAAAGGCTCTGATAGTCTTCGACGATACACTGGGCATCCAAGGGTGAAGCAGTTGTTTGTGGAAAGTCCCCGTTCGTCCTGGCTTGAGCCAAGACATCTGCCATGACCCGGATTTGCACTGGGAGATAGGTAATGTTGCCGGCCATGATCGTGCCTGGACTAGCAGAATTGACTTGTACGTCTGGATTGTGTCCGAGATCGTCTCGTGGAGTAACTTCCTCGATAGGGGACTCAGGAGGGGTGATCAAGCCGGTGACAGGAACTTTATATGCTTTGCTGTCTAGGCGTAGGGTGTTCTGGGGGCTTGAAACCCGAGGGGGAGTACTAGGACAAGCAGACATGATGATGAATTGGTGTTAGTTGATATGGAATGAAGGGAATGTTCGTGTGTTTTCGCTGCGCATTGGTTAGTGGTCGGTATGAACACCATGAACGGCACAATGTTCTTACATGGTTGAGACGGTGGATAACTTCTAGCTGGTTGGTGGTATGAGAAACCGCAAGAACCTTGGAACAGGGTAAGGTGATTGGAAATGTGAAGAAGAAGAAGAAGAAGATTGAAGTCTCAAGCTCAAAGCATGAAGAAGTTGATGAACGAGATGCCATATTGTTGACAATAGGAGCGGAGTCATATATAGTATTGTTGGAGCGCCCATTGTCTCAAAAAAATCCCCAGGCGAAAACGCAGGCCTGAATGGATGAACGAAACCTACAAGCCTGCGGGGTCGTCAATAGCATTGTCGACACTGAAAAAAGGGAGGCCAAAACGAGTGACGAACAAAGAAGGCGGGCCACCCGGGCTCGCTAAACAACTACACAGCGACCGTAAAAATAGCGCACAGTGAACAAAACGAATGTCTGCAGAGTGATGGGAGCTTGCAAATGTGAGGGCCTAGAAGGCTCCTCCGGCGACGATACCGATGATGCCACTGTAATTGTCGCTGGACTGGGGAGTCAAGGGCATCAATTGATGAACGAAGCACTCCTACAAGGATGTTCAAGATAACATGACATTCAGCGATATGCTTCTAAAGACTTCACAGGCGAGAGAAAGCATTAAGACGTGACAATCACGATGCATTGCTGTAGAGAAAACTATCACTCATCTGGCTGCCGTCTACGTACTCCTCATAATTGGCAAATCCACCCAAGAACGATGTCTCCAACTGCACAGTAGCTCTCCAAGAATCCTCTTGGTGACTCAAACCTCGAGGAGAACAGTACTCAGCTCCCCATGCGATTCGATAGTCGTGCGAGAACCTGAGAGTCAGAAGAGTGGGCTGCGTTCACTCGTCGTCCTTCATCTCACCATCCTCAGAGGCAGAGGCGGGTGCATCTATTGACAAGTTAATCTTTAATCATAAGAAATGAGCGAGATCATATTAAACATACCTGTAAGAGACGAGTTGGAAGCAGCATCCTCCTCCTTCTTGACGGCCTCCCTTTTGGTGTGCATGAGAGGCTTGGAGTCCTCATCGTCGGAAGACTCCTTCTTGGCAGGAGTGGCCTTGCCCTTCTTCTTAGTACTTCCGGAGGGGGCAGCGCGAGCCTTGCGCTTCGTAGGAGTGGCGGGAGCGGACTTGTCGTCAGCTGCAGCGTTGGCAACGCTGCCACCCTTCGTGGTGATTCCGTGAGCTTTGAGCATACGCTCGTATCGTTTCTGGCTGTTGAGGAAATTGTGTCAGCTAAGTGCGCAAAAATGAGGGCATGGGAAATACTTACGCAGCAGCCTTGCTGACGATTCCTAGATCATTGGCCACGCTCTGAAAGTCGGGCTGTTCTGGTTAGCCAAGCCAGAAAGAAGAAAAGGTGTTAACTTACGCGTCCGTTGGAAGTGTGTCCAATACACGAAACCAGGAACTTGACCTGATCGGTCGGCTCTTGTTTAGACATGATTGTGGTAAGTGCACGACTGGTGCATGTCAGAAGAAGCCAGGTCAAGGGCGTGATGACAGTGTCAATTAAGAAAGCTAAGGTGAAAGACAAAAGACAACCAAGGAGAAGATTGTATCTGTGAACAGGTACTATTGATGAAGGGCCGACGTCTTGCTCTTGGGTTGGTGAAATTGAGATCTTGTCATACGGCGGAGCAAGTAGACATATGAGGAGTGGGGAGTAGAGCAGAAAGCCAAGATAAAGCTTCAAAGGTGTGAAAACCCGCATTTTCAGCAGGTTTTCGAGAGCACACAAATAAGGCCTTGATGTGCTTAGGAGTGGTGTGCCAGATTGACGGAAGAAAAGTGTTGGGAATCGCAAGGCAGGATACAACCCCCGGCTTAGGATGGGATGTTTTGAATAGTAGAGCAGAAGACGACCAAGCTGGCAGATGGAGGAAGTTAAAGGTAAACAAAGAGAACTTACCTCGAAGTGCGATGGCTGTTGTCGTGAGTTTGGATGTTGTTGTGGTCTGCGAGACTGTTCAGGTGGTTTGTGGTGTTGTGAGGAAGGAAAGAAAAAGGGAGACACGAACGGCAGGAGATGTCTTCCTAAATACTTTTCCGAACGCACTAAGCTCAAGAGAACCCTGAAGAATGTGCAAGCAAGCCTCAATTGTTCTGCTGAAGCGAATGGGGAGGCAGTGACTGTCTATGGGCAGAAAAGGGGGGCGGGCGTCGTTCGTTTGCCGTTTCGCTCGTAATGACGGACGAGGCGGCCTTTGACTGGGTAGTTTGAAATAATGGAACAAGACGTACAAGGACTCCGTTTGTTGCACCAGGGTTGTCTGGTGAATGGCCTTCACCTGTCGAGACAGTCGCCAGCTGGCGAGAGGATACGAGGCGGTGCGCCCTTGTGTTTGGCGACCTAGCGTCAAGAGGATGTGGAGAAGGGCAAAGCAGTGTTCACGAGATGGGTTATGTTTTGAAGGGTAGAAAATATTGGAAGTTGAGTGTCCTGGTACGCATGCACTTACGATCGGGAAGTGAGGCATCGTGACATTCACCGTTTATTGCTTCTAGGCTTCAGTTAAATGAGAAGCCTGGCCCAACCATCCGAGTGACATCTCAACGTCTCCAACCCAGTCAGAAACATGCTTAAGCCTCCGTCTCAGTCATCTCACTATCCTCTTGCTCCTGTTTAACCTCCTGCTTTACCCCCACCTTGTCATCCTCCTCGTCCTTCTTGACCTTCTTCTTGGGAGTGCGAGTCTTCTTGACAACACCGCCGGCAGGGGTCGCCTTGGCCTTGCGAGGGCTGGAAGTACCAGAAGAGGAGTCGCGCCAGCCGTGGCGGACGGACATCTGGCGGAAGCGCTCCTTGGCGCATTTGGCGTCCTTGAGACCTAAAGAGGACGCGACGGAATCCTAGTCCGCATCGGGCTTCTGGGTCATGTTGTCGAAGACAGCTTTGATGAAGCGAAGTTCGCCATCGGTAAGGCCAGATGGGCTCTCTCCATCGGCAGCAGCGGCTTTCTTGGGAGGCATGGTGAGCTAGGGGTGGTTAGCTGTGGTTGGTGGATGGGTCATGCAAGGCGACTCACTTACTAGAACCGATGGTGGATGATAAATGGGAACAGATGATTCAACGTAATGTGAGATGTGTGGATGAGAGATAAGAGCCTGGTGATCCAAGTTGTGGCGGATGGGAGAGTGGTGGATGAAGATGGCAAAGTGAAGTGAGAATTGTAAAAGAGGATGGGAGGAGAATGGGATTTTAAATATTTGGCTGGGAACAAGGTTAGGAAATCAGTTAAGCTCCGTCTAGAGTTTCAGTGACGCTGGGAGGGTGAATGGTCCGGTGTAGGAAGGGGCAGGTTACGCATCACTAAGACAGAGTGAGATCGAAGTGAGTGGAAGCAGCACCACCCGCCAGTGCGGACCGAATAGATTCCACTAGGGGCCACAATCAATCAGGCATTAGGCTACAGCAAGCCAATTTTATCCGGGTGCTAAGAAACTCGCCAAATGACTAGTGTTGCCCAGCATCTGATCACCGCTGGTTATGCAGACCAGTTTGTGCTGAGCACCAGAGGCACGGAAACACCTTGTTTTACAGATAGATCACAACAGTTGAAGACAGCAGCTCTTGAAGTGAGTAGATGAGATTTCGTGTTACTCAAGCTATACTCATGATCGGTTCCTAAGCCAACATTTGGCAATATGATCCATCCAGTGTTGACTGCAACCCTCCCCCTTGCCGTCTCACAGAATCCTAGAATCTCAGCACACTGTAATCAAGTTTCATCAAGCCAAAGCCACAGCCAATTCTTCGTCTCTGCTCAGAGAATAGAGACAAACTCAAAGACCTCAAACGTTCTCTGAGAAACTTGCTGGCATGGAGAAGTCCAAGAAATCATTGCGGAGCATCTCATTTTGCAGTTGGTTGGTCGCCGCCTCATCATCATCTTCTTCCTGCTGCTCCTCCTTCACAATAGGGGGAGTCAGAACCTCATCATCTTCGTCCTTCTCCTCTTCCTTCTTGACCTTGGACTTGGCGCGACCCTTTCCGCCAGAACGGGGGGTCTTGGCGACCTTGCTGGGCGTGTTGCCCGCAGAGGCGGCGCCGCCTTTCTTGGGGGTCTTCTGGGGAGACGCGCGTGGTCCGCCGCTGGCATCGCTGAAAATTCCTAGCTTGCGCTTGACTTGGCCGAAGCGAACCTGTAGGATGCATGAGTATGTGGTGGTGAGGTGGATGAGGGGGGATGAAAGGGGCTGTGTGTACCTTGGCGACTTCAGCATTCTTGAAGCCCTGCTCAGAGGCGACAGCCTCCCAGTCAACGTCGGCCTTGTTCCTGGTATTCTTGACGATGCTGAAGAACAGCATCGCCTCGGAGGCAGTAGGTTCCTTCTTGGTTTCAGACATAATGGCCGTTGTTTACTATCGCTGCGTCAATACGGGAAGACATAAAAGAGAGACAAAGAAGTGGGAAAGATATATAGTCTCAAATGAGAAAATAAATGAAAATGTTGCAAAATACTTACTTCGAGGCTTGCGGCTGGGTTGGGAAATTGATTCTTGATAGTAGATGTGACTAGAAGTGGGATATGAAAAGGGGGAGGTTTCTGAGAGGAGGTGGCCCAAAATATGTATTTGGATGTGAGAATGATAAGATTCCTGAACGGGAATTGCAGTGAATGACCATGTTGCCGTGGGCTAGGCAACCTTGATGAATGAGCAGCTCAGTTTGGCATCAGGTGAAGGCGCGCGGCCAGCTGTCAAAGGGTGCTAACCGCCAGAACCTTGTGGAAGGCGCTCACAAATAGTGGTAACTCTGGCTGGGCTTTCGAGCCTCGGCTTATGGTTTGGATGGAGCGATTTTAGGTTGGGAAAACGAGATATTTATCGAGAACAAACGGTGCATTTGGTAGTCAAACATGTGGTTGAGCAACGACAGTAACCCCTACCTTAGTCAGGTGTATCTACAACCCGAAGCTGCGCAGAAATATTAGAAGTTTGATGTTAAGGGTTTTCAAGATTATTCTACTCATGCAGAAGTGACTTAGCTAGCTTCCATAAATATAGTAGAAAATATATTGAAACAAACTCTTCTCACATCTACACATTCCAGATCATTGGCAAGCGTAAACTCATGCGCTTCGAGCAGGGATATGCGGGTGAGGAGAGTCGAGAGAGGATGGACGGGGTTCATGCAAGGTTTGGAAGTCTTATTAGCCAAGAGCCTGGGAATGAATACGAGACGATGAGCCCAATTCTAAAGTCAGGGCTCAAGGCTAGAGTTCTGATTGGGAGACACTGAGACATGCTCGTGGAAACTTGGCAGCATGAGGGAGTTCATAAAATCAACCATATCCATCAATAGACCTAGTGTACATTCTGCCCGTCAACAGCATCAAATTCAAGTTAAAAAAAAAAAAAACGAGATACCCAGATGTAGCTTCTCAACAGAAACTATAGTTGAGAGAACAGGCAGAGACAGAGAGAGACTAGAGGCAATTTGCATCAAAGAAATCCATCTTCAGGATCGTTGTCATTAAGTCATAACATAAGAGCAAAACATCTAAAAGAGCCATAACCCCAGTTTTGTACATTGCCAAGCCATCCTCTATCCGTGTTGTTTTTTGGGTATCAAAATGCGTGCTGGTCGTGGAAGCGGTCAGTCCAGTCGTGGCCACAGTCAGCCAGCGACTGGGCGCCATTAAGGTCGAGAGTGTCGGGGCTGTGAGCATCGGCAGCCCTGTAGCTGCTCAGATCGTATGCAGTGTCAAATGCACCGAATGCAGGAGACTGAGCCAAGACAGCGTGATCGTGGCCAGTTTGGTGGAGGAACTCCGGGTTGCAGTCGATGGAAGGACCAAAGCCATTACGCTGTCGGACATCCTCCAAAGAAGCAGGGTTGACGGCAATACCGTGCGTCATGTCGTCACTGCAAGGAGTGAGGAATCGGGTATTGAAGTCATCTCGTCCGTCGGTGATGTAGGGCGAAGACATCGAAGCAGGGGAGAACTGTGCAAGATAAGCAGGTGGGTTCTGCTCCTGCTTGATCTTTGGAGACCGACGCACTTGAGCATAAGATGAGAGGCTGACGCCGGACTCAGACTTGACGAGGCTGTCTCGCTTGGGTTGCTGGTTCTTCTTGGATTTCGTGACGCGGGATTTATCGCCAGTCTTGCTCCTCTTCTGAGGCTCGTGGCCAGTGACGGTCTGACGGAAGCGAGCGAAACGCATCCGAGCCGCATGGCCATTTGTGATGGGTTGCAGAAGAACGGGGTCTGAAGCGACTTGATTCCAGTCGATCTAGTTGATGGTGAGCTGGATGCCTCAAGCTGAGAAACGGACCAGTTGAGAGAAACTTACGTCCTTGAGATTCTTCTGGTTTAGGATAGCCAGAAGGAATCGAGCCATGGCATTCTCGCTGTGGGTCATATTGACGGTGTTGTAAAAAGACTGGTTGATGAGGACGACCAGGTTGATAAGGAAAAGGAGCGGAAGAGATGGATGTAAGGCTGCAAGATCAGGCCGAGGCAACGGAGGCGGACGAGTTGCTGTTATAAGAAGCACAGCATATAGTCGTAGGCAGCTCGGGACGCCTCAGCTAGGCGATGGCAGGCCCGAGACTTGTGGAGTCGAGTTTGAATAATGTGAGTCACCGTGAAGATCGGGGTATTTGAATAGTGGGAGGTGTAGGTGATCAGGCTGGAACACTTCTCAGGATAGTTGTCGGATGAGAGGAGTCGAGGCGAGCGAAAGGGCCGAAGGAGGGCCTTTTGATAGAAGGCCTGATAAAATAGAGATCGATACCTGAGGATATAAGATGAAAAGAAGGCAGAAGACAGCTGAGAGCAGTCTCTTCCAAATGGGGGCCGCGGTGCATTTAAGAGCAGCTCAAGTTTGCTCCTAGTCCAGCTCTGGACCAGTCTCCTGCCGCCTCGCAGCCTGTGGGGGAGAAGCTTGCTGCAAGAGACGGTCCAGGACAGGGATCAGGATCCAGGCACAAGTGGCGACGACATGGCCATCCAGACAGCTCTCATTGGCATTAATCGCGGCCAAGTGTCTGAAATGATGCCGTGGTTGCCTGGTGCTACCGATTTCTGTTAGGTTTGGGAACGGTGATCTCGCCATACAGCCATTAAGGGACAAGGATGGGCGGAAATGGGGCGCGACGAGGGGCTGCGGCGTGGGCGCTCACCGCGTAAAGTGGTTGCACCCACCACTAAGCGCACTAAAACATGGGCCCCCCTTGCCGCTAAAGAGTTGCGCAACCATTACATTTACGGCTCGCCGCAGCAGCTATACTTGATAGAACGAGACGACTAAAGAACCATTGAAACAATGTTGACAAGTGTGGATTCTAGCCTACCTCTGACCGAATTTCGTGCTTGAAATGAGGCCACCTCTAAGCCGAGATCGTTGTTTGCGACGTTGCATAGACCGCTCCAGCTGTCGCCGACTCGTGGCTCAATTGCGCCGACTCTCTGCATCACATCCCGAGATGGAAAGAATTTGGTGCGGGAACCGGGGAGCTAAAACGGACAATGACAGGGATTGCATTCTTGGAATGAAGTGAAACCAGTGTGACTCATTCGTAGACGACCTAAGTCAAAAGGAAAACAAGGTGGAGGGGGTTGGGGTCCATCCATTGATTGAGCATCGCATCACTCCGTCAGCCCCGGAACCAATTGGCCTAGCACACCCAAGCGGCCTAAATCGTGCAGGAGATATATCTGCGCAAGCTCGGAATAAGCTGATGAACTAATGACCCAATTCTGCCCCTGCGTAATGCGCAGTGGAGGTGTGGCAGCAGCTATGTTTGGATACCAAAAGTTCGGAAAGGATGGCCTAAATGGCGGTCATCACGATGCAATCGCAAAGAGGCAAGAGACCACAGGCGCAAGGGGCCTGGCGGTGCTTGGACGCTAAAGGCGTATTAAGAATGAAGAGATTGCACCATGCAGCCAATCCGCCGAGCTTTGCTTCTGACACTCAGCTGGAGGGGGGTCGGAGGATTGACAGCGGTCTGGATGATGGCGATGCTGGAGGTTTGAAGGTTATAGTAATTCAGCACCCCGAGGGGCTCGGAGAGTCTGGAAAATTCGTAACCGTGGTAAGACTTACAGAAATTTGCATTGAGAGCCATTGCAAAGGGCCCCATGGTCGGCATTGTGGTGTTCTGGCAATCTGGTCGTCGTGGAGGGCGTGGGATGAAGTGGGCGGGAGACGCGACGGGCGCGAACTTTGGTGGGACACTGTGCTCCCTGGTATCCGCGCAAGGTCCGCGAGAGCATGTGACCTCGTAAATTGGTCGTCTGATTTATGCCTGATTTCAATGGGTCTCTTGACAGGATGCCCCAGGCATCCATCCCCCCTTTTGCTGACGTAGCAGTGATGTTTAAGGCGGCGTTGGGCTTCCGTTTGCCTACCGTTTCCGGTGGCAACTCAAAAGCATCTGGCTGGGCCATTTCGTCCACTCTGGAGTCGAGGCGACCTCAGCTCTAAGTCACGATACCCGCCATCAACGGAAGGAATTGGCTGCGTGTAAATGAAGATCAATGGTTTATTTCGTAATTCGTAAAGTACGTAATCCAACATTAGGCGAATCAACGTCTTAACGTACAAATTGAGTTTGATGCTCCAAAAACTCTCAGCCGTCCATTCCATACCCCAGCGTTTTTGCTGGCTTGCATCCCCTCGGTGACATCTGCTGATTCCCTGACTCAACTCAGTCCGCTACAACTTGACGGCTAAACCATGGCCCACCCTCGGCTAAGTCGATCGATCTGACACTTGCCAAGGAAAACCAGGTTATATCACAACTTCGACTTTGTTTCATAGAACGAAAGCAATTCGTCTAAGTCTTTGATAGACCTCAAGGAGTTGAACTCATCCATCCCTTTCTGGAACTATGATTTTCCATGAGATTCAGACTGTGTAACCCGAGACCGGACCTTGAGTTTCCCCGACGTCCGCGTTCTCCACATGTTGGTGTAGACGCTCGGACCAAGGGCCGGCAGCACCCTCCCCAACCTCCCACTGTTCGCAGGTCCTTAGCAATTTCTCACTACCAATTTTCCCATTGCTCCAGCCGAAGCCTTAACAGCATCTAACCTGCTTGTTCCTAACTCTATCAATCGGCAACGCCACCGTGAAAATGAGCATCAACAACAAGAATTGGAATGATAGAGCCGACAAGGACCTCTTCTTTACTATTCTTTCTGTAAAAAACATTGGCGTTATCTCCGGCGCAGAATGGACTACCATTGGCAATCACATGAGAGGCCTGGGTTATGGCTTCACCAATGAGGGTTGTCGGTACGTTTCTCTCTCCCGTACACCTTCGTACTCTTAGTACTCTATTGTATCGACTTGCTGCAGCTTCTACTTCTAAATCCACCTGAAATGTCAGTCCTTTACTACACGTGTGTTTCCATTGACAGTCAAGCGGCTCCCTGGACTCACTCCGTTAGTGACATACCTGGCCATGGAGCATCCCTGGTAAACATCGTTAACGCGTTATCATCCCATCATTTATCAAAACAGGCCATTTGTTTTACCTTTTGAAGATGGGGTCAATTCTATTTCTACTTACACACATTGAACAACGTATAGAACGTAACTAACATGAACCCAGCCAACACTTCCAGGGTCTTCGGAGAGCACAAAACAAATCTGAAGGTAATGGATCAGTATCTGAAGGAAGCCGTAGAGTTGATCCAACAATGAACCCGATTACCCGACGGCCAGGACCTGGGCGAGGTCGACCTAGGAAACAGCCGCCTACACCAACTGAAGGAGCCCCTCCTGTTGCAGCTGGTGCTCCCGTTCCCATCCCTGGTTCTCATCACAACGGACTACCTGGAGCCTCTATGCCGGAATCCATCCCTCAGACTTTTCCCAGCCCGCCCCACGCACAAGAGCTGGCACAACATCCTCCCCATCCCATTTCTCTCCAGAAGGCTCCGGAACCAAAGGACATTCAGCAACAACCATTGCAACAGAGCCAGCAGCAAGCTCCTCCAACCCCCAGCCAGAGTGCAGTAGCTGTTGACCAGACCTCCCCTAAACCCGACCTTGAGGCTCCTCAGCCGGGTTCATTAGAACCAGAGCCTGAGACCATAGAGGATGATGACGACTTGGAGGAACCGAGCGCTAAGCGGCAGAGGATCTCGACGCCGGATGCAGCAAAAGAAGCTTTGGACGATGAGGCTGTACTGGCGCTTGCTGCACACAATGGCAACCCGGACCCATTTCCAAACGAGTAAGCCTTAATCCTTCTAGTTGAGCTCATCATTCTAACCCTTGCAGCTTTACATACGGGGAAGCATAGGAAAGGACCCCGTTCCTGTATCGTGATAAGCTTTAATAGTTAGGATTCCAAAGGTGTTTTTTGCCTTGGAAAAGTTGCTTGGTCTATCTTAAGTGCGAATTTAGCAAACCCGCCGACAACAAACATTTTTTTGTTTTCTGGCTGGACCCCAGGGAATCAAGAGCCCGTCAAGGGGCTGTGTGTACAATGGAATTGGTCTTTATTGGAGTTTTAAGATGGTCATCAAAGGAGCGATCGGAAGGAATTAATCCAGGGTATGTCAACAGTATAGGAATATAGAACCAACCATGTAGCAGGTCGTTAAGTTGGCTCTTTCAAAGGTTGCCTTACTTTAGAGGCTGCAAGCGCCAAAGTGCAGATTGCGTCCATTCACTTTGGGCCTGTTTGAGGTTGACAACACTTCGTGCGCGTTCTTCAATCTCAACCTCTTTTCCTTCTTACAATCCCCCACGCACATCACAACATTTGGCAACCAGGCCTTGCCACATCTTCCACTTCCCGATATCCACGCGATTGTACAACACCACGAAGCCATGCCTGGAAAACCTGGAGGCGCTACTGTCTGGGACAACCCAGCTTTCCTCATGGAGATGACAGTCGCGTTCTACACTGTCTCGCAGAACGCCGGAGCCCTCACTACTCAGGCAAAGGATTCCATCATCAACTACATGCAGACTCAGGGTCACACTACGACCTGGGAGGCGGTTCGGTAGGTTTCTCTATTTTCATTATCTCCCTTTGCGTTCCGTTGGAGCTTGAGATGCGAGTGCGCATCTGCAAGGTCCAAGGCATGCCAGCTCAGTTCGCGCCTCATCACCTTTCGTTCACCTTTGACGCTCTTGGCAACTGCCTGACGCCTGTTGGGGCTTCAATTCGCCCCAAGCCCATTCACTGCTCTGTTCCTGCCTGCTAGTGCAGACATGAGACGCTCAGCTGTGAACATAAGAACCTCATCTTTCGTCCTCACCCTTTCATCTCAACATTAACCAACCACCAATCTACCACTTCAATAACACAACACACCTACATCTTCAATTATTCAGACCAATATCCCTCCATACCAAGACACCATGCCTCGTGAGACTATGAAGTGGGGGCCTTCTGTCCATCAGGACATCCTTATTTGCCTCTTGGGGGATATTCAGTTGAGCTCGACTGACTGGACAAAGCTCATGGATGCGCTGCACCAAATTGGTTATACATTCACTGAGTCTGCTCTTCGGTATGAGTTTTGCTGCTTCCTGCGTTATAGCCCCTACTTCCAATTTCTCTTTCTTGAGTTCACCCTTGTCACCCTCACTTTCATTATCGACCACCCCTCACCTTTCACTTCCCCAACTCACCCCTGATCAAACAACATCACCATTGCCATCACATATCTTTCCACAAGTCTAGCACTTCCACCTTATCCTCTCATTTCATTTGTCATTACCCATTGTCATGGCCGGTAAAGGCAGTCGTGGATGGGACGCACAGTCCCATGAAGATCTCCTCCTGGCTTTCATGGACGAGATCCAGCCCAACAAGGCCGCCGTGATGAACGTTACACAAAAGATGAAGGCCAAAGGATACACATATTCCTACGATGCCATCAAGTAACAACACTTGCTGCAACGTTCACATCCATTTTCTGATCAGTCACTGACACCTTTCTAGTCAGCACGTCCAACGACTCCGCAAAACTCGAGACACTACAGGCCTGCAGAATTCCGCCTCTGGTGTCCCTACCAATGGTGCTGCCACACCGAAGAAGGCCACTCCTCGCAAGCGCGCGGCTCCCTCCAAGAAGTCGACCAAGGTCATCAAGACCGATATAGATGATCAGGATGTTATTCTGAACCTAAAGCAGGAAATCGGCACCGAGGATGACGAGGTTATGTCTCCTGCGCCTGCGGCCAAGCGACTCAAAACCCCTAAGTAGGTTTTCATTCTCATTTCGTAGCCTTTCACATATCCTAATTTGAGTTTCTAGGCCTGAGCTGGACTTCGAGCCCGCCGTTGGAGAGGTCTAACTCATGATACTCTCACTCCTAAGGACCTAGCAACCACCAACACCCGGATAGATTGAAGGACAGTGGACATTGTGGACTGCTGGTGGACTTTGGGGAAGGAGAGACGAAGGACCTGATCTTGTGTGTGAAGAAACCCAATTTAGGGGAGGAAACTTGATTTATGATCTTAGCAAAATCTCACAGCTCTGGCTGGCTACACGTGGTAAATTATTTTACAAGTAGTCGAGATATTGGAGGCAATGCAGCAACTGGACTGAAAAAAACTATATGCCGTAGGTTAACTAGCCTTTGAGTTACCTCCTTTGTTTTCACATCGTTTCCATAAAACCTGCAAGCGACACATTAGAGGTGATAGGGTTACTTCTAGTGTGTGTTCCATACTTTTTGAGCCGTGGATCCAATGATTACGAGGTATTAGTACCCTGCATCTTCTGCTGTGGGAGACACGATGCCATTGATGTCTTGTCACCGCAGACTTAGCATGCGTAGACCAGAGAGCTAAGGCATTGAAACCCGCAAGGTATAACAAAGTCCGATCTACTGCCTAGGGTGGCAGTGAATCACCTACTCAGATGAATCATAACTTCTCACTAAAACTGCCAGCTAGAAAAAGGTGATGACAGAACCAATACCACTATTCACCCTTGCTTTGTATCCTGCTGCCTTCTCACCTCAGTTTATTCTCTGCTTCTCGTCTATTTGTGGCTTCTCCTTCAGGTAGAACCCTATCTTCACTCTCTCCCTTTATATCTGATTCACTTAACCATTCACTTTACTTTACCTTTCACTTTCCCCTACCTCCCCCCATTCTCATCCTTCATTGCCTTTCTTCCATTAACAACCTTCACTCAACAACAACTATTCTTCTTCACGCACAAGCCTTTTGTCTATTTCAATCCTCTTCTTTCATCCACCTCGACCTTTCAAGCCAATCATACCTTCACAATGCCTGGCGGAGACAAGAAGTGGGATGTCAGCGCCGAGCGCGACCTCTGTGTCGCTATCATCCTCGGCAACGCTGAAAACGAGCGTGTTCGCCACAACTGGCCCAAGATCTTCGCCTTCATGTCCCAGCTGGGTTATGGTTTTACCAAGGATGCTATCTCGTACGTCTTCCGTTTGCTGTTCTTTGACAAGGGACAGAAGTATGAGAGAAAGGTCTGACCGGAAATAGTCAGCACTTCACAAAGGTCATCATGAAGGACTTCAAAGCCCGCAACGGTAACCCTGGTACGCCTTCAGTCAGTACACCCAAGAAGAATGGTTCCGCCACTGCCACTCCCCGAAAGCGCACCCCTGCGAAGCGCAAGAAGGCTGAGGAGTATGACGAAGACGAGGACGATGATAGCTCTACGGAGAAGAAGCCCAAGGTCGAGAAGCGGATCAAGAGGGAAGACGGCAGTGCACATGCTGTTCGCGAGCGAAGGTACGTCTTATATACGAATAGTGACCTTTGAATTTGATTGCTAATGAGGGATGCAGTGCTACGGTTGCTGATGACGAAACGAGCTTCCAGCGATGGTTGGCGGACGATGAGGGTGCGCAATGATGCCACTCAGTAGTATTTGGGAGTGTGAGGATCCTACTCTGCGCTCTTGGTGGTTGAAGAGAGGACGTGGTGCTGGATCAAGGACATCGCCTTGCCCCTGAATCACAGCAGAAAAGTGAAGACTAGAAGAGCCAAAGAGTTATTCGGCAGATCTATCATAGCAAGCGAGAATCAAATATGATTTCATTCATTAAGATCCTTTCCTATTTGCAGTGGTTACGCTTTCTTCCACTCTGTCTATACTGAGGACTTGTTTGTATGCGTCTCACCGAGAATTCGCCCCGAAGGCCTAATATATCAGTTGCGTCTTCTTGCTCACGCCTAATCGATAGCCGCTCTGTTTAGGAATGTGACATAGACTGGCAATATGATGATGATTTTGAGATGATTAGTTAAGGTCAAAGGACTTAGAGAAGCGTGCGTGTGAATAGAAGCATTCCTTAAACTGCTCGAGACGATAACGCCGTTTGCGTCTTGAGATTATTGACTCAGAATGTGTCAAAGGTACGACTGTTTACGACGATGCCATATTCGCCTTTGGGATATCAACAGGTTGATTAGGGAAGGCGATATTAGGCCCCAAAGCAACTAGATTCATAAACTGGCTAAGTAGAGCCACACGTATAATCCTTTCCACAGTTCACTCTCATAATGTCCCCCGAACGCCATTAAACCCTATAAATACTCATGAATTACCTTGGCCGACGACCATCTAGCCTGTTTCCCTCACTCGGACCTTTCTTATCTGGGGCCTTAGACTTATCTTCGCTATCACCCTTTCTCTTCACAGCACCCCGGAGAGTCTGTCCCTGGCCATCAAAATGAGGCCTGGTTGCACTCTCCTTCTCCTTCTCCTTATCCTCATCAGTCTTGACAGGCTTGATCTCGTATCCGAAGAAAAGTTTATTTGGTGGCAAACGTAGGGCCGCAGGAGCTCCCGTTCGCCGCTTCGGCAAGCCAGGAATTTCCACGGAGGCTGGCACGGGGGTTGCAGGCTTCGGTGTAGAGGCCTTGCTCCCCTTCTTCACTAACTTCTGGCCCTCACCAAGGAAATTTGTTGCTCTGCTAGTGACTGATGGAGCGATTGCACTATAGTTGATGGACTGGGCCATGGTTCCCTGGTTGTGAAGAAGACCTCCGGCAGGCACACCGCCCCGGGTGCTTCTAGGAGTGCTAGTGCCACTCTTCCTCTCAGGCTCGACGTAGCCAACCGGGGGAGCAAAGTCCACAGAAACATCGGTCTCGATCATGCTGACGCCCATTTTCTCGGTCTCCGGTTTGACATCCAGCACCGCAACCTCATAAACCTCGTCGTTATACTCGAAGTTGAAAACATCGCCTTTTGTGAGGGTTGCGAAGTTCCTAAAAGCCTTTTCTAGTACTGCCTTGGGGTCGCTAATCTCAAGGAAGTTGACGGATTGCGGTTGGAGCTTAACCATCTTGGCGAGCTCGAGAGAAGTCGTGCGGATCTGGATCATGTCACCGACATCCATTCCTAGCGTCTCCATCATCTGCGTTTGTCAGCCTTCATTCTCCATCATCACCAAGCATAATGGCGCGAACATACCCATTGTGGGATGTATGCTCTTCCCTCCTCTGCGATAAACTCTAGGACGCCGGCATGCGAGTGTTTCCCCTTCTCTCCGTTGATCATCTCCATGAGCAAGGGCCACTGTACGTGAAGTTTGGACACCTTGTCCAGGGCGGACGGCGGGAGGATGATTTTGGATCCGTAGTTTAATTCCGGCCGTTCAGAGCCAGGAGCCATGATAAGGGGGTAGCATCGGTAGTACTCGTCGAAGCGTTGTATGATGGGTCGTCGGCCGTGGCGTGCCATATTGTAGAGGTGTTCCGGGTTGTTTGGGTCGAAACCACCGCCGAAGCCCGACACCGAGTACTGTACAAGAAATGGTTAGCCGTAGCTTGGAGCCGTAGGGAAAGATTGGTGACAAACCATATTGACGGCAGCTTGTGGTTCTAACTAATAAGTGTTGGACTGGCGGGGCCACTCGATTCGATGGTGGTGGACAGCGAAGGATGCTGCTCGTGTCTGACCAGGATACTGCGTGATCCTTTGCGTCAAAAGGGGGTTCCGTTATGGCTCTCTGGTGTATTTTCCAGGTGGTAGTTAGTCGGCAGGGAAAACTCTGGAGTCGCAGGTACACTTTATGGTTCAGGTTATGTGAGGTTGGGGTTGAAGTGTGACAAAAGCGACGTGGGGCGGCGTGTGGAGGCAGAGGCAGCTCTTGGATGACGCAGGTCCCTGAAGCTGCCTGTGGCGCAGGTGGCTCCAGAGCCAAAAATTACCCCAACCAGCTTGCAGCATTGCCCAGGCAAACCTCGAAGCTTCAGTGACAGTTTGAAGCTCTTCACCCATTCTACCTTTCGTTTAGGCATTTCATCTTCTGTCAATACTGCCTAAATATCGGGAAGAAGCTCTAGTTGAGTTATCTACAGCTTGATTTGACATGGCATCACGACATTCGGCTGCGCGGCCTAAACGAGCCGGAGAGAACTTTGCTCGAAGCCATCACAATGATGATGAAGAATCCGATTCCAAACGAGTCAAGTTCGACGTCCGCAACCCCTCAATCCTCGCTCCCGATGCCCGAGAAGACGATGCCATCCTCGACGCGGACGTAATTGGCGCTAGCGGAGCTACGAAGCGTGGCGCTGTCAACATAGATGGGTACGACAGTGACTCCGACAATGAGACCTTCAATGCTCGCGCTCAGAGTCGCAAAAAGGGCGAGGTCAATATTCTAGAACAGCTAGATAACTACGATGCAAAAAGCAGTGGTCCGACTGGGGGCGCGGCTGATGGCGACGACGACGATGACGACATGTTTGCTGCCGACGATGACGAAGGCGAGAAGGAAGCCGAAGCCGAGGATGGTGACTTTGAGAAGTCTGGCCGAAAAAAGAAAAATGTCAAATTTCTCGATGTTGATCAAATTGACGGGCAGGAGAGTACCAGCAAGACTGGTGGCACTGTCAGGTTAGATGACCAGGAGAGCAGCGACGATGAGGCAGATGTGGAGCTAGCAATCCAGGAGGAGGGAATCGACGAGGAAATCGGCGCTGGAGGTCTCAAGAGAAACGCTCCTAAGGTCGAGGCCTTCAATCTGAAAGCCGAGATGGAGGATGGTCGTTTCGACCAAGAGGGAAACTACGTTCGAAAAGCCGGCGATCCGGATGCGGTCCACGACAACTGGTTGGAGGGTCTCAGCAAAAAGGATTTGCGGAAAGCAGCGGCAGCCCATGAGAAGCGCGAGGCTGAGGCGCGGAAGCAACGCATCGAGGAAGACGGGGTGTTGATATCAACACTACTCAAGCTGCTGATACTACGGCTAGAAAGGGCTGAGACCCCGTTAGAAGCACTTGCACGGCTAGGAAAGCTTCAGACCAAGCCCAAGAAAGTGCCCAAATGGAAGCTCAAGAAGATGAACAAGGGAGCCGAAGGCATGGACGTAGATACGGAAGCCAGCCAGGACCCGGAACAGGTGCGCATTAAGGCATCTATCAATGCTATCACGGACGCCGCCGACAAGCTCCTGAGTCGGGATCACGAAGATATCTACGATCAAGAACGCGAGGTTCTGATTCGCGAGTACCGCAAAGAAACCGGGGAGGACTGGGTTGAACCGGAACGACAGGGTGACCCGGCTGAGAAGGACGAGGATGCGGTGAAGCCGGGGACGATGTGGGAGTTTCGATGGGCAGATGGCCGGGACGGAGATGCCAAGCAAGGGCCGTTCGATGGGGCAACGATGAAGGCATGGCAGGATGCTGGTTACTTCAGCGAAGGAGCGGTCGAGTTCCGGGCAGTGGAAGATGGCAGGGAATGGACGTCGAGTGTTGCAGCATTTGTCTGAGCTTCTCCCGGGGAAGGTGACCCAGATATCCAGCCGCCGGAACGTGCCTACGTAGATGCAAGTGGATTGGCTCTGAGGGTGGCGGCGGCAGAGATGGGATTGGACTGAGACGCAACATGTTCACTTCGAGGTGCCGGTAATACAGTACCGTGGACCGGGACCAGGCTATACGGGAGACGGCGAGTGGCTGAGGCTGAGGACAACTCGACGAGGCCCGGCCGGACAAGCCTGAAGAAAGACGTGGTCACCTTGTGGCTAGAGGCTAGGATGAGCAGTGGAGATGGTTGTGTAAAGCCTCCACCCGGGGAAAGAATGCATGACAGATGGCTAACGTTAGTATCAGGATCTTACCGCGGCCACCTTGATGGAAGACCCGAGGAGACAAGAGATGGAGCGCGTGGTTCCTGGGGATCCCGATCCGGACTGGGGCCGCGGGCGTAGGGGTAGAGGACGATAGGCGAAGAAGCCCAGACAGAGCCGACCAAGCCCGTGATACTCCGGCGCGTGGTTCCGTCTGGGGGACGTTGCTGGCCGTAGCCGAGCGGTTACCGTGGGATTGGCGGCGGCAAGCGGGCTGAGCCTCTAATGGAGCTCGGGGGGCAGGGATGTGGGCGGTACCTACAGCACGACGTACAGCAGACCTACCGGAGGATAGACAGGGGGCTCAGTGACAGGACAGGGTATGTCTTGTCGGTGAGATTGGAATGAGGCCATCACCAAGACAGGTCACCGTATATGGGGACGGAGGCAACGAAGGTGAGACGTCACCGCACACCTCACGCCAGATAAGGGCCGATGAGGGATGAGGGATGAGTGATTTTGGTAGGGGGAGCAACATGAACTGATAGCAATATACGCATAAAGCTGGCCTGTGCGATTGCCCGTGCCCTATGAATCTACTGAGGCTGGAGAGGATGGGATGGGATATCAAGGATAATGTGTGATTCGTCTTACTCAATGGTTCATCGAGGTCGGACTGAGATATGAGACGAGACTGAGACGGGCCGGACCAGACCCCGCCAGATGGTAGCCTCTTCGCCCCGGGAGGCCGAAGCAGGAAGCCCCGCCCTATTGCGTAAAAAGGCGCAACAACATCAACGACTAAATTAGAAGCTAAAGAAGATGATGGAAGTCAAAGGGCAATTACGGGACAAGTACACGTCAGAGAGAGGGCAGGGCCAGCAATCTCTCGCGGAATTGGGCTCTGCCGGAGCAGCATTCGCAGCCATATCAAACGGGCCGTTGAGAAAGAAAGGTGTAAAAAATTTTTGGACTAAAGTTCATGATGGATGGCCTCACGATTAGAAATGCCCCCTCCAAGGGTGACGATACGGTAACGATACGTTACTGTAAGTCAGCCAAGAAATGGTCTGCTTCTGGCCGTCTCCACCGGGGGCCCTGAAAGAATGGTTGGCCTTATTAGTGTTGGAGCTATGACTGGGCCGATGAGCTCTGAGGCAGGGCGAGGTATCGACTGGTCACCCCACCAGCGACGGCACCACCAGGCGACGACGGCGAGGTACACGCCCACGCCTCACCTCTGAACTTGTCTCGCCGGGCATGGGCTAGAACTTGACTAGACGGTAAGGTAGGGCAGATTAACGTTAGGTACATGACTTCGTACAAGCAATAATATGTCGCTCAGCCGATCCCCTCATCCGTCATAGCAATAATAATCCGGCCTTGCCTCCTCTACTTCTTCTGCCTCCCTCCTCTCTTCTCTTCTTCTTTCTTTCTTCCTCTCCATACCCTCTCGACGACCATCGTCAACAACATCTCCTTCTCTTCCAGTGAGTCTCCCCTGATGCCGTTGCTGCCGATTAGATCAGAGTGACGCGTTACCCTACACTACCTACCTCAACACTATCGCTACCCCTCCAGCTTGCCCCTCCTTCCAGCACTGGACTGGCGTTTTTCCCCCCTCCTCCTCAACATCGTGGGAAATTTACCCCACCTCCTCAGTTCACCCTCAACTTGCTTTTGTCCGGATTGACGCTACGACTACACTTCCCTCCGTCCTATATAACCTCGTCCGACCCCCAGATTCGTCTATCTTGCGAATCCTCACAAATTTCTCTAGCTGACAAGTTCCTCCTCCAGAAGACTCAATCACCATATTCTCCACAATCCTCAAAATGGCTCCCATCAAGGTTGGCATCAACGGTTTCGGTCGCATTGGCCGTATCGTCTTCCGCAACGCCGTCGAGCACCCCGAGATCGAGGTCGTCGCCGTCAACGATCCCTTCATTGAGCCTCACTACGCTGTAAGTTCCCACCCGTCGCATCCGCCGTCGTCCTCGTCCTGGCCCCGTCCTTCGCTCGAAGAAAAAAACAAATTCCCCTCTTCAGCCCTGAGGATTGATCATCATTGATATCATATCATACCACCCATAATCACCACGCCACCTGGTGAAGCAGGCCCTACATGTAGAGGTGTCCATCCTTCATGCACGCAGGTGGCGGCATGGGTGTCAATGATATGATAATCAATCCTGAACAATCCCCAGACAACCACCCTAGCTAGCACCGGCAATTCCCTCCTAGCCAATCCTAATGCCTTCACAATGGCGAATCATATAGGCTAATTCTCCTCCCTAGCAATACATGCTCAAGTATGACTCCTCCCACGGTATCTTCAAGGGTGAGGTCTCCGTCGATGGCTCTGACTTGACCGTCAACGGCAACAAGGTCAAGTTCTACACCGAGCGAGACCCCGCTGCCATCCCCTGGGCCGAGACTGGCGCCGAGTACGTTGTCGAGTCCACTGGTGTCTTCACCACCATCGACAAGGCCAAGGCCCATCTCGTCGGTGGCGCCAAGAAGGTCGTCATCTCTGCTCCCTCCGCCGATGCCCCCATGTACGTGATGGGTGTCAACGAGGACAAGTACGACGGCAGCGCCGACATCATCTCCAACGCCTCCTGCACCACCAACTGCCTGGCTCCCCTTGCCAAGGTCATCAACGACAAGTACGGCATCGTTGAGGGTCTCATGACCACCGTCCACTCCTACACTGCCACCCAGAAGACCGTCGATGGTCCCTCCGCCAAGGACTGGCGAGGTGGCCGTGGTGCTGCCCAGAACATCATCCCCAGCAGCACTGGTGCCGCCAAGGCTGTCGGCAAGGTCATCCCTGAGCTCAACGGCAAGCTCACTGGCATGTCCATGCGTGTTCCCACTCCCAACGTCTCCGTTGTTGACTTGACTGTCCGCCTCGAGAAGGGTGCTTCCTACGCTGACATCAAGGCGTCCATCAAGGAGGCCGCTGAGGGTCCTCTCAAGGGTACGTTTTACTGCAAGAATAAACTCATCTACAATATCATGCTAACTTATATTTTCAGGCATCTTGGCCTACTCCGAGGATGACCTCGTCTCCTCCGATCTTAACGGCAACACCAACTCCTCCATCTTCGATGCTAAGGCCGGTATCGCCCTTAACGACAACTTCGTCAAGCTGGTCTCCTGGTACGACAACGAGTGGGGTTACTCCCGCCGTGTCCTCGACCTCCTCGCCCACATTGCCAAGGTCGATGCCTCCAAGTGAATTAGTCGCTTGTCGAGTCTGACAGAATGACGAAACAACCACCCCCCGCATGAAAATAAAATCCAGAAATTAATTCGCGACGACCGGTTGGGAGGCTATACACGGGGCGGCGTGCTATGTTAATGAAACAACAAAATGCGACAAAAGTACATCGGCTTAGGCAGAATGCACTTAGTATAGCCGTGGACAAATAGATCCATTCCTCCCATTTGAGAAGATTGTGTCTCCTATCATGAATGTGAACGTATTGCTGCTATCGTGAGGATTATTGCATCGTTGATGCTGGAGTGACCGCTTATCTTGACCGCGCACCTTACCCCGCGTTTTAAGTGTCGTCTCAGGTCGTCATGGAGCTGCCACATGCAAGCCAGAAAAGCCCCACTCGACACCACCACCACCAGCAAAATTCAACTTCACCTCTTGGGATTCAATATCATGACTGGCCAATTCATTTCCATTTCGCAAAGCGTATTCCCTCTACTCTTCCTAAGGCGAATCCCTTTGACGCTTTCCCAAGTTCCCGAAAATACATTTGGTTCTTCGCTTCCCTTTACCCCCCCACCTTGTCCGTGATTATGCTCTCAGCTTCCCGTGCCTTGTTCGCCTGGCATGTTCCCCAGGAATGAAACCACCTGGTTAAAAAAAGAGTAATCGCTGTCCGTGAATCCGAGGGATATCATTGTACACATCTCGTGGCAAAAAAAAAAGTAAAAAAATAAATAAAACCCCCTCCAGGATTGTGGAAGGTAGCCACACGTAACGCCGGGTGCCCTTTTTCTTCTTCTCGGCTCGGGCGAGAAGACGCGCTATGTCAATCCCTCGTCGGGAGACCGGTCGCGATGGAAAGCTACTGTTAGCTCTTTGTTTGCGGGTTGCGAGCTTATTGTGAGCTTATTGTAATAGCTGATGGTTGGTAACTGTTGTAGAGGTAATAGTAGTTGTAGCAGTAGTTATGCTGTCGAAGGCAGGTTTCGTCGTGATTATTATGCCATGGTTAATGAGACTCCAGTACCTCGTCTTGAAGACTTAGTTGGTGCCATTAGAACCATGGCCGTATCTCCTAGCCTCCCTATTGGACTCGGACCTGCCCACCCTGTTGACCTCGGGCGTCCAGTCAACATTCTCATCATCGCACCAATGCCTCAGGACTTTCAGCGTTTCGGACGAGACATCATCAAGTGTATACCAGGATTTGATATTGGCACAAAGTGGAGAGTTCTCGAAGCCCTCGACGGACATAACAGTGTCGTCGACGAGCACCCAGAGGCGATGGCGCGTCCGGCTGTACTTAACGTAGTCCTTAACTGATATGTGGTCGTCGGGTCGGTCGAAGGTATCGTAGCACTTGAGTAGTTCCTCGAGGGTGACGGCGTGGAGTAGGAGCACAAGGGTGTAAAGGGGATGGTAATGCCGTTGTTCGCGACGACGCAGATCGTTTGTAATATGGTCGAGGAAGGGCAAGAGGCTCGCCCAGCTCATGGGATCACAGGCCTTACCTGACAGGCCGCGCGAGGTGTTGAGAGCATGGAAGCTTTCTATGAAGGCGACTATGCTCTCGATGGTGTAGACATAGCCCAGCTTGAACTGAGACGTGTTTCGGCTATTTCCGTTCAACATATCCGGCGCATGTTGCGAGGAGTTCTGCCTCACGGTTTCGCCTCTGTGCTTTAAGTTGCGACCAAGCCTAGTGAACTCGCCATGTCTCTCCAGGGCTGCACGGATCTCTCCCCTATTGCTTGATCCAGTAACGGGGCGCTCCAAGGACCCGGGAGCCGAAGGTGTGACAGTGGCGCCCTCACCAGGTGTGTCAACCTGGGAGTTGTTTGAGCTGACGCGCTCCATAGCGGTGGTCCCTTTCTTGGAAGGCGTTGAAGGAGGTGGTGGCGGTAATCTTGATGAGTTGGAATAATCCGATGGGCGTGGTCGTTTGACGGATATCGTGTCTTCCGTTCTCTCTGTATTGTTGATAGGCCTTTTCTTCGCTTGGGAAGGGGGAAGGAGATCTAAGCTTGCATCGCGTTCATGTCGCCCCTTCCCTTGAAGTCGTAGAATGCGCTCTACGGTCTGTCGTAATTTCTTCGGGATCTTGAGAGTGACAATAAAGCGCTTTCGTGGACGTTCCTTTCCGCTTGATTCATCGTCATCTTGCTCCACAGGTGCCTTCCTAGCAATCGAAGATTGTTTATCCACCTTGTTTCGTTCTTCTCTTGGCCGATCATCCCTGCCCTTATTTCTGTCTTCTTTCGCCTTTGACTCGACTGGTTTCGTTGGCGTGAGTTTCCTTCGGGATAGTTCCGCTTCAAGCTGCGGTGGTAATGTGGGTGAAAGTAGTGGAGGTAATTCTATAGGAGTTCTTTCCCTTTTACGCCGAGGAGGTGGCTCCAACTTCTTTGCTGGTTTACTTGACCTCGTGCCATCAACAACGTCTTCTCGTGCTCGTTTCCTCTCTCGATTTTCTACCGCATCGTGGCTATCTAAGTTCAGATGCAGAGGTGATAATAATGGGGGAACAGACGACTTGGACGACGACGAGTCATTGCGATCCTTCTCACTCCGATCCTTGGGTGTAACCCTCGATACGTTGATACTTGGTCGCACGCCGTTGATTGAATCACCCCGCGCCCGTCCAGCCGGGGAGGGAATGCGATTGGCACCAGTTGCACCCTTGAGCACACCCCTTCCATTGGGTAACAATGATGAAGTCGGCCTTTCTCGAGGTGTGTCACGCTCTTGGGTCGGCAGTGACTCTCGGTCTCTGCGTCGCGGGGGCTCGTCGCGGGGTGTTCGCGATCGGTCTTCGGGTGCACGACCTAAGTCTGGTCGGGGCCGCTTCACCGGTGGTCGGAGCTCGTCATCGGCATCGGCACCGCGCTTTCTGCTGTCTGGCGACATGGGTCTTGGCGGCAGCGAGGCCTTGGTTGGTGGTTTGGGAGGCAATCTACTTTGGTCAGTTTGGGTGCACTCCAGATTGAAGCAATGGTGTACTCCATACCTCATGTCGACAACAATATTCTCCCGAGTCTTTTGCGATTTGTTGTCGACGAGATGTTGTGCTTCCCTAGGCTTGTGGCCATCTGACCGTCTAATTCCGGGTACTGGCTTCGAGTCTGCAGCCGCGCGTGGACCATCCTTCTTTCTAGCGCTGGCTGGCTCGGGGGTGATAGCATCAGAAGCGACTCCAGTCTTCTTGTTCTTGTAGTCGCTCAAGGAAAGCTTCTTCTTTTCTCCGCCTGACTTGGCAAGGGCGTTGAGGTCCCTAGGAACCGGTTTTGGGGGTTCGATACGCATATCGTAGTAGGATCTCGTCAAAAGAACACCGCGATCGGCTTCCGACACGAGCGTCGTGTACTGCAGACGGCGATTATCCCATTCCTCAAAGTGCTTCTTGGACTTGGGGTTGGAATCGTCGGCGGGCATACGGTATCGCCAGTCGGGGGAGTAGGACAGGTGATGAGGCTTCTCTGGCAGAATGCGCTGGGTGAGCAACTGGACCGTCTTCGCCGCAGCTTCCATTGTTCGTGAACGTTGGCATGCCGGTAAGACGAGAGGGTTCGGTTGAGCGAAAGGAGAGGCGGGGCGCGCGGTGTAGCAGCGATGCAGCAAATGCGCGAGGCGACGTCGACGTGATGGAGAGAGTGTAGGAAGAAACAGATGTGAGTCGACACGTGGTAGTCGATGTGGCTGTTGATGAGGGCGGATGGATCTAGATTTGTCGCAGGGCGGGCAGCGAGCGAGCGGGTGGTTGAGGTTTAGCGGCGTCGCGCGGACAAAGAGACGCCCTGCGCTGATATGGTCGCACTCGAAGACTAGCAGCGGCAAGCGGCAGATGGAGCAGAGCCCAAAAGCTCCGTCCAGGCCTAAACTCCCTAGCAATAGCCAAGTCGAGGCGGTTTGGTGGGCGGGAGAGTTGGCTCGTAGGTAGTTGTCGTGATATTTAGGTATAGTACGTCGTTGTTGTCGTGGGAAAGTTGGAGTCGAGCCAAGGTTGGAGCGTGGGCGTTCGCGTGGGCGTGTCGTCGCGGCGGCTTTCTAGCGGATGCGGGTGCGGTAGCGGTAGCGGTAGTGGTGGTTTTTAGTGGTCCGATTTGGTGGAGTGTTGCACTTTAGCGGTTGCATCCACTGGCGTCCAGTGTAGAGGGCGGAGTGACGACAAGAGCCTGGTGGTCTGTTCTGCTGGGACTAGACCAGGAGTCAGTACGTTATCGAGAAAGATATCGCTTGGGGAGAGATCTGACTGACGAGAGTGTTGGAGAAAACGGGAACAACTCAGCTGGTGGTGAAGGAAGAGAATAAACAGTGCCAGTAAAGTTGAGGAGTTTGTAGTGTAAATTAGCGCCACCTTATCGTCGTTTTGTTCTCACTGTCCGTCAAAGTTCAACACATCCAATCCAAATCGTCGAACCTATTGTTACAAGTCAATCGCTATTTCTGGTGCCATTCGCGGCAAACACTCAAACGTAACATACCCTACAATAGGCCGATTGATTTACGAACGTAGCAACGAAAATCGAATGACCAGCTGTAAATTTTATCATTTAGTTCTCCTGCCCTTCTCCTAGCATCATGCGCTTGATTCCGTTGGCCGATCGGTTCCTCCACCACCTGGGCTGCTTCTCAAACGTACCAGCGTCGTATTCTTTCGTCGCAATGCCAATTGGTTATCCAACAAGCCTCACAACGTAGTGGTCAGCAAATCAAGTCTCACGACGTATGAAGTCTGGTTGGAACGCTCGAGTGACCAGTGCCCGACACAGCGAGAAAGTGGAGCAGTGCAGTCCCTGTCTGCTCACGTGCGGAGCGGGACCTGCGCTTTGAATCGGGGGATTCTGTGAGGTTATTCTATGGTTCGATTTGTGTGATGTAGTCTAGGTGTGAGGTGAGGTGAGGTGCAAGGTAAGTTTCCATGGAGTGGGAATCTCTGCCATCATTGGACCCTTGAGCGCATGCTGTGATTGAGACCCTCATTTGAGTCAATTGATGTTCAATGGCATTGGATATCTTGCTTTTGGTTCATCTACATTTAGCTCACGATCCTGCCTCACATAGCGACTTGCTGCCCCTTGTGTGAGACTGCATATCCTCGCACCTGGGCCTCAGCTGTTTCATCTCCTCAACTTCACAATTATTTCGATTTCTTCGAGGCATTGAGAATCCGAAATATCAAGTTCAATTACATAAGACGCCTAAGATATCGTCTTCCACGACTGACGCTTTCG
Source organism: Nectriaceae sp. PG4201 (assembly GCA_023628695.1). Taxonomy (NCBI): domain Eukaryota; kingdom Fungi; phylum Ascomycota; class Sordariomycetes; order Hypocreales; family Nectriaceae; species Nectriaceae sp. PG4201. Next base: position 202,403 of record JAMAKE010000045.1, on the reverse strand, counting down.
GGGGTATATTGCCTTGTGCCTTTGCCCGACGCCCTCCTGCCCATTGTTCTTGCCCTTTGTTTCTGCCCTTTGTTTCTGCCCTTTGTTTCTGCCCTTTGTTTCTGCCCTTTGTTTCTGCCCTTTGTTTCTGCCCTTTGTCTTTGCCCTTTGTCCCTGCCCTCGATTCTCACCCGACCCTTGGTTCCGACCCTTGGCTCCCGCCCTAACCTTCCGTGCGAAGTAATGTGCGAAGTAAAATTGCCCGAATCTTTCCTTTCAATCCACGCTGTCAAGTCGTACCTGACAACTTTACCTAAACTTCATACCTCATGCCTCACTGCCGGCACAGAGTTCATCCTGACTTTCAGTGCTTCTTATCAGAAAGCCTTGTCCCTCCTTAGGGGTTGCCATCCACTGCCACAGCGGTTCCGTTGCGAATTTTCCGCTTTTTCGAAGCTTGTTCGCTGTACTGAGCTTCGAGCATATTTAGTCGTTCTGCCATGCTCTTCACTTGGCCTGGAAGACTTGATGGAACTGTAACCATTAGACTATCCACAATCGCCTTGTACAGGGTCCTCGTACTGAAGTTCAATCTCCAGGTGTTGATATAAGTCAACTGGAACTGGACAGCTTCAACACCACCAAGAGCTTGGTTGGCTTCATGACGTGCGGCGTCAATACCCTGCTTATGAGACGTAAGTTGATTGGCGTGTCGGTTCATCTGTTCCTGGAACTTGGTCGCAGCATCGACTTGATCCGTTCTGATGGTCTCGACTGTCTTTTCCATGGCGGCGAGCTTTTGGCGCAGATCTATGACATTGCCATCGGTAACGTCTCTAGCTTCTCTTTCCTTGTCAAGGAAGTTGCCAATGACAACGCTGTTTTTGGAGAGCTGGAGCTGAGCGTCCGCTATGGCTTTCGCCACCTGAGTCGTAGTATCTGCTTTGAACTTTTCCACTTGCTCTGTCACAGCTCCGAGATCCGTTTTAAGAGCGTACGATTCTCTGCCGTCCACTTCGGTTGTCGAGCTAGGGTAACGCGTGCGAATTTCTTGGTTCTGCTGGGTAGGACTTATAGGCTTCTCCGGGATCCTTGATTTTTGTATCAAAGACTGCAAATTCTCCTTCGCAGCTATGAATTCCTGCATCAATCGCTTTGATGCCTTTATCGCTGATTCAAATTCTTCCAGTTTAGTCATCCCGTTAACCGCAGCAGTCTCTCCTTCACGCTTCATCCTTTTAAGATCGGGTACGAGTTGCCTATACTCCGACTGCATTTCGGAGACTTTGGTTTGGAGGGAGTCTTGGAGAAAATCGCGCCTCTTCTGATTTTCCTTGTATTCCTCGATTGCTGTATCGCAGCGAGCAAACTGATCCTTTAGCTTCCGGGTCTCCACAATGAACTTGTCAATGTCCATGCTCTCAGAGTTGGCTTTGAGAGAGTCAATGCTAGTCTCAATAGACTGGACCTTGTGCTGCGCGTCCTCACACGCTCTGCGCTGTTGTGAGACCTGGTCCTGGAGTGACCTGAATTCTGTCAGTACCGAGGATATCTTCTCATTCTGATTTTCCATAATATCCTGGAGGTGAGCATCGCGGGTGTCAAGTTCTGATTTTTCGGGTATCTTCGACGACAAGTCCGTAATTCGTGTATTGATAGTCGCCGCAGACGCTGTTAGTTTCGCATCTATCGCGTCTGCTCGCTGCTCCATCGAGTCTCGAACGTTGTCGATCGCCCCTAAGTTGTCAGCTGCGTATACTTGGTGCTTGGCCTCCAAGTCGTCTGTTCGTCGCTTGGAATTCTCAAAATCCTTCATAATGTTCTCCAACTTCTGCTCAAGTTGCTGCGTCTTTTGACTTTGTTCATTGAGGCTCTTCTTGAGTTGCTGAGTCTGAGACTCGTGCTCATTCCTCAACAGTTGAGTCTCTGATTCGTGCTGGCTCTTCATCTCCTCCCTAAGCACTTTTATCTCCCGCTGCATCTCCGACCTGAAAAGCGCGAAAGTTGCCTTTTCCGAGGCTGCGTCACTAATCTTAACGTCTTGGGCTTGACGAACATCGTGTGGAGGGACAGCAGGAGCAGGAGCCGCAGGAGTGGGAGGAGCTGGACTAGAACACCGATGCTTGTCTAAGAAAGACAAGAGGGATGTCCCTAACTCCCTGTCTAGGCCGCTGATCTTCTCTGTACACTTTTCCCTGGTGTTGTACTGTATCGCCATCTGTCTATCAATCACTTCTTCGACTAAGGCGAACTCTGCATTTCGAGTATCGGATCGCGTGCGGTCATCTTGAAGTTTCTTGTAGTTTCTGTCTGCATCTTCTCCTTGGTTCCACCAATATTGCCTTCTACACAGAAGGTCGTTGATTCGTCTCATATCGTGTACTAGAGTCTTCCGGGTGGCGTCCGACTTCGACATGTTGGAGGTTACAGAACCTGTGGAAAGTTTAGTTATGGAGGAACCATCTAGACCTTTATTTGTGCTCACCTTGATCTGAAGTGCTACCATTTCTAGTTAATGGAGACATGGCCGAACTAGATCTATCTGCCGAAGATCTGCTTGCGTTGACAGGCTCTCTATTCGAGCCTGAAGAACGCATATTCTGTTCCCGCGAGCGGCTAGGGTCATCACAAATATCTGAGCCGCGGCGCGGAGGATATGTCTCACGAGCGTTGTCGTTAAACCGATTCCGATTGCGATCTCGATAGTCACGGTCCCTAGGTTCTCTTTCCCGGTCACGATAACCCGAGCTTCGCCAACGATTATCTTCGCCCGGCCGATAGGTGTTTGCCATTTCGGCGGCCGGATCAAGACAATTCTAAATCATGCGAAAGCAAAGGGTGACAGCGAGAATGCAGTGGATAAGGGTGCACGCCACAACGCGGTTGATCACGAATCTGAAACGTCGTTTGCTAAGGTACCAAATTGACTGTCAAACGTTTCAATACAGCGCTGAGCCTAAGATTCAAGTATTAAGAAGATAAAAGAAAATAAGATGGAGGTGAAGACAGAGTGACAGCTGAATGGGTGAAATGAATAGGGAAAGGGGGAGAAAAAAGCAAGAAGAGGGCGAGACGGAAGACGTTCGCTGCTGGCCAACTGCTGGGGAGCGCCGCGTTGTGCTTCAAATTTCCTGGGAAGCAAGCCACTTGCTGCACTTGCCCACGGTTTCCACCCCGCACCTGCACAAATGGAAGCAAACAAAGGGATAGCTGCATAGCTGTGAATCATAGACAAAGAGCAGTGAGTCAACAAGAGGTCTAGTCTTTAGGCAATGGCTACGGTGGTTGCCGTAGTGTAAATAAACTATTTGGTAAAGATAAGCTGTTGCGTGGTTGATTTAGCAGGCGTTGCGATGGGGATTTGCTTTGGTAGATCCCGCGTGGCGCATGGAGCTGGAGATCTTCGCGCACGCGCTTACCCTATGGAACACGGCAAGTGCACCTGGGGTGGCACTTGTTTCTCCAACAGTGTGGATTGAACTGTCTCGCTTGGGGAGGGGTACCTGGACCTCGTTCTGACCAGGGCCAAGCGCCCTGTGGCTGGTGGGCAACTCCGCGTCTAAAGGTGTGGCTGGTCATCTTAAGCGCTAGGCGCGCCCAGATCTTTTTTCGCGTAGCTTCCAGCCTCACCTTGAGGAGCTTCTCTAGGCCAGGCATACACAGCCTTACACGAACCATTCACTTACATCCATCAGCCCTCCTGTGTGCGCATACCGTGACAAAATGGCTGCAGTAAGTATCGCATACCCTCGTTTATGCGATCTATTGCTAATTGATGCGCTCCCAGCCCGTGATGACCGTGTCCGAGTCGAAGGACCTTCGCGGTCTGAATCTCATCGCCGCGCATTCCCACATCCGGGGACTCGGTGTCGATGCCACAACCCTCGAACCGAGAGCCTCATCGCAAGGCCTTGTTGGCCAAGAAAAGGCCCGCAAGGCTGCCGCCGTTATTCTACAGATGATCAAGGAAGGCAAGATCGCTGGCCGCGCTGTCCTCATAGCTGGCCCTCCCAGGTAACATGACCCATATTATACCTATTGCCAGAGCGCTGACAAGATAAAGCACCGGAAAGACTGCTATTGCCATGGGCATGGCTCAATCACTGGGCCCCGATGTCCCATTCACGTCCCTCGCGTCCTCCGAGATCTTTTCCCTAGAAATGTCCAAGACCGAAGCTCTCACCCAAGCTTTCCGCAAGTCGATCGGAGTCCGAATAAAGGAGGAGAGCGAAATTATGGAGGGAGAAGTTGTTGAGATTCAAATTGACCGCAGCGTCACTGGTACTGCTAAGCAGGGCAAGCTGACCATCAAGACGACTGACATGGAGGCCGTTTATGATATGGGAAGCAAGATGATCGATGCCATGACCAAGGAGCGTGTTATGGCCGGCGACATTATTTCGATAGACAAGTCTTCCGGTAAGATCACCAAGCTGGGCCGATCGTATGCCCGATCACGGGATTACGACGCGATGGGGGCCGATACCAAGTTCCTTCAGTGCCCGGATGGAGAATTGCAGAAGCGCAAGGAGGTCGTTCACACCGTCACTCTTCACGAGATCGACGTCATCAACTCCAGGACGCAAGGCTTCCTGGCCCTCTTTTCTGGCGACACCGGAGAGATCCGCAGTGAAATTCGAGATCAGATTAACACCAAGGTCGGCGAGTGGAAGGAGGAGGGCAAGGCTGAGATCGTCCCCGGCGTTCTGTTTATCGACGAGGTTCACATGCTCGACATCGAGTGCTTCTCTTATATCAACCGCGCACTAGAAGACGATCTTGCTCCAGTGGTCATCATGGCCAGCAACCGAGGAAACTCCCGTATCCGCGGCACAGACTACCGCAGCCCACACGGTCTGCCTCTGGACTTCTTAGACCGCGTCGTTATCATCAACACTCACAGCTACAGCCCCGACCAGGTCAAGCAAATTCTCTCCATCCGAGCCCAGGAGGAGGAAGTCGACCTCTCTCCCGATGCCCTCGCTCTCCTCACCAAGATTGGCGAGGAAGCTGGTCTTCGCTATGCAAGCAACCTCATCACTACTTCTCAGCTTGTCTCCGCCAAGCGAAAGGCCACTCAGGTCACCATCGAGGACGTGCAGCGCAGCTTCCAGCTCTTCTACGACCCGGCCCGCAGCGTCAAGTTCGTCGCCGAGTCCGAGAAGCGACTTATTGGCAACGACGGTGCGGTAGATTTCTCGGTGCCAAATGGCGGTGCTGTAGTGGAGGGCATGGATCTTAGTTAATCTCTTGGCGAGAAGGCCTGGCGTTTTAGGAAAGGTTGTGGTCAAAGACTCTTGGGGGGATGTGCAGGAAATTGTATCATAAGATCTGGCGTAGACGGTCCACAAAAGAACCATTGTTGATTCCATGGACGTTGACCGTGACTAGGCTCTATTGTCGCTCGATATCTAGGAGGGCAATGGCACATGCGATTACATGACACTAACAAGTAAGGTAGGTGTCGGAGTCAATCTCAACTAAATTGCTGAGAGGATGACATCGTAGACGGCACGTCATATTACCTCACCATGGGAACGGTTACCAAATTACATGGCCAAGTACTCGCCTTCATGCCGGCCAGTCTCCTGCTTTCTATGTGAAGGGAACGAAATGCTCTTATAGCAGATCTCTTCTACAAGATATGTAGCGCGATAGATGGAAACCCGAAAGTTGACGCTGAGTGAAATCGGCGCCTCCAGGTGAAAGTCCTAGATTACTCGACGAGCCCCTTCAATCAAGGTAGTGCTTACATAGTTACTTGGATGGACGGTCCAGTATTGTAGATCCTATTATTTCCAGGGTTAGGCTTATTTACAGCCTACCTACTCGCTATCCCTACCAGACCTCTGATTTGCTAATGTGCAATGCAGGCAACAGTCCAACTCATGTAAACGGCCCTGTCCTGGCCACAAGGCGTTAGTTTTCGGGCCGTCGGCATCGTCAGCTCAACTCACTGCCCTTGGTCACCGATGCAGGCCAACCACCCGCCATGTCACTCAGCCGTTCAATCAACGGAGTACTAAAATTGTCGGAGGATTCTCGCGCCCCCCGCCACGGACCTGGAGATCGTCGCACCATGTGAAGCCTCCGCCCAACCATAGGGCTGCTCGAACTTACCCCCAGCAGGACGCCTTCAGCTGAGGATCCAATACCCTGCGTGGTCGCCATGGAGGAGGGATTGAAACACTGTCAAGATCCATGAGCGGCCGCTGATCGACAAGGGACAATGGGATGGCACCACACGTCATAGCAGGCAAACTACTACAGTACCGTGGCTGTGAAGTAGGGAGGCAGTCCTACTTCTTCCTTTCGACAGGAGATTCTCCATGTATCCATCGTGACTGGCCCGGTTTTGTTGATGAACCCCCAAAGATTCAGATTCTCAAGACCCAGAGTCTGATCCAAATGGTGATAGAAGGCCGACAAGATGGTATATATTCCCAAAATCCCAAATGAATCCTCAATTGATAGTGGAAACAGCGCGACGATGAAAGATATCCTACCGTCATCGAGCCTGAACCCGGCTCGAATGCGCCTGAAGCGGTACCAAACCAAAACATCGATCCCGAAGGCAATGCCAAGGTCACAAGCACCTCACCAGCCCTTCCGGAAGGCGTCTCTCCAGAATCAGGACTCATCGCCAAGTATGACAACGCGCAGAAGGAGGTTGTGGGCGATGGCGACCACCCGGCGACAAACGCCGAACCGCGAAACTACTGTGGCATGAAAAGACGGACCTTGCTGATCGTCTTCGCCGTCCTTCTCGTCGTGATAATCGCCGCGGTGGTTGGCGGTGTTGTGGGAGGTCTCAAGGCGAAATCTAACTCGGATGACGGAGATGCCCCAGCGTCGACGACCTCTGCCATAATGCCGCCAACCCAAACCGGTCCTATCTCCGCGGATGAGCGACGTCTTGCTGTTGCTGCTTCGGCAGATGATGACGACCAGAATATCCAAGTATTCTACAATGACCTCGGCACTACTGATATTCTCTACCGGCGGTTGAAGAACGGCCAACCTGGCAACGAGCACAAAGTAGATCTTGACATTGAGCCAAATTGGGGGGCCCCTCTTGCAGCAGCTGCCATCAACGGCTCCCGCCCCATATCTGTCCAGCTGTTCTATATAAACACTACCTCCTCCGATGGGAAAACCAACGTCGTCCAGGCTACACTGTCTTGTAACGCCACCAACACCGTGGCCTGTACGACTAAATCCAACTCGATCATCTCCACCAATGTCACCGAGGGGGTGCATGTTGCCTCGAAGCTCGCCGCCTTGCGCCTAGGCAACGGCACCAACCCGTTCATCCGTGTATGGTTCCAGCGCAAGGACGAGGAAGTCAGGGCTCTGAATGGCGATAACGCAGGTGCAGGCGGGTGGACAACCGTAACGCCCATATCGGACGTGTTCCCAGGATCGGATATAGTCGCTGTTGCGCCGAATAGCACGCAGATTAGTTTCTGGTTTGTGTCGAACGGGACGCACAATCTGCGGTATACACCGTACAATGACATTGCCGGAATACCAGAATGGAACTGTCAGCCTCTCTCTTCACCCTGACAAACTAACACTCGGTTGCTAACACATCTCAGCGCAACCTGTCGATTCCAATCCTGGCTCGAGCTGGGCCCCTTCCGATACCCTAGCCGGTGCTTACGTGCCGACTGGAAACTCCCTTCGTATCTATTACGCGAATACCAAGACAGGCAAAATAGCCTCGTACTTCCGAAGTGCAGGGGAGACCAACTGGAACGAAAATACAGACGATGATAATCGTTGGGGCAAGGCCGAGAGCGGACTTGCCGCGACATCGTGGGCGGACCAAGTGAGACTTTTCTACTTCCAGAGCGGAAAATTAACCCTTTCTGCGCAGCATGGATCAACGTGGGATGATGCAAAGGACTTGTCATGAAATGATATTGGTGTTTAGGGAATATATGGATGGCGTTGGGGATAGCATCGTGAGCTGGGACTCAACTAATCAATTGAAACGGACACGACGAACATGTCAGTACATACTTCGAAACTCCAGCCTACTGCGAAACCGTGAATTTCTCATGTTCTATCGACTATTCTACTTATGGAAAAAAGGAAGACTGACAAAGCAGATGCGTCCTGACTTTTAAACAGCCACAGTAGCACTTCGTCTTCTACCAGACACTAGGCCCAACCACGAAACGGCTTTAATTCAAGGGACACGGCTTATTCACCGTCGGCGTGATATTGAAATACCCTGAAAAAGGATCATCACTCGCCTCCTGCGGGACATGCTCAATTCTCCCAACAATCAGCTTCGAAGTCTCAGAGCCCCAGTACGTCTCGACGAAGGCGAAGACGAGATCCAGCGCGGAGGTCACCTAGAACCCCATCAGTGTCGCACTTAGAAAGGGGTAAGGGGTTACTCACTCCCGATGATGACCATACCTTCCCATCGATCACATATCTTGCTGGAGAAACCCACTTCACCTTGGGTCCCATCTCCGTGATCATCTTCCATGCACTCTTGTTCGTCGTCGCCATCTTGCCATCCAGCACACCCGCCTTCGCCGCTAGGCCACTCCCCGTACAAATCGTCATGAAGATCTTAACCTTCGGGTACATCTTCACCAGATAGTCATTCAGCTTCTCCAACCCCTCCGCCCTCACGCCCGGTCCACCAGGGACGATCAGCACATCGACATCCAGCTCACCATCAAACGTGTGTGTCGGCGTAATAACAGGCCAGAAACTCGAGTTGAACTTGTTCATCCCCGCCGAAGACGTCTCCGTTGTCACAGGGTCGAGGGTCTCCGCGATGAAGAATAGGTTCATCTGCTGCGCTGTGTGGGCCAGGAGCTGTAGGGGGTCGAGAGTGCCGAAGACGTCGATCATGTCGAAGGCGCGGAAGAGGACGACGCCGAAGTTGCGGAAGGCAGTGGAGGGCAAAGAAGGGATGGCGCCAGGGGTGATGCAAGTGTTGTTCTGGAGGGGGGAGGCGTGGGAGGTCATAGTAAGGAGGAGGGCGAAGAAGGTGATATGAGGTTTCATTGATGTGATGTCCGGGATGGGAGTTGAAGAGTTCTAAGTGGTATCATGGAGAGGCTCTTTAGTCTATGGATCCCTGCTCTTGTAGGAGACGTGAAATAAAACGAAGTACGGAGAACCTCAGACTAGGAAATGTTATTAAACAATGATTCTCACTTTAAGAGCATTACTTTAACAGTCCTTTATATAACGAATTCAACGCCCTGTAAAGTTCCTCCCTCCCAACGTCAAAACTCGCTCAAATCCTCGCTCCTATCCCTCACCACGTCTCCCAGCACAGAAACCCGCTCACCGCGACCTCGAGCGCGGTCAACAGCAACACTCTTAACCCTAACCTCTATCCTAGCCTCAACCCTAGTCTCGAATGTTCGAAACACTTAAACCTCCGCGCTTCGGCCCTCCAATCATTTGTCGCTTTCAATACCGTGTCACTTCGGATTTGTAACGGAGACGGCGTGGAAGTCTGGCCGGTTGGCGCAGAGTATGGGATGAACGCGGGTGTTGTGGGGAAACTTGCTCATGGGACGATCCTTTAGTGATGGATTGTCCTAGACTTAAAACTGTTATAGGTCATAGCAAGGTCTTGGCGAAACATCGCTGATACCTCAATCCACATTCCCTTAGATATATATTGATGGAGGGGTTTAAGCTTAATAATGCAGCCGACATATAATCGACTAGGGTCGAATATCAGGTGAAATATTGAAGTGATGCCTTGAATTATGGCTATTTACTCTGTCTATCATTATTTCATCTCTGTCCGAATAAGCTCACAGATTACTTGTATTAATTGCTTTCAGAGTATGCGTACCAGTCTACTAGACTTTGTCGACTAAATGAATGCTGTTATCATTATTTCTTCTCCTGACTATCGTTCTCTCATTCCTCGTTACAACTACTCCGATACAATATTCAATAGCACATAAGCAAACAGTTTCAGCCCCCTTGTCGTGGCATATTGATTACGTCGCAAGCCGCCCAGCCCTTTTCATAAAGGCGGCAAGACCTCATTCCCAACGAGGCACCATAAATCAACAACGCCTGCCCCTCCCACGTGGTATTTCCGTCCATCCAGTCCGTTCCCAAGTTCGCCGAATATATATGAACCAAAGACTTAAGCTTTTCCCAGAAAGAGAGTTATCGCCTTTCCAGGCCAGAGAGTTGGTTATTGAGAACTTCATTTCCTTTGAGCAGTTCATCCAGCCAGTCAGCAGCCATCGTCAGCATAGTGCTCTTACTGAAGCCGCCGCCTCGTAGACCAGGGACAAGGTCGCACAAGTCATCGAATCCTTCCTTGATCAATGTCCGTCGCTTCTGCTCACTCCTTATGTGATTCTCCCTCTTCTGCTCTTCCGAGAGGTTCTCCCGAGCTGCCTTGGATCCGTTCACGGCAGACTTGCGTCGTTTCCCAGAGCCAGATTCCTCTGTCGGTGGAGAGGATGTGGAAACTGCGCGCTCTGATTTGCCCTTCTTTCTTCTCGCCGTCTTTGCGGCGTTGGTGTCTCGGTCCACCTCGTCATCTAGAGCTTCTTTGTTATTCTTACTCTTCCGCCTCTTCCGCGGCGGTGCATCCGGTTCTTGTTGCCTCTTGGCTAGGTCCGCTAGGTTGGACCCCGCGGGGAGAGCCAAGTGGTTATGAGTCGGGCTACTGGGGCGGGTGTTATCCCGACTTTGGCTTGGCTCAAAACAATCAAGATACTTGAGCTGTTCCTTGGACATAGCCTCGGAGGTCTCTTTCTCGGAATTTGGCGTGAAACCTTGCAAATGACTGAAACTCGAATCTGAGCCCCACTGAACATCAGTTGGGGGAGCATTCCGTGGGTTCCGTCGTTCTTGAGGACCCCACATCCATTCAGTGAATGTGTTATCATGATCACCCGCAGCGATACCGCGTCGACCCTCTTCCTTAAACTCCTCGAGCGGCTGGTGTCGAAGGTGACCAACTGGTGGCCCAACTGGGCGCCGCGAAAAGGAAGTGTCACTGCCGGTAGAATTATGTCTTTGGGCAGAGCCGTTATGAAGCAAAGTAGCGGCAGCGTTCAAGACATCCTCCGAAGCACGTCTGTGCTCCATGTGCGGCTGAGGCGGAGGCGGTGGAGGCGGCATAGAATTCGAGCTCATGTGCAACCCGTGGAAGTCGGCTGGATTATGAGAAAGCCCATTTGTGGCCGGGGGAGCCATGGTAGGGCCTGGTTGTTGCCCGAATGAAGTTGTGGTGCCCATGAACTGAGGTGGCAGGTCGAGCCATGTTTCGCTAAAGTTCAGGCCTTCGCCGAAAGAAGGCATATTGTAGTGATCGGCGGTGATATCCTCAAAGAAGGAAGACAATAATCTACTATCATTTTCGGATAAGAGAGGAGCGCCGGGGGCGGGCTCGGGAGGCTCGAGAAGGGGTTCTTGGTTCGGATCGACGGCATCTGAAGGCGCGGGTCATGTCAGTATCTAGACGGAAGAGCAGGGAGTGACAGATCAGGTGGTAACGTACAGCCAAATGGCATGAAGGGATCTGAGGGCGGCTGCGACGAACCCATCCTCGGAGCTTGCTGTACGGCGAGCATGGGGGCGTCTTTAGGAGAGTTGGTTTAATTCGGTTTGTTGTGTAGAATCAAGGTCTAAATAAAGTGTATGGCGGCTGTAATGGAAGGCAAAGAAAGCGTGGTTCAACATGGGCAACCTCAGGCGTTAGCGCTGAAGCTGCTGACGCATGGTGCAACTCGGGAAATGTGTAGAAAAATCTGGGGAAGCCGGTAGACTATTGATAGTTCGAAGCGGGAGTTGAAAAGATCGAATTCGGACTGGGGGGGGTGGCAGTTGAGACGTTTAAAAGAGAGGCTGGACAGTCGAGATCCTGGCCTGGGAAGCTGAATGCTTGGCTGTGTTGGTGGGGTCTGGGACGTTTTTGGCGATGGGTCTGGGGGTGTCAAAAAGTGCCTGGACAAGGAGTCAAGCGGGGAGAGCTGCAGCTAGAGGATGGGCGAGTGCATGCGCTGTGCCTGTGCGTTTACTGTGCCGCGCCTAGACTCTTGAGTAATTGGAATGAAAGGAGATTGAGTCAGAGGAAAGGAGAAGTTGTAATGGGAGGAGTTTGAGAAATGCACTGAAGCAGCTGCGCCGAAGAAGTTGTTGCTTCAGGTGAAAGCCCCAGTGGGTGTACGGGCACAGGCACATGGGTACCTTTTTCAGTCACCTGCATCGGTGGGCAAGGCCAAAGCCCGCAGTAGGTGAGGTGGAGGGACCCCGCCAAGGTCTTATCACTATATCAGATATGCAGGCAAGCCGGCATGACGCCCGTCTCTCCGATGGGGGTTCGGGTCAGTTATCATCTTCAAGATAGAGATGCCTTTCTGTTTACTTCATGAGCTCCTTGAGGCTTCAGCTGATTTCGCATTGTCGCTAGATATGCAGTCGAAATGCTTGATATGGAGTCCTGCAATGGTGGCTTTCGGCCGCGTGCCAGCGCCTCCAAATGTCTAGGATGTTCTTTGCCCTGGGGGAAGAGAAGATAATCTGAACCCCGTTTACTCTCATACTCCGCTTTAAGGACCACCTCTGCCAATAGTCTCGGCATTATTCACCAAAGGAACTATCACATGCTTGCGATGCCCTGCAACTAGTCATCTTTGGTGGAAGCCAAGCTTAGCTCCCGGTCACCTCCGCCGCCATTCAAAGAATCAAGCTTCCCAGAATTAACGACAATCCCTACCTGCTCATTTATTGATCGTGGAGGTGATCATACCGAACTTCTGACTTATGATGTTGCCACACCACCATTGCTAAACTTTAAGTCGAAACGTGTCCCGCAGAGGATGCTTTTCTTAGACGCGTCTCGACCAACCTCAACTTTCTGCTTCTTGTCTCGTGACCAATCTCCCATCTAGCCCGGACCATGCCAACCCAAGGTATGGACGCAGGAGGAACAACAAGACACGAACCACTGACCACCTCCAAAGGGCCGAAGCTCATCTACACCGTGGGGCATCATTAGTTCCTTGACAACACGATTCAGTTTTTTTTTTCCAGAATTTTTCCCTCCTTCAACTGCGGCACTTCAAAGCGTTAAATCAGCCACAACTACTTCGTAAAGCCCCCCTGGTTCCTTTCTGCGTTAGGCTCCCGTCAAACACGGAGTCTCCTTCCCAATTCGACATCGTCAGTTCCAACTTCAGCCCATCTCCCAGGTTGAAGACAGTTTTGCCCCTGAAGGCCATCCGTCATCGTCTCTGTCCTGAATCCGCCAACAACCATCCTCCGGCCATCTTCCGTCCGTTTCTCTCCGACACACACACTCGGCCCCCTTCTCAGAATATTCTTTTTTAGCCCTATTACCCCAGGTCCCGAGACCTAGGAGGCCCCACACCAACATTAGGGCATCCACCGATTCGCGAGACATCATCATCGTTCCCCAGCTTTCATGGATTGTGGAGTTTAGGGGGGTCCGATCTCCCAGACTCAGACCCGTCTTGGTAAGACGACCGCGGCCTGCATGAATGTCCTTGTTGTCACTTGTCAGCGACTTTCACACGCAAATCTCGGTGGGTTCTGCCGAGGCTCGTGAACAACACGAGCCCCTGCCGGCTCCCGGGCTCGAAGATCGTCAACGTATCTCACATGAATCGATCATTGCCACTTCAACTCGCTCTGCCCCTGCCTCATCTGCCTTTCCATTGCACCTTGCCGTCGCATCCCGCTTCTCCAGAAGTCAATAACGGCCTAGCCCCCTATCAACCCTCTGCTTCCTCTTCTTATTCTTTCCACAACGTTTCATCATTGCCGACAGGGGTTCATGCGACGGACTGCTGATCCCCCATCCAGGAACGTTTCTTCAGATCAGCACTAGTTGCCTGCCGGCCGCAGGTCCCGTAGTCCTGCCCTTGGCTCCCGTTGCATGGCGTAGCCCAGGCCGCGTGCTTCAGAGATGCAGCCTACACGATCCAAAAGACCGTTGAGGCTTGAACTAGTTCCAGAAATTCTTCGCCCTTTGATCCGGGCCTACCTCCTGGGCTATGCTTCAGCTGTAGCGCCGCGGTTGTTAACTCTCATCCTTCAACATGTGGCAAAGAGGAGAAGGAAGTGCATTTCCCCAGAACAGGACGAGCGCACTTTTCTGGAATCTGGGAAACATATCCTCCGCACGGGACTTGACTTACAACGATTTCCAACCTTCTGTGCCGTGTTGGTTGGGGGGAGCACACTCTTACAGGTTTGTCCTCCCTTCGAGAACCCGCATGTTGCCGGCTTATTGTACAAGTTGCCGCTCTCGTTGTTTGCTCGTGTTCCACGACAGCATCAGCTTAGTAGTCTACAATCATTGACTCAATGCTGACGTGTTTGGATAGGAACCCCTGAAGAGCATCCTAGAGAGGTCAGTAAAGGGGCTGAGTGATGCAGCCCGGCTAAGGTAAGGGACTAGATGTGCTCCAAATGCTTTGACCACTGCTTACAATTAGCTCAGGCTCGCAAGATGGCTTTCTGCTTTCATCGCAGGATGGTTTAGTTTACGCCTACTGCAGTCAAAGGAGATTCTAGCCTCTCCGGAGAGGCCTGCCCTTTCAGCTTACTCACGTTCCGCTGTAAAACCACAGACCGCCAAATATGCTGGTCGAACGATGGATCTGACTCTGTTTGCCGCCACCCGTGCTCTCGATGTGATACTCGGAGAATTATGGTCGCGGCACAGAGCCCGTCGACAGGCCGCTCGTAGGTGGACAAAGGTGAGTTTGGCGTATGCGATGTTACGTTACAGAGCAAGCCACTGACTGCTTCCAGGCCGAACAAGCTCTCTCCAAGTTGATAGATCCTCTGGTCTTTGCTACCTCCAGTGGCCTCATAATGTGGGCTTGGTTCTATGCTCCTGACAGTCTTCCGCGAAGTTACAACAAGTGGATTACGTCCGCTGCGTCCGTTGATCTGCGGCTGATTGAGGCTCTCCGTCGTTGCCGAACTAGGAAACTACAGTATGGCAGGGACACGGGCCAGTCACATCTGCTAGGAGGCATGTGTACCGATTATAACCTCCCCCAGGTTTGGGGCGATCCGACGAGGGCTATCCCTTTTCCTTGTGACATCGTACACATGGGATGCAGCTCTTCGTGCGAATACCACGCCCTAAGTCGGTTTGTGAGGTCTTGGAAATGGTCCATGTGTACCTATTTCCCATTGGCGCTCGCCATGAAAATGCGAAAGCCTTCTCGCAAAGCCTTAGTTCAAGCCTTCCTGTCAGCATCCCGATCATCTACGTTTCTTGGAGTATTCATCACCCTTTTCTATTATGGCGTCTGCCTGGCCCGAACGCGTATTGGCCCACACATCTTCGGCACCGACATCAACTGTCGCCAGCGCATGGATGGAGGCATTTGTGTCGGCACCGGGTGCTTCCTCTGCGGATGGAGTGTGCTAATCGAGACGGCCAGTCGGCGTAAAGACATGGCGCTGTTTGTGGCACCGCGAGCTTTGGCAACCATCGTACCTAGGCGGTACCCCCTCGAGCAGCAGTGGCGCGAAACGTTAGCTTTTGCGGCGAGTACGGCTGTTGTCTTCACCTGTGTTGCTGAGAACCCGTCAAGGGTCAGGGGCGTTTTTGGACGGATGTTAAATATGGTGCTTGGGAAATAGACGTGATAGAGAGGACGTACATGCCATATACACAGGTAACTCAATAGGATTTACAGGTAGAAGTATAGTATCTAATGTACGAGTATGTGGAGGAACGATCTGTAGCAAATTTTCTTTGGAGCTTAGTTAATGAAATGCCTTAATCCTTATGCACAATATGACCACTGTTTGCATCTGATTCAACAATAGATCCAGGAAAAGAGGTTAAGAATGGGGTTAATGGCGAGGTTGGAATTACGTCCGAGGGGCTCCAACAGTATTGAGGATCAGGGTGAGAAATACTAGTACTCTAGGATCATAACAAGAGGTCGACGATTTACGGGGAAGTCTCATGTATAACTTCCACCTTGTAGGGTGCGAATAGTAGGCTCGCTTAGTTCAGGTGACAGCGAGAGGGAAGGTTAGGGTTCAAGTCTAGGTTCAACGTCGTTTTGCTCATTTCGTTCCTGAAATTCAACGACCGAATGGTTATCAAAAGACTCTAGTCACGAGTCTTAAAGGTCAAGTTCCGCGAATAAACTCCATTACCATGCCTATCCTCTTTCCACGCTCTTCATGTCCACAAAGCTCCCTTCAGCCCCGATACCAAGAACAAATCCCCAGCACGAAAATACAAGCCAACATATCCGCCCTCACCGTCGTGAAAATCTGCCCGTATCGCAGGCCAATCTGCAAGTAGCCCTTTATCGGCTCCGGCAAAAACCCAATAATCGTCGTTACAATCCCCGCAGGTGGTGCCCTCCCCTTGTCCAGGAAGAACCGTGTCGTCAGGAGTAAGGTTTCTGCTGTTGCAAAGGTCCAGAAAAAGAGTTTCTTGCGGTGCTCGTGGATGTCCTCTGCTAGTGGGTCCGAGGCAAACGACGAGTGAGCACGTTCGCGCTCGATCTTGGATCCCGTAAAGGGCGTTAGGATTACGATGTAGAGACCTAGACCGAGGGCAACGAGCGCGTGCAGGATGCGCCAGATAGATGTGTATGGGTCCTTTGGCACCGCGGCTTGAGGTGTCAGACCTGGCATACCCTGCATACCCTGCATGCCTGGCATTCCAGGAAACCCTTGGGGGAAAGCACCGCCTGGTCCCCCGCCACCCATCATCTGCGACATCATCTTCATGATCGGATCTTCGTCGATACCGCCCGGCGCAGGGAAATCTTGGCCAGGGGTGTTGGCGCCACTTCGCTCAAAGCCAAGCATCATCTGTCGGAGCTGGTCTTCAGAGAGCATCGGCTCGGGTGCGGGTGCGGGTACCGGGGCCGGGGCGGTTTTCTTGGGCTCGTAGTAGTGCTCTGAGATATCGACTTCGTCCGGGTCTGCGTGGGCTGTTGCCGATGGTGCTGGGGGTGAGGCCGTCGTAGCAGGTATGGCTGCAGCCTGTGGTTCCGAGTCTGGTAGCAACGCATCAGTATTTTCTTTTTGGGATCATGGATGATAAAAAGTACCTCTCGGGATGCCACCAGCGAGGCCGGTGATTTTATTTAAGCGGGCTGAGCCGCCAGCCTTGAGCTTAGCTTCGCGGCGCTCTTTGCGCAGACGGGCTTGCTCAGCAGCGCGTTGCGCCGCGGCTGATGCGTCGGGGCTAGGGGCTGTTTCGGTCATGGTTGTGGTGGTTAAGGGGGTGAGAGGATGGTGGTGAGTTGCGATGATGATGTGGTGTCGGGATAGTTTGATATGCGGGTTGGCCGTTGGAGAGGGCTTTGCAGCTGGCAGCAGGTGGGGGCGGGCCGGTAGGCTTTACTAAGAGGTAGCTACCCTAGAGTTCAGCAGAGACATTTTGTAACAGTCAAGAGGGCTTTCTGAGAGCATGATATGGGACATCATTTATAGCTGAGATAGTATAATCGTTATACTTAGTAGCTCTTGGTTTTATACGCTCTATATCGGACCTAGAAGTTATTGCCGTCAAATCTATCAAAGCTGGGCATACAATAGTAGACGTCGACATGCTATGTCAAGCATCATTCGCTTCATCCGACTATCGAAAACGGTCAAAGGAAAGGAGTCCCTACCACGAGAACGAATTCTCTTCAAAACCAAGATAGCCAGCAACTCAATTAAGATATCCATCCAACTTATGCCAAGGGATGCAAGAACGGACAACACGGCCGGCAGACGGGGACACAGCCCCACTTCCCGAACAAGACGCCCGTCTTGGCACCGGCCCCGTCTGGACCTCTATCACGGCTCGAGACCCTGATAACCTGATTCTGCCGAATTAGCCCAACTCCCCATTTGATCAGCTAGTAAGGTATTCAATAAGGTCTAGGAAGAAGGCGGATGGAAGGAGTGGAAGCGGGACCCCAGCCATGCTAACATGTCTTAGTCTTCGGAATCTAGACCATCCGAATCCGGAGTCCCAGAAACTCAATCTCGATTGCAGTCTATGACAACGCCAACATCTCCCTTAGCAACCACTAGTTCGTTGGAAAGCTTTCAGTGGTCGAAGTTTTATCATCATGGTAGCACTTGGCATTGAAGCGTCATGTAATCCGTTTTAGGCCGCAATGCACTCAATACGTCTCATTTGGGGGGAAGTGGTTAAGATGAAAATAGTTCAGTGAACTCCATTAAAGAGCAGTAATTGCAAAGCTATTTACTTGCGAAGAAAATAGATTAATCGCAAAAAGGACGAACAAATATCAAAGACGCCATTCTAGAGGGGCTGGTTGACCTGGATAATGCCCGGCGCCGCAAGCGTGTTGGCCACGACCGAATCCGCATCCTTGAAACCCCCGCATGTCGTCAAGGCAGCGTGGCTAAACCCTCCCATGACAAACTCCTCGTACGGGAAGCATGCGCTGAAAGTAATGACGCTGCCGTCCCACTTCACGTCCTGCAGCTCGACCGTGATGGGCAGCTGCTGGCCGGTCGTGTACGTCAGGTAAAGGCCCTCTGTCTTGCCAATGTACGCCTTTGCGGCCTCAAAGTCCTCTAGGTTGGCGCTGAAGGAGAGAGTCTGGTCCTGGGGCTTCACGACGGCGATGGGGCCGCCGTTGACGAGCAAGCCAGGGAAGATAGGGAGGTTAACCTTGGCGAGATCAAAGGGACAAGATCCAGGGACCACAAAGTTCTGAAGCAGAGCGGACCAAGCAAACGGGCCGGGAACGGTGGTCAGGAAAGGTGATTCGGAGGGCACGCGCTTGAGGAATACGCGGTATAGACCGTTCTGCTCACCCTCCTGACCGATGACGGAGGAGATGATGCGCACAACGCCTTGCTGGCCGTCAGTGCTGAAGAGGACGTTGGCGTCCTGCAGTGCTCCCAAGACCACGGCCGTGAATGTCTCGGCCAAGGCAACGGCTTCAGTGAGGTTGGTGGACGGGAAGGTGTACTTGCAGGCAGACGGGGCAAAGGCGTTGGCGGCCTGGAGAGAGGCAAGGGCTGCGAGGGCGTGAAGCTCCTCTTGCTATTGACGGTTAGTTAGTTAAGTACGTACGTGGTGATGTGTGGTGAGTGCGACTTACAGCGAGGACGGTCTTGAGGATAGTGACGATCTCGCCCTTGTCATCGGCCTCAAACCCAGGCACGTTCTCCGTGACATTGTGAAGCAGCGATGAGAAGAACGCTGTCTCAAACAGCTCATTGAAGGCAATGAGTTGGAAAGCGGTAACACTGCCCGCACCGAGAGTCGTGGGGAGAGCACCGCCAGGAGTCTTTCCACCAGCTTGTTCGGCGATGGTCATGACTTGCTGGTCATTCGGCTTAGGAAAGCCGTCATTGCTGGGAATTTCATATGATCTCTTAGCGACGAGACCGAAAACAGGGCTTAGAAAGGCTGCTGAGGCCAGGATAGAGTAGACAAGCATGGTTGTTATTGCGCGAAGTGGTATGAGACTAAGGGCGTGTAAGTGAGCCGAAGCCTGGTGAGATCCGAGAGAGGCTGCGAATGAGGACTGAATGTGAATGATACGAAAGACACGATATTAGACCGGCAATTGGTGAGCCTTATGTATCTCGCTCGAGTGCAGACAGAGTAGTTGAGGCACGGAAGGCCCGAAACGCAATTGAGTTCGCTCCTACAGCCAGACAACAAGCATCACTCACAACAACTTACACAGGTCGGCCGATGACGTGAGACGCCTGCCGGCGCGGTGAGCTTCCGAAGGTCCTCCCCACGGCCTATGCGAGAACCTCTCGCGCCTGGAATGGCCATGTGGTTCAATAGTGCAATGCTATTCCCAGCGCGGTTGTTAGTCGGGGAGCGGCGCCCAGACGTCTAGAACGGCAGTGCGATCAATCTACAAGCCAGACATTCCACGCCTATCCCCGCATGGGTCAAGGCCCTCGTCATACTTTGGCGGTGTTTCCGCTTTCGAAAGTTCTAAATGCTTTTAATAGACGCGGGGGGCTGTAGACTTTGGGGCGCCTTTGTCGTCATTAAGCTCGAACGGGGCTTCGGTAGTTCGGCTCTCTAGCGTCCATGAGCCATCCAATGGTAGAATCCGTCAATTTGGGGGCCATCTGCATGTAAGACGATCCAAGGATATGCTCAACAATTTTCATCATGTACTTTTCTAAGGTAGTCTAATTGTCGTTGTCGTGAGTCTCGTGCCTCGTCGAGCCGTCCCACTACACTATTCAACATTCCCAATAGCCGAATGCGACACACGGGGCATCGGTGCTTGTTCCAACTCATTACGGAGTAGCCTTGCTCATGCTGATCAATCGTTTCACACCAACCTATGATGAATGTTAGCATCGCAAAGTTCAATGAAATGGAATGAATTCCTTACCATCCAGTTACCGCACTCCTCGGTCCTGTCTCGCTGAATCTCCACCTGTAGCTTATGGGCCACATCGTAGTTCTTGGCCTGTAGAGCCGAGGCCAGCTCTGAAAGCTGTTCAATGGTGGCAGGTTTCACCAACTCCTCGTTGTTTAGATGATCAAAGAGCAAGTTCAGTCGCTTCTGCGTGTCCTTGACTTGTGGCGCAAACGTCGAGGGAGCCTTCGAAGCAACCCGTTGCATGTCTTGGCTCAACACATCCACCAGTCCCTGAGCATTGGGAGGGATATGTGATCGGTCACCAGCAGGGTGTCTGGCCTTTGCTGGGGGAGCAGCTTGACGGGGCGGAGCACTCGGCTCTGGGGTTGCCGTAGGAGGCGGCCCAGGCCGGTTCATAGGCGGAGGTCCAGTCGGGGGTCCGGTCGGATGCCCAGCTACCTGGCTCGGAGTTGCGGCATAGGGTGATGGGGCGTACTGGTTATGAGGGGTCGATTGCTGAGGAGGAGCCCCATATGAGCCTGTAGGGGGGGCTCCGAATGATCCAGTAGGAGGAGGCCGGCTGCCGGGCCCTTGGGGTGGGACCCCAGCGGGAGGCTGATTGAACTGCTGCTGAGGCGCAGGGGCCGGGGCATACCTGTTAGATGGTGGAGCTCCAGATGGAGGGGCGTTGTAGGGAGATGCTGTTCGGGGAACAACGTGGGGCATATGGGGAGGAGCCGCTCCAGTAATCGGGGCTGGCGGTGCGTAGTGGCTCGCAGCAGATGACGGGGGAGGCGACTGGAACGACTTTGGAGGGCCAGCTAGAGGAGACTGAACTCGAGGTGGTGCAGGTCCCTTCGGGGGAGGCGGAGGAGGAGTTGACCCGGCCCGGTGCCCATAGGGATTCGAGGACGGGGGAGGGGGAACCATCGAACCTTGTTGACCTTGTTGACCTGGGAAGGGTGAAGTGATAGGGGCGACGCTCGGGGTAGTCTTGCGAGATGGAGCCTTGACGACCAGTGGGGTGTCATTCCAGTTGTCCATGTTCTTAGCCTTGGACGGGGGAGGACCTGATGGAGTTGTGTTGCGAGGAGGACCAGCCATCGGCGGAGGTGCTAGTGGGTTGGAATATCCAGCCGGGGCAGGTGGCTGGTAACCCTGAGGTGCATAACCACCTTGGGGCCCGAAATTACCCTGAGGCGCATAGGGGTTCGAGGGGGTTGCGTATTGCTGCGCGGGTGTGGTTGTCCGGGGAGCTGGAGGAGTTGACCCCGAATGAATGTTGCCGTAGGGGTTAGGAGTTGACGTAACTGGAGCGGGCTGAGTTGGCTGGTATCCCATGGTAGGGGGAATTCTGGAGGAGGTTCGACTGGTCGAAGCGGGCTGTCTGGCAGCAGGTTGGGGAGCGGCCTTCTTTGTGGCCAACTTCACACGATTTCTGGCCAACTCAGCAGCTGGATAGTTGGTTGGCAGAAGATCGAGATACTTCTGGGCAACTTCCAGCTGCCCATGTCCAGCAAGGATGTCCGCATATTCCGTGTACTTGTTATACAGAGTCTCTAGCTTCCAGCCCGAGCTCAACCCCTTCTCGGTGTCTTGGAACTTGGTAACGTGACGGAAAACGGTAACCTTTTCGATGAAGTTTTGCAGTGACCTGGCATGGACAGAGAACGTTGAATCCTCAGATGGCTCATTCACGCCAGCACGCTCGGCTTCTTCAAGTTCAGAAACCCAAATCGAGACAACCTTCTCAAGCTTGGAGCCAACTAGGTAGCAGAACGAAGCGTCCTTCCTCTGTCCCTGCTCATTGATGCGGTCTCCCAGAGCCTCGCAAAGATCGGGGAACTCGGTGGGGTCAGAGAAGGTGCAGATGATGGCCATGGTCTCCTTCCAGTTCTCCAGATTGGCGTTATATACAACATCCCACAGGTTCTTGGCGATCACAGAACCTAAGAGGCGCATGTAGCTTGGAACACCACTCTTGCGTGCAAGGTATGCTGACTGAACCTTGTCCACAAGTTCTTGACCACCACAGTTGGCAATCAAGAAAGCGTCTGCCATCCGGTCTTCCTTGAGGCAGATATCGGCGGCCTTAGCGAAGTTGCCCAACATCAGTGCTGCAGTGACCTCCTTTTCGACTGTGGTATCGCTGTCACTGAATAAGTGGAAAGGGTTATCAGTCTTTGCGCCCTTGGTAGCAGCCAGGGTGGGAAGGAAGTCATCATCGTCTTCACCCTCGCCCCCGTCGTCGAAGAAATTTGACAATCGCTTTTTCTTCTTGTCTTCCTCGGCTTCAGGTTTGCCATCCGCCTCCTCTCCCTCTTTGCTTTCATCTTCAACAGTTCCATTCGCTAGATCCTCCTCTTTCAGGCCAAGATACTCGACGATCGTGTCACGGGGATTGTCTGCAACCAAGGTTTCCATGACTTTCCAGTCTGCCTTCTCCTCCTCCGTGCTAGCTTTCTCGATGCGCTCCTCGCAGATGGTGGAAATATCTCCAGAAGCAAGCGCCTGTTGGAACTTTTCGGTAGCAGACGATACCTCAGAATCAACAGAGAAGCTGGTGATCACCACCTTTGACGACCTCTTCTGTCCAGCCTGGGAAGGAGATGCTCTGAAGATTACAACCTTTCCTCCAAAACCAAAGGATGCACCAATGGGCCTCTCAAACCACTTGGGCGCCTTGGCCAATGACCATGAGGCATCCTGGGGTTGGTTCTGAGCAGCGCGGAAGAAGTCCTCATCATCCAAGTTCTTCTCCGCTGCGGCCTTCGAGGTATCAGGGTTGGTGTTTTGCAATGTCTGAACTGTAATTTTGCCATCGAAGCTGGCAGTGGCTGAGAGGTTGGGGTCGGCAGGGTTGAACCGAGTGAGGAAAGTCCAATTCGTAACTTCGGGCAACTCTCCATAACGCTCGCCGGTCTGGGGGTTCCATACTATGGTCTTGTTATCCTTGCCGGATGAGAGAAGAAGATCGCTATCCTGTAGACACCAAGACAATGACAGGACACCCTGTTCATGCCCCTGAAGAGTCCGCTCAGGAGCATTCGAATTGCGAAGGTTCCAGAGCAAGATGACAGGTGTGTTGTCATCTGGTGTCGCTGTCAATAGCTTCGTGGAATTGTTTGGATCCCATGCAATGGCACTAACAGCCTTTCGATTATTGTTGAGAGTCAAGGAAGCCTTCTTGGTTTTCAAGTCCCAGACAGTTACAAATCCTCCTTGTCCACCAGTCGCGAGAATGTGAGACACTTTTTGGTTCCATGCGAGGCACTCTATATCATCGGATCGGGCTGCGGCGTTGCCTAATCGGAAAGGGTTCGAGATATCGTTGACATCGTAGATGAAAAGTTCCCCCTTGGCACCGGCAGAAGCCAAGATCTGGGGCTTCAGGGGGTTAAATTGTAAGGTCTTGATCGCGCCGGTATGTTTCGAGGTTTGGGAGATTAAAGCATCTGCTGCTCCTGTGATGAGCTTCTCAGCATCCCACAAATCTAAGGATCCATTCTCTTGGGCTCCTGCAATTATTCCCTTAGGATGATCGGAGTCGGGAGGTCCCCAGGCAACATCGTAAAACCTGCGTCGCTGATCAATATCCTGCGCTGGTTGACCGATTGGAGTCGGCTCCTACCTGGAATCAGTGCTAATGCTGGCCACGGGTTGAAGCTCGAGGCCTTGCTCCTGGTTGTCCAAAGCAAGGTCCCAAATCTCCAACTTGCTCTCGTCTGAGAAGTCGACATCAACAACGCCAGCTCGGGTTCCGGTAACTAATAACGGCTTGCCTGGACCTGGCGACCAGGCAAAGGCGGCCGTTCGTGGTATTTCTCGAAGGCGCACCATGATGGCGATGGCGGGGATCTAGTTCGAAGGACCAGGTGTATGACAATGCGGTGTCGGTGGTAACTTTGATAAGAGACCAGATTAAACAGTGTCGGCTTTAATGTAGCCGTTTAAGATTACGAAGCTTCTTGCCTCTGCCTGCAAAGAAGCTTCAACGACGCGCGAGGCAGGGCGAGGGTTGGTCAAGTAAAGGATCGAGGTATGATGCCAGATTGCAGGCTTCCCTCCATGCTCCTGAGCTTCTAACGGCAGGCGCGTCCGTGCCCCTTTACTTGGAAGGTGGACCCAGTCACGTGACATAAACTGACCTTGCCTTGATTTCGAGGGATACTTGAAATTAGAGAATGGTTTATTGCTATGAACGACAGTGTTCCATTCCATTATGCGTTCTCTGGCTGTCGGTATGCAGTAGACGCTTGTATCCTCCACTGAATCCCCCTATAGGAGGTGGTTGTAAACAGGTGCCTTCCGAACGGATCGATCTTAACATTGGAGCATTTTTGGAGTAAATTAAACTATTCATCGATCTGAGCATATTATAATGCTATATTTCGAGTTAAAAGGTTCATCGTTATCGTATTTAAGAGAGAAATAGATAGCTCTACAAGCTTGTCGCAAGTCGTAAGGTAAAGACGCGTCGGAGATCACGTGACCGCAATGGGCACCGGAGGAAATAGCTGTCTCGATATGGAACTGAAGTTGAGAGGCACAATAAGTTAGGCAGAACAACGTCACAATTACAGCAAACCGACAAACAATTCAGACAAGCAACCCCTCATCATCTGGTATCGCCGCAATGTCGGACGCCGCACGTTGGAAGGCCACAGTCTATGTGGGAGGATTATCACAGATGGCTTCTGAGAGGCACGTCCGCGATGCCTTCATCCCATTTGGAGAGATTGTCGAGGTCCAGGTCCCCAAAAACGACACCCCAAACTCTACGGATCCTCACAGAGGCTTCGCATATGTTGAGTATGAGGACACGGTAGACGCAAAGGAGGCCATCGACAATATGGATCAGTCGGAGTTTTTCGGAAGGGTTCTCAAAGTTTCACAAGCGAAAGCTCCCAAGAGTGCAGACGAAGGATTGGGCAGCAAGACTGCCATTTGGGAAAAGGTGAGCTCGAATTCGACCCCCTTGAGAGTCCTTGATACTGATTTGATGGCTTTTAGGAGGGATGGCTTGCTGAAAATGCTGCCGATGATGTTGGATTACAAGATGATGGCAAAATAGTGGCAGATGCTGGCCCTGACCCTATGCAAGGCCTAGAAGGGCTGGATGTCGCTGGACCAAAACCTGAGTGATGGAAGAAGTTTGAGCTTGTGGATATCTGTTGGCATAGCGAGGGCGTTTTGAGGCATTGTTTCAATTTACTGGTGGTCACCTTGAGCCATAAAATGACCATAAATCAATCACGGAAACTTAAAGAGTTCTGCTTTCAATTTCCTGCCCTTCTCCTGTGACATATACAACACTGCTCGCAGCAAAAGACCAACCTAGCAGGTTCCCCCAGCTCCCCCGCACAACCCTTCAGTGTTCCTCGACACGCGCAGCAGCGCCCTGTCGCGACAGACGAAGGTTCTTGTCAACAATGAACTTTCGGCCGCAGGAGTAGGCGGCGGCGCTGACGGCAAAGCCAACGACGACGGCTGTGAGTGTATTAGGACTAGATACGGCTCAATGGAAGATTCTTTGATTTACCGAGGGGAATCAACTCCGGCGGGACATTCTTGAGCTTTCGCAATCGCTGGGAGATGGTGTGGCCTACGTTAGGTCAGTAACCCATCCATTGAGTCTTCAATCCGTCGTCGAGTGCTCGAATTGACTCAGGAGCATCTCGATGAGCCCTGGTCACGTACCGGCCTGGTCCTCCTTCTGCAAGATACCAACGTTAGCTCTGCCATTGGCACCATCACCTGCCATTGACTTGTACTCACGGGAACGGGTCGCAGCATGCGAGGCGTCTGCCTGAACATGCGAAGAGCAGTGGTGGATCGCATCTTGATGAGTGGGGAGGGTCTGATCGAAGTCCAAAGGTGATGATTCAATTGGAAATTGTCAGCCTTGGAGGGAGTGGTTTGGAGTTGGCCGGAACATCTGATGTGCAATTGCTACTAGACCCACCTCGTCAGTGGATGCCTGACGCCATTGGCCCGCGAAACCTCAGGCACACACCCTGAGCTTCCCGGCATCGAACCACCTGATTCGAGCCGGACAACGTCGACTCAACCTCACTTTCAACCCACCGAGCTCCATCTCGCCGTCATCGACGAAACAAATCTCCCCTCTTCGAAAACCAATTCCTCGATCAATTCACAATGGCGGAAGAAGACGGTCAGGAGCTTGTCACCAAGCCCTTCAAGTTTGTCACTGGTACGCCCGATAATGCCGCTGAAAAAATGACCTGATTATGATTCCGAGGCTAACAATTCCGCGCAGCTGGTAAGCCTCCTCCTCGACGAGATGTCCACGACGACCCCGCGGCCTACGAGCGACTCAATTGGACTTGTGTCTTACGGAATTGACTTTTCTGACTGGTTTAGGCACTGATGCCCGATTCCCCAACGTGAACCAGACCAAGCACTGCTGGCAAAACTATGTCGATTACCACAAGTGCATCATCGCCAAGGGAGAGGACTTCGCTCCCTGCCGTCAGGTAGGACGGACAATGGAACTTTAGAGATGAGCTGGGAGGCTAATTGAGACTCAGTTCTGGCTGGCGTACCGATCGCTGTGCCCCTCTGGATGGTATAACCGATGGGATGAGCAGCGAGGTATGTTTGCTTGTCAAGCCGGATTGATCTCAAACTAACGTATCTACAGAGGGTGGTAACTTCCCCGTGAAGCTCGATGCCTAAGCTGGGTCTGTAGTTAGGGGTGGATGTTGATAGACGGTGGTTGAGCAGACACGCTGCAATTGTACTACTTGAACCGAATTGTAGACAATTTCCCTAAGTATTGGCTATTGAATAAAGTCCGCGTGACTGTGAGATCAATTGACTCGGTGAAATCTAATCATTACTGGTATCATGTGAAATTATTGAGTACAATCATAAGCGCTGGCAATTCCAAACTCTGAACAACAACCGGGGGACCCTTGCGCCGTAATCCCAAAACAACTGGTCGCGATTGGCTGAACGACCCGCTTCAATATCCTCAAGCACCGAAGCAGCCTGAGCAGCCAAGTGATCACTGCTTCTCGCCATCTTCGTCGTCTGAACTCATAAACTCATCATCCTCGTCAAATCCGAAGAACGTCCTGGGCTTGGCCTTATCAGCCTTCTCTTCTGCCGCAGGTGGGGTTGATTCCTTTGATGAGTTGCCGTTCTCCTCGTCCGAACCGGACAGATCGTTGCTTTTCTCGGTAGAATTAGAATCGTGTGATGTGCCCAAAAGGTTATCCTTGTAGTTCCCGGCCTTTATGGCGGCAAGAACTGCATCTCGAGTCCTCTCACTACTCTCCTCCTTGTCCTCAACCCACTTCCCATCGATCCGCCCCTTGCTTCCAGACTTAATTTCTGCTTCCTTTTGTTCTGACATTTGAACAATCTGCTCCCAACGTTCGCGGCGCTTCTCTTTTTCCTTTTTCTCCATCTCAGGCTTGATAGCTAGGTATTCAGCAAGTGCCTTGGCCTCGTTGACTGTACGTAGCCGTCGGCCATCTAGGTTGCGACTGGAACCGTGGTCCTCTTGATTGCGCTTCTTCCGTGATGACATGCGACCACCGGCTGCCCTCAGTTGAGATCCGAAACCACCCTTGCCACCACATAGTGGCACAGCAAGGCGCAATGACAAGAAGTCATCTTCACTTGTAGAGAGGTAGTCGGAAAGAGGCTTATCAGATGAAGTGGGGAGTTGTTTGTTCGAGAGAGTGGTGAGGATGAGTCTTGATTCGGTGGTAGGTAATCGCTCATCAAGTTCTTCTCGTAACTCGGTGATTGTAGTGGACGGAGAAAGCGGGAGAACTAAGGTTGGTGGCAGGCCCAGGCCGCCAAAGCTGGTAACCAAGACGTTCAAGTTGCGCGGTGCCATGGTTGGCGATGAATTATTATCGACGAATTCAAGGTGCGACAAAGGTTTGCCTTCGAATAGGTCGCTGAAAGGTGATGAGGTTGCTGGATATGTTCGCCCCAACACTACTGTCAACGGTTGCCTCAGCCACGCGAACTTTCTCATCTTATCATCACGTGATATATCATCAGCCACAGCACAACAGGGCAGCCTCCTAGCCACCCCACCTCGCTAGGTCGAATTTCTTGTAGGGTTTCCGCCCACAAAAGTTATCCATTTCTGAGATCCGCCTCGTTCTTCGAAAACTGCCACCTTCCAACATCGACCCTCAAGCAGCAGTACAACCGCCACGATGTTGATTCCCAAGGCCGACCGCAAGAAGATCCACGAGGTAACCATCGACAGCGAAAGCGACGAATTGATAGAAACTAATTCCCGTCTAGTACCTCTTCCGAGAGGGTGTTCTCGTCGCCCAGAAGGACTTCAACCTCCCTAAGCACCCCGATATCGACACCAAGAACCTGTTCGTTATCAAGGCTTGCCAGTCGCTCAACTCCCGCGGCTATGTCAAGACTCAGTTCTCGTGGCAATACTACTACTACACCCTGACCCCCGAGGGTCTCGACTACCTCCGCGAATGGCTTCACCTCCCCGCTGAGATTGTCCCTGCCACTCACATCAAGCAACAACGATCGCACGCCCCTCCCCGTGGCATGCTCGGCGAGGGCGAGCGTGAGCGACGACCATTCGGCCGTGGACGTGGCGGCGACCGTGGTGACCGTGAGGGTGGATACCGAAGGAGGGATGCTGGCGAGGGCAAGGAGGGTGGTGCTCCCGGCGAGTTCGCTCCTCAATTGTGAGATTCCTCTCCTGAGATGAAGATGCGACGAACGAGTGCTAACAGATTAATAGCCGTGGTGGTTACGGCCGTGGCCGCGGTGCCCCTCCCTCTTAAACGAATCCATTTCCTTGGGTGAAGACTTTTGAGATGCATGGCGAAAGGACCGACATGTACTCTAAAAACGGAGGGCAATTGTCACCATGGGTTTCGCTCGTGTGAACTGGTTGCGTGTGGAGACACCATGGGAGTTTGAGGGTTAGATCCTCGGAATCATTTGCATCAGGGTCAATTTTTGCCGTCAACGAGATAATTGCTACATGGGATGTGATGATGTTGAACGTGAACGATTTGATGCCTCACCAAGAGCCATTGCGACGATGTTGAAATGTGCCACTGAATCAATGTGTAGCGACCCATGCTGAGAACCTAGAGCTCTGTATTAAGTTGTTCCTTTTAGCTGAGGGTGGGATAGGGAGTGACGTATATGGACTGGCCATTCTAATGTGACACACGATGAATATAAAACAGTCCATTGCACATGTTCCAGGGACTTCGCATATAACTACGTCAGATCCGTGAGAAGGCTGATTTTAGAATCTGGTGGTTTAAGATCAACACATTGCTATCGGATTGTAAGACAACACAGCTCATCTCGCCCAAGACCTCGACTTCCTACATCCAATAAAGTAAGAGTTGAGGCGGAATCAAATGCATAAAGTAACTAATATATTTTCCTGAAAGCAATATTACTAAGTGTTCGAGCCTATTCTTCTTCCCTCCCTTGACACTTTGAACCCCCACGTTGCTGTGCCTGTCCGAATTCGTGAAGCCAACGCATTCCCTCTCCTCGAAAAGCCTAAACCAATTCTGTTAGGTAGTATCTGGGTGGCATTGAGAAATGAATTGAAGCGCCGCTGAGTGAATGCGTCATCAATGGACACCCTAAGCAGTCCTCAATTGTCGAAGGCTGCATTCATCATTTCTCACTTGCAAGAGCCAAGCATGCGGCGGTGTCTCTCGGTGAGGAATTAAGCCCTGCCTCTGTGCAGCCAACCACCAACCACAGGCAACACGGCACGAGCTGCGGCCAACCACTCACCTTGGATGTTTCAAAACCAACAAATTGGCAGTTTCCGGGAGATGGTACCGCCTTCCTAGCCAGTCAGAACGCGAAAAGACAGTCAAATCTGCCGTTGAGGGTATCGCAGTCTTACACTTTGCAGTAGTGCCGAGCGGGAAGCTGGCTGCTTGCTTGCTCGGTGAGCCCTGGCTCAGCTCTCATCGGGGAGATGCAGCCATACAACGCGGTCACACATTCCATTCCAATCCTCCGATATTCGCAACGGAAACGAAATCCTCCAAACTGCAGTTTGTTGAGCGATCGTCCAAGCACGGGCGTTCTGAGTGGTTTCGGGCCATTCAAGACACTGGGAAACCCTGCTTTCGGCCAAAGCTTCCATGACTCGGCGCCTCCACCTCCAAGTCCTCCACCACGCCAAGCAGTGCCTTACTGATAACTTAAGCTTTAGCTCTTCCTTCTACGGTGTGGGTGGGGATGAGATGGTGGCGCGAACCCCTCTCTTGGTAGGATCGATGCCTTTTGTCTGATGGGTTTTGGAGCTTGTCTCGCCCGTGTTCTGTGTTGTGCGGACGTGGCCGCGGCCGTTGACGTCGTGGACGGGTCCAAGCGAGATGCTTGCCCTCTGCTCGGGAACGGGCTCCGCGTTGATTGAAATCGTCTCCCCGCCCAGGATGACTTCCCGTCTCTGTTCTCCCAAGCCCAGTTTTATTCCTCTTTCTAACGTCTCCGGACACTGTCTACAAGCTCCTTAGGCCAAGTAAGCTCTGAAAGCTCGTCTGTTTAACCTTTGCCTTATCTCCTGGACCATTCGTTAGCTTCCACACGAGTATTACGTTGATAATAACTCACCGATCACTTCTCCATACCCCTCTCTTTCTATTTTGACCAAACTTATCACTTTGAGTTTTGAGAATTATCACGATGACTTCTCTTCCAAAGGAAATGAAGGCTCTCAGGTACGTCTGACTTGCATATATATTCGACTGCATACCTATCAAGGTTGGCCCCGCTATTGTTAGCAAAGCACCGGGACTTCACCTGCTACTCCAAGTCGCCCCCCACGATCTCAGTCGCTGACCTCATCCATCCACTCAGATATGAGAAGCCTGAGGATTGGTCTATTGTGACGGTTCCCTTGCCGGAGCTGAGAGACAATGATGTCCTCGTGGAAGTCAAGGCATGCGGTGTCTGCGGAACTGGTATGCCAATGAATTTTATTGGAAATGCCGACCAGTAACTGACCTGAATAGACCTGGTACTTTTGCCGCCAAGCAGCAACTCGGCAGACAGCTAACAGATTTATTAGCATATCCATGAGGGTGAATTCATCGCCAAGTTCCCTTTGATTCCTGGTCATGAGACCGTTGGCGTGGTCGCTGCCGTCGGAAAGGTGCGTGGTTAAGGTCATCTTCTCGATCAAACTAACATGCTACAGGACGTCAAGGGGTTCACTATTGGTGACCGTGTCGCTGCTGATAACAGTGAACTTTGCAACGAGTGCTTTTACTGTCGTCGAGGACAACTTCTTCTCTGCGAGAACGTCAGCAGCCCCTCATTCTTTTCTGCTTTAGGTAACCACTGACAAAAAGTAGTTCAATGCCCATGGTGTCACCATGAACGGCGGTTTTGCCGAGTACTGCGCGTACCCAGCTGGAAAGGTCTTCAAGATTAAGAACCTAAGCTGGGTGGATGCTACTCTCCTAGAGCCTGCATCATGCGCTTGCCACGGTCTTGAGAAGATCCGTCCCAAGCTGGGCTCCCATGTTCTCATGTTCGGAGCTGGTCCCACTGGCCTGGTAAGCTCCCAATCAATTTCTGTAAATGACCTATTACTGACATTTCCAAGATGCTCGCTCAGTTGCTACGACAAAATGGTGGTTGCCAGGTTACCATTGCTGCTCCTCAGGGGCTGAAGATGGACCTTGCTAAGAGTCTCGATGCTGCCGATACTTACATCGAGCTCTCCCGATCCGAGCCCGCGGCACAGTTCGCTAAACTGAAGGAGGACAATCCTTACGGGTTTGATATCGGTAGGTTCTGTTGACGAATCTTGAAAGACATTTCTGACACCTCTTAGTGGTCGAGGCTACCGGTTCAGTCAAAATCCTAGAGGATTCCATCAACTACGTCCGACGAGGTGGCACCTTGGTAGTGTATGGGTAAGTCACAGGCGCATTAGTAAATCCCTTCAATTTGCTGACTTTTTCCAGTGTCTATTCCAGCGCCGATCGGGTCTCATGGCCCCCATCCAAGATCTTCGGCGATGAGATCACCATTCTTGGTTCATTCTCTGAGACCTACATGTTCCGTAAGTTATGTTCCTAATTTCTCAATAATCTAAGGCTTATCAACGTCCAGCCGCTACAATCGACTACCTCGACTCTGGCAAAGTCAAGACCAAGGGTATCGTGAACAAAACATTCAAGCTAGAGCAGTTTGGCGAGGCTCTGCAGAGCATCAAGGACAAGAGTGCCATTAAGGCTGCTATTGTTTTCGAGTAAGCGACCGCTCAGCTCTCCAAAAGCAGTTGGGTTCTCCTGACGGCTCAGGTCTACCGATTCGAGGGACAGACTCGACGATGACTCTGAACAACGGAATAGCAAGGCCCATCTTTAGTTTGGCTTGTCCTTTCCTGGCTCTTCCTCCGCTTTAGGAAGTGGTGAGACTAAGTTTCTGCGGGATCATGTTCGTAATCGTGTTTTGATGGCGGGGTATTCGGTCTTGGTGAAGCTACTGCACACGTATTAGCCTCGTTGCCTCTCGCCCCGGTCTACCTTCAATCAACAAAAGTTCATCCAATACATGAGTACCAATGTTTGAAGAGATTCCCCTAAGACTTATTTAGATTCAGGCTCCTGTGAGTGTGCGTGCCATGCCTTGGTGTTGTGGGGTTCTGAATATGATTGTGGAATAGGGAGGAAGCCAAGTGCCCGAGACGCGATCCTTTCTTCATAAAGGCTCAGTGCGCTCAAAACATGATACGCTAATGATGTTTGAGTCCTCAGATATACGCCTCTACCACTGTAGAGGCGATCCCGAAGCTGAGCCATCCTATCACCCTATCACCAACGAACATCCATTTACACCCCTCGTCCTAAGCCGAGGTCATAACTCGCACCTCGATGGCCCAAGCTGTTTCCTGCAAGGAACACTGTTTCTCTAGGGGTATTCTATGAAGTGGAGCCTAGCTCGATTCCGCTTCTGCAGTGAATCACCCTTGAACAGCATCCAGCCTCCACCTGCATTCACCAGCTCCCAGCTGCCACCACATGAGCCCAAAGCCTTATAGCTTAGAACAAGTCATCTTCGTTCAATAATAAGCCGTTGGTTAGTATAGTGGTGATGTTCTTCGGAATATCAGCTTGCTGCCCATCCCCGATGCCCTCGGGGGGCGCCGGGTTCATAGCCCCGGATCGGCTCCCTTTTTTTTTTTGGCCCCTTTTTCGGCTTCACTTGAATTTCCCTTCAACGTTTTTCTTTTCGATTTCGGACTCCTTTTTGCTGTTCTATGTGATGCGAAAGAAACTCTCTTCGTTGTCGTTCGTTTGTAGCGGTGGCCTCAGGCCAGATGGCTGCAGCACTCCGACGGCTGGAGGTTTGCAAACTTCGCATAGAGGATGATTCACCGCCGCTCCCCTTTTCTCGCTCTACCTCCCACTTGCATCCCGGACCTCATAGCTCTTTAATAAGGTTGAACCACGCGTACATGATAACACACGCGGGTGTTGGTCTTCAACCACTTCGTGATGTCCCCTTGCGTTTGCATGAGGTATCCAGTACTGGAGGCTGCCAAATCTCTGGTTCTCGAAGTACGTGGATTTCGATATGCTGTGATTACGATTCGGATAGGTTCCCCTTCTAGCCTCCTTCCGCTTCTAGTTGCCTTTTGTACTCATTATATATCTATCCAGAACCTCCCGTCCTCATGCTGTTCCGACAACGCCCTCATCCGAAGCCTATCATCAACCTACTCCCACAAAGTGATGTTCGACCGGGTGTCCTCCATCCTATCCTAAAGAGAACTGGATTGAGTACTTCGGAGGTCACCAACTCCCTAGGCCCGTGATATCATCAACCTCCTTCCAGGGAACTGACGGTAACCTCTAGTAATCGCCGCAGTACGTCTTGACCGATCATTGCACTAGTGTAAGTGTGGCCAACTTCATAGACATTGCAAGCCACGCAGAGTGGAACCCAATACTCTTCCTGGCGGGTCGATTTACAATTCGGGCAATGCCTATAGGAGAAATCTTGAACCACTTATGACCTATGAATTAGAAGCTCTCATGAGTATACAGGCCTAGTTTTAGGTGATGAATTTATACCACTTGTGTTATTGCTTTTATTGCGTTTACTCCGCCAAACCTGAAACGGGTTGTATTGGCGTACACTTTCACTACCCAGTCTAACGATGTCTGCGGAGTTGATCTGGAAATATATACTAAATGGAAATAAGATCATCCTAGAACTCATCCTCAACTACAAGTAGTTAGTTAGCTGGAGAGATTGTCCTAAGTCGTAAAGTGGTATTTCTGCGACACCCCTGATATGCGAGAAAGGCGGGGAACCCTGCAGGTTCTTTACCCACTCACTAATATCTTAGATAGTCAAAGAACAACTCAAGCCTTTCCTCATTATGTAGACTTACAGATGGCGCATCAAGCCCATAATATACCTTGGACCGTCTTGGCTTCAACGCTAAAGTTGAAGAACGCCAATCCTTGCCAACATGACGCGAAGAATTTTCACCCCCAGAAGGAGCCCAATCGCGGCAAGAAATTAACCTACTTTGCCAACGCTTTCGTTCGCAATGCACTGGATCACGCACGTTGTGAGCGTGAGAAGTATCCAAAGACCTACGCTCCTCCCAATGAAGACGAAATTGTCTTGAAGGACGATGTCGCTAGGAAGATCAATGAGACGGTTTACCGCTGGAGGCTTGATCACGACTCATACAGTGAGTTCGGACCTGTCGAAGAACCATCTCGAAAGGGACTTTGCCAGCATATAAGCCAGGAGGAGACGTGTCAATGCCCTCTACCATACGAAGAGAGAAATATGTCTGCTTTCCTAAGGAAGCACAAGGACAACCCGTGTTTCTGGTTTTTCGAAGAGAACATGAACACAGAAAGCTTCTTCAATATTGAGGTTGTGAAGACGTTAATTCTCTACGGGGAAATGGACACGCTTCTCCGGATTTGCGCCGACCCGCGTGTTGATTTGGCATCCTGGTGGGAGCAGTCTATATGCCAATGCGAGAGTCCGACACTCGGATGGGACATGATCTGCCGGCTAGCCATGGACGCCTACATTGTTCTCAACCTCCTTCACTGCTTCCCAGAAACTTGGCATGAGGCTGGGTCTTCTATCGACAGCTACACCTCCATCAAGACCTACCAGTATTTTGTTCGTCGTTGTACCAAGTCTGGCGGGACCTCCGAGATTCCCACTTACCCCCACAGACAATTCTTCGGTATCGAGAAGGGCCAGTTCAAAAGGTTTCCCAACCCTTATGACAGTGAGCGCTGGGGGCATATCTTGGAAGGAGCTAGCAGGAAATATCCGAGACTGTCATTCTACCCATATGGACTGATGTCGTACGAAGACTTTGTAGCCTTCGAGAAACCAGTTACCTACCAACCTCACTCGACAGATGTGTCGTATGCTCGATGGGTCTTGTGCAATAAGGGCCTGCCGGTAGAGTTATCTAACTCTATTCTTGAAAATGCATCATACACTCCAAAGCGTCGTCTACCAGTCTCAGGGCACCCACTACATCCGGAAAACCGTGACGAGTTAGAAAAGTACCACAAATATTGCTGGCAATTGATTGTTAGATGCACAATGTTGGGGCAAGCTCTTGGTATGGACATGAAATCTAAATTGGAGAATATGGTGAAGATGAGTGTGGGTGACCTCTTTGGCTGCAAGTGCTCTAAACTATATGAACGGACTTACGATGAGGAGGGCAAGGAGATAATCATATGCAAATAGTGACCGAAAGCTAAATACTGTTTCATAGCACAAAGTAAGGTATGAAGTGGATGGATTAGTGTCTGATATGCAGGACTAAAGTTCCAAAATGGAGGATAAGCAATTTGATCATTGAAGTCTATACATCTAGACACGCACAATACCCATTTAGCTGAATAAGTTTCCGACGCCGTATAGGCGTGTATAAGTTGAGGAGAGAAAATTGCTAGACATTAGCCCCTGTGGTATGAGCTGACGAGGCTCGAGATTAAGTGATATGTGCGAGAGGTTAGACAAAGAAGAATCATGCACATGTATAGGCGACGTGTATCCTAGTGAGAAGACCAGGTTTATCCTGATACGATTGACTCTATTGCAAGTCAAACCTGAGGGAGCAGTTCAAGGGACGGCGATATGTGAATTGGCGTCTGGAGCTTACTACATCTAAATATAACACTAAGAAAATACTGCATCCCATACATTCCTCATCATCAGTTCGAATGCAACTACTTTTTGGGGCTAAGAGTTCCAAGATTAAGGACTCAGGCTTCCAATTCTAGAGGCCAATATGCCAGAAGAATAACCGATCACAGACTGTTATTCATCAATAATTTTTTTTCATGCTCTTAGGCAAGATTGGCAGTATAGAAAAGAGCGAAAGTTTGAAAATGCCATAAGAAAAACTCTTGGTCTAATATTACTTCTCTACTTTCCTATAATAGCTCATTGATATGCGATCATATAAAGGATAGCTATGTACGCTTCAAATTAGACAACCTATAATTATGAACATTCTTCATTAATGCATGAGGCTGAAGAGAAGAGCACCTAGAGATTGGCCATTTTGTCTGGTTTTACCAGTAGAAACAGAGTGTCATTCAGATCACCAGCAATTGGACTGCCTTCCGCTACTCCACGGGCCATGTTTCAGCTCATCCGCAATAATTTATACAATAGGCATGGGGATCAACCTTCAGCTTTTCATTCTGGGCGGATTTCTCTATACTCCAATCTGCTTTGCGATGGCCGAAGCTGCCTTCCAGCGAATCCCTCTTTTGCTCGAGATCGCTCTTCTTTCAGCTGCTTGATTTGGGACAACCTGAACATTGGCTACTTCTATTGGTGAACGTAAAAAAACGCGCTCAAATCATAAACGGTAACGCAGGTACCGATCATATGTTACAAAGCGTTTGCCGACGCCATGGAATATTTGGTGTGGAACGCCTTATAAGGACTGTTCTGGGTGGAGCAACGGCCGCTACAATTAAGCGCTATATAAGGCAGCCTTAGTCGCGGAGCCTCATAAGAGCCTCAGTATTAGAAACTTGCTTGTGCTCCCTTGGCAATAGAGTTATCTATTCATCGCTCATAAGTGGCAATAATATCTAACTGCCTGAGATTTGACAACGACGGTATCTGGAGCACTTCTTGGATAAGATACAGCGTTTGCCACGCCGCACACTGATTGGATAAACGAATTCGCAGTATTCCCAACCGCGGCGATCTTGCTCTCGCTGCCCGTCTCCGCATCTTCAGACGCAAGCCATTTCCTACGTTGCTCCAGTATAAAAACCTCACCAGGCGGATACACTCGCAATGGCTGTCGATGGGGTCCAGGTCTTCAAGCTGGGCATTGAGGCCCAATTCGGGCGCCTCACAGAGCGTGAGAAACGATATGCGCATCATATGGCTCGGTAAGCGCGAGCCTAGAGTCCAGCAATACACGCAAGTAATATGCTGAACATGAGGTCTAGCTCTGCCTGGTATGGAGCGAGGATTATACTCCGACAGGTATCTCCAGAATCAACCGCAATTTTCGATTTCATTATCGAGCTCCATCGCACCTGTTCTGGAAACTGGCTTTCCCTCATCGGGCCAGATGTCAGCAGCGAGGACCTCCAACGCTTCCTGACCTACGCTGCGACATTTCTCTCCAACGTGGGGAACTACTATGTGCGTCATGGCGCTTGAAGATGCAAGCATACCGGCAATGCTGACTTACACAGGGTTCTGGAGATCAAAAGTTCACTCCCGAGGTAGATAGCACTGTCCTCCAGAAACTGGCAGATAGGTCCCCCATATTGGCAGGGTTATATGAAGAAATATCCGAGTCTATAAATGCTAGACCGCCTTTCAGTCTTGGTTATCCGAGTGAGACTACTCAGAGCAGTTACTATCCCGGGAACGACATGGAGGAGTCAGACGTCAACATAGTGTCAAAGGTTCTCGAGCAGAATTCCATCTTCCCCGAGAACACCAGGCTTCGAAAGGCAGATGATGGCACCGGATTTGAGGTCCTCATTGCTTCTGTTGAAGATGGACACGCTGCTCAGTTTCCTCTTCCTAATGACAAAGGATCCGTGAGACTTGTTAGGGGAGATCATTCTTACGATCTTCAGCGGGTGTGCGCTGAGCTAACGGAAGCATCCAAATACGCCGCCAACGATTTGCAGAGACAGTTTCTCAGTGAATACATCGAAAGCTTCCAAAGCGGTTCTCTGGACACATACCGCAAGTCGCAGCGGATATGGGTGCGGGACAAGGCGCCTAGGGTGGAGAACATCTTCGGGTTCGTCGAGCCGTATCGCGATCCGCACGGAATTCGAGCAGAGTTCGAGGCGCTGGTCGCCATTGCAGACGATGAAGAGACCAGTCTTCTTATCAAGCTAGTTGAAAACTCGGCGAGATTCATCCGCCGCCTGCCTTGGGCTACCCCAGAGAATGATGGGAAAGGGCCCTTTGAGAAAAATCTCTTCGAGCCGCCCGACTTCTCGAGCATCCATAGTAAGTGGCAATACAGACCCGGTCTATGACAGATTTCTTAGAGTCTATAGCGCTTGCGTACTGCTCGAGCATCATATTTCCGGGAATCAACTTACCAAACGTTAGTCAATATGCTCAGACACTCGGCACGCGTCTTGCGTAGACTGACAGTTAATCACAGTACAACGACATTCGGCAGGAGGATGGATTCAAGAATATGATCATCGCTAATCGTATGGTTGCCGAGAGCCAAGCGAAGCAGTACCGATTCATTGACGCTTCCGAGGCGGAGCAATTCAAGAAGCACAAGTTCCCGGCTTACTACTGGTGGGTCGTGCTTCATGAGCTCCTTGGCCATGGTACGGGCCGGATGATGGTTGAGACTATAGGCGGAGAGTTTAATTTTGATATCAAGAACCCGCCCGTTAACCCCATCACTGGAGAGCCGATTACGTGCTGGTATAAGCCAGGCCAGACATGGACCGGCCAATTCGGAGACCTGGCAACCACAGTTGACGAGTGTAGGGCCGAACTCGTTGGCGCCTATTTGATGGACGACCTGGAGCTTCTTAAGATGCTTGGCTTCACTGACACCTCCGACATTCGTGCTGAGGACTGTGAGTAGTTTCTCAAACCAAGAAAGCTAACCAGGGCTAACAAGGCACCGGCAGTGACCTATAACTTATATCAGCAGTTAGGCGTTGATGGTTTGCGGGGACTGGCTAACTTTAACGTGCACACTGGCGTAAGTGATTCTCAAGTCCCGACAAGAAGGAATGCTTAATTTTCTAACCTACCTACCTCACAGAAATGGGGCCAGGCGCACAGTCGAGTTAGTATTGCCCACATAAACGCATTCATGATGAAGATAGGTGTGCTGATGATCAGATAGGCCCACTTTGCCATGCTGAAGTGTTTACTTCTTGACGGCGCCGGGGTCGTAAAGGTCACCCACGACAAGCCAAAGCAAAGCCTGACAGTCCTGGTGGACCGCTCAAAGATTCATACGCATGGAAAGCCAGCCCTGGGAAATATGCTCTTGCAGTTGCACATGTTTCGATGCACAGCCGACGCTGAAGGTTGTCGCAGGTACTATGAGGAGTTATCGAGGGTGGATGGGGAATATGTGGAGTGGCGAGAGACAGTGCTCATAAACAAACCTCCCCCACTCATCTTCGTCCATGCCAACACGATCCTTGATGGGAACACCGTCACTCTGAAGGAGTATGAGCCAACAGTTGAAGGCATCATCGAAAGCTGGGCGGAGCGGAAGGTGTGAGACGGAATAATGTTACATTTTCTAGGAATACAGGTACACTCAGGCTCTACCCTGCTGAAGCGCAAGAACATACTGCATGATCTGAAACACAGCCTGAACTACTCCTAGTAGAATACCCATCGAACCAAATATTAGGACACTCCACAACGCGAGCCAAGCGGGAGAGTCGCGTTTATCCCCCCATAGCTGTCGGATGGAGCGAGGCTTCTTGCTTGACGCGTAACTATTCAGTCGTACGATTCTACTTCGAAGGTGGGGGAAGTCACCAGCTAAGTCGTGCTCCTCCCGCTCAATTAGAGTTATGGGACAGTCGAACTGCTTTCTGCTGCAAATCAGAGACAACAGTTTATCATGTCCCTCTGGTGGTATGCTTGCGAATGGTTGTAATCATCGAAACAGACTCCTTGATCGCCTCCTTTG
The DNA here is from genome assembly GCA_023628695.1 of Nectriaceae sp. PG4201. Classification (NCBI taxonomy): domain Eukaryota; kingdom Fungi; phylum Ascomycota; class Sordariomycetes; order Hypocreales; family Nectriaceae; species Nectriaceae sp. PG4201. The sequence goes on along the minus strand of JAMAKE010000045.1, from coordinate 161,873 downwards.
ACCAAAGAGCAGGCGGTAGGAGAGTAGAATCTCCTGAAGTAACTCGGTGACATCCTCCTCACTTGCCCATGGCATTGATCCAGGTTTTTCAAACCCGCAGCGGTGAATAACGCTGTTTCGTCGGTCTTTTGTATCTCGCCTTTGCAAATTCGAGACGCAGAATGAGGGGTCTCGATAGAGAAAAAGAGTGCTAGAAGGCCGGTCCAGTTCTAGATGGCAGGAGAGGGAGTCAACCCACTGAAGCCTGACACCACAGACCTTGGTCAACACATGCGCATTGAGCTCCTTGGAGATGATCACTTTGGTCTTGTTGAATAGGTTCTTGTCATCTATTTCGTCAAAGGCGCAATAGTCTCGTGGCGGTAGCATCATGCCAAACCCAAGAAGAAAGCTAGGGAGGTCGTATTTGCCCGAGTGAGGAGACTGGGTAAGGCATACTCGTGCTTCGCCGTGATATCCGTCCATCTCGTCGAGAATACTGAATCCTCCAGTCGCAGAAGAGAGAAAGTCGGGCTTGTACAGCATCGTTTGCCAGCCTAGGGTGGAAAAGATAAGTTCCTTTGCTGACTGGTAGGCTTCGTAATTGTCCTTGATGCATGACACCGAGTTCGACGAGTGCATCCGTGATACCATCAATGGTTTTCGGTTCCGGGACTAGTACAAGTTCTCGAACCTTGTTCCATAAGGGAAGAAAATGTGTATCCCAGTCTGATTCCTCGTCGCTCTTCAAGTTCGGTAGAGACAGCAACAGGCGCTGCGGCTGACTGCGGATTTGCTGATACAGCCACCAGCGATACCATGGAAGGTCGCTGAAGGTGGGATCCGGATCCGCTTCCATGAGATTAGTCGTGCTGGTACCAGCCAGCAAGGACAATTCTGGATACGTTAGATCAGTTCACTCAACCGAGAGCCTTGGTTTGGGGATATTAATACCGAAGGACTGATCGGTCGAGTTAGCCATGATGAGCAACCGCGAGAAGGCGGCACCAAGAGCGTGTCATGCCACGCAAACTGGCTAAAACCGGAGGATGCGTCCATTGCAGACTCAATCATTTACAGATGCTTCTTCTTTGTTCTTGTTAATGGAATTGCGTCAGGTTCAAGCATAGTTCCCAGGGATGTGCCCCTTTCTGTGAGCGCTTCGGCCCGCGACACCTACTGTATTAGTTGGAGCTAGGCGCTGGTGGCTTGCTAGGGATGGGCCGAGGAGAGGTGGCGGGCCCATTAAACAAGGCGATTTCATTGGCTTGTTGGTTGGCTGTTTGAAGGTGACTCTGGCTGGAAAATGAGTTCAACGAGCCGGATTGGCTAATTCAGCAGGCCCCGCATATTCTGCTACAGGTGTGCACCACGATCTAGTACCCTGAACTCCTTATCCGGCCAGTCACCCCACACCCCGCGTCAGGGGCCCTAGCTATCATTAGTATATCTACAGCACCTGAATTCGGAGTAGTAACTACCAACAACCTGACATCTTGACCTTACCTAGAGCTGCGTAGTATCGTACATTGGCGGCCATTCTGCGCCTACGGACTTGCCCGCTCCCGGCTGTCCATTTAAGTTTCCGCGGAATCTGCTTCATTCTTGCCGACCTTTTCTTTTCAAAGAACAAACACGGGCTGTGTGAGCGACCAAAGATGGCGGAAAAGTGAGTATCCCATAAAAGCCCTAGAACAGCCAAAAAATAGAGTGCTGATGCTGGTCGCTAAGCCGAGCATCGACCCCGTTGTGGCACCAAGCCTTAGACAAGTACCGAGAAGAGTTGCAAGCGGCCGCCGACTATCAAGACATTCAGAAAGTCCACACTTTGGAGGAACTGATCAATTCATTTTCTTCCATTCAGGATGCTGCTCCGAGTAACTACGCTAGGGTACTTTCCCTCAACAGGATTGCCCCAAAGCTCAAGTTTGTCGATGACTTCTCGGCGGTTCTAGCCCTGTGCTTCGGCGCTGATGCAGCCTTAACCGCAGCTGTCTGGGGAAGCATAAGACTGATCCTTTCGCATGCCTCCTCAGCCGCTGATACCTTCCAAGATGTTCTCGACATGCTGGAGGAGCTCAGTTTGACACTTCCGCGATTCCAGGTCTATGAACAGACGCTACCACTGGACCGCCGACTCCAACAGGCCTTGTTAGACGTATACTGCGAGATTATCTGCTTCTACGCCCGAACTATCCACTTCCTGCGTACCAATCCCCATTTAGTCCTGAGGAAGAATGCGTGGCAAACCTTTCGCAATGACTTTTCGCGGACAAATATGCGCATCAAGGGCATGTCATCAACTGTAGAGAGCGAAGCCGAACTGGCGCGGATGCGCAAGGATGAAGTCCAGTACAGAGAAGTTCTGGAGCCCCTGAATACCATGAAGATGAGCAAGACAGATGATGACCAGCGAATCTCGTACAATAACATTCCATTTGCCGCCAATTCCAAGTTTAGTGGACGCGAGGATATCCTGGATGCGATTGACAAGTCCCTAGACCCGGAAACAGCTGCATCTTCGCTCAAGTCTATTGCATTATTCGGTATGGGCGGTGTCGGCAAAACGCAGGTTGCGATACAATGCGCGTATCGCAATATGGATAAGTTCGATGTTATCCTATGGGTTGCAGCAGATAACGCCATTGTAATTGGGCAGAGCTTTCGCACGATCGTCGACGGACTTGGCCTGCTAGGAAATGATGAGGAGATAAAAGACGCCGCTGCGACGACCTATAAAGCCAAGAACTGGCTCGCCACAACAAGTTCGTTAATCCATTCTAGTAGCTATTTAATCTTACATTCATTGTCTGACTGCTGCAGAGTCTACCTACCTCATTATATTCGATAATGCAGATGATCTCGCTGCTCTGAAGACGACATGGCCAAGTACCATCCGTGGCTCGGTACTCTTGACAACGCGAGATTTTACGATTGCCACATCTCTAGCAACAAAGAACGTGCTAGTCGGTGCTCTAGGCGACGAGAATGGTAGTAAGATGCTTCTGAAGGCACTTGACCTAGACCACACTTCACCAGACGACGAACAACACGCTTTTGTCATCAGCAATACCTTTGGCGGGCTGCCGTTAGCTCTTACACAGATCGGCGGATTCATCAAGCAAAGGAAGTTGTCTCTAAAAGAGTTCTTACCGCTGTAGGAGCGTCATTCCGCTAAGATTGATGCACGAAAGACGCCTGGCAGTGATTATGAGTATACGCTGAGCACGGTGTGGAACGTCTCCTTCGAGAAGTTGACCGAGACCTCCACACAGCTTCTAAACTTACTGTCTTTCTTTGACCCAGATGGTATATCGGAGGACATCTTATTGCAGGGATCTCAAAACATTGATGATGAATTTTCTTTTCTATCTGACGAAATGGAGTAAGCGGCCTCCTACTATTTCTCTAAGGCTTCTGGAACTCTGCGCTGATATTGTTTTCACAGCGTCGGTGATGCATCGGAGGAACTCCTCCGAGCAGCCCTCGTCAATCGAGCAGGCGACCTGGCAGTCCTTTCGATCTCATCGTTTGGTGCAGTCGGCAGTCCACAAGAGGCTCAGCGAGTCGGAGAGCATCAAATACTTTGACGCCGTAGTCCACATGCTCTGCTGGGGATTCCCGGATCATTCAAGCACGGATATCGGCCACCAAATTGCAGCTTGGACGCGATGTGAGAAATGTCTTGCTCATGTCAACAATCCTGTCCAGCTCGCAAAAATCAGGGGAAGAACCTGGGGGATCAGCAAAAGTTTGCTGATCTTCTGCTCAGATGCAGTTGGTGAGTATAGTTGGCCTATACCCTCAATCCCCCCCGCTGATATTTCTTTATGCAGGTACCTTTACGAGAGAGAGATGTATATAATCGCTAGAGGAATGGTTGAGCAAGCAATCTCGACCTTTAAGGACACGACAAGCCTAGAGTATGCAAGCGCTATCGACCTTGGTGGCCTCATCGACTTAGATCTAGCCGAACCGGCTAAGGCCCTGGAGGCTTTCACACGTGCCTTAGAGATACGCAAGGCCAGTCTTGGGCCGGAGGACCCCTTTATTGCCTATAGCCTCAACAATGTTGCTCTGGCGTACACTGAAATGGGTGAATTGGACCTCGCCTTCGCAGCACATCAAGAGGCAATCCGACTTAGGCTCAAGGCCAACAGCGACAGAATCGGCAACTCTTACAGCAACATGTCGAGTCTCCTTCTTCGCATGGGTCGCCCTGATGAAGCCGAAGAGATGCTTGCAAGATGCCCATCCCTGAAAGATTTTACTGATGAGACCTTCCTCAGCACCGGCAATCCCCGTTTCTCTGGCGACATGGTCTTATTGTCTCGTATTCGCCTTGCCCAGGGACGATCGACTGATGCGTTAAGATTGGCATCAAAGGCTTTGGCTTTTCGTCGAAAGCTGCTCGGCAACCGACTTAAGACATGCGACTCGCAATACGATGTTGCTTCTATATTACTAAAGGAGGGCCATGTGAGCTCAGCAACGTAAGTGCTCAGTTCCTTGCGAACAGTGCGCGAATATCTTTCTGACATACAATTCAGGCAACTGCTCGAAGAAATAGTCAGCATATCTGAGACCTTTGTTGAAGGAGAGGGCCAACGAGCTCGAGCCTTATACAAGCTCACAGGAATCTATGCAGACCGAGGCATGCAAGTTGAATCAACTGCCTGTAGAGAGAAGGCAATGGCTTTACGAGCGGAACTGAGACCGGAACTCAAAGATGCTCCATTTGAGGAAGCTGAACTCTCCAAATTGTGCCTATGGATGCTGTGGTAAAGGGAGTCACTAAATTAGTTTGGCTTAGTAGGCATTTCGAGGGCGAACAAGCAAGTGGCAAAATCTTGTCGGTAGAATTGCGAAGATCTGACAGATCTATCGAGTTTTCATGGTAATCTGGACCCTTCCGTAGGCAATGCTTGGTTTTCGGGAGCCACCCGAGCCATCATCATTCTACTTCAGAGACCTCGTCGCTCGTGCCATGACAAGCTGAGAAGCATTTGACTAGTAGTTAGGCCGGTGACGACCAGCGAATACCCGATGTTGTATTCCTTTTGGAACCTTTTGTCAAATTTCCCTGAGGGAATACCTGCAAGAGATGTAGGGCCCGACTTTAACCAGTTCCTTCAGATATGCTGGCAGAGGGACGACAGAAAGCATGGCAAATGGGCATACTCTAGTCCTCTAAATGACACGTTGCCAATCTGAGTCTTTAGATTAAATACTAGTAAGGATTTACTTGAGGAAAAATGCATAGCTCGAATCATGTGTTTTTATGCGTTAGGCCAAAAATCGAGATGTCTTGGGAGACGAGAGGCTGTCGCCGGAGTACCAGGAGACAGGATTCTCGTTGATCTCCAAATCATCTTGCAAAGACATCTTGCAAAGAGACACACTGGTATGCGTTGATTTTCCTTTCTATGCCGGGTATGCTGAGCATTCATCTTAAGTGTTGGTCCTCAAGCATCAGTTCTTCACACCAGGCAAGTTCCGCAGTCATGGGCTGGTCTGGAGCCGCCTACGCGTGTAAGTGAAGGGGTGGGGCAGAATTAGTGGAGAAGTCCCAAATCCAGGGTGTGGGGAAACAATTCTATCCAGTGAAATCCCATAGTTTCCAGCAGTTATTTTTGTCCCCCTGGCATAATCGCCGACTCTAGTAAGCATCAAAGGACAAACACAGCTTTAAGGATCCAACTAGTAAAGGGATGCTGTTTGGTCCTACTCTCTTGGCTTGAGGGAGCCAGATTGTACCGCGGCTCAATCATGCATCATGGCGTGGCTCGGATCTTCCGTCGGAACAGCAGGAACTGAATCTGCCAAAGGGCGGCGAGAAGAGGGGGATGTGGCGTGGTTTGGCTGCATGGGAGTCCACCAGCTGGCTCGCTGGCAACACCATTGCAGACCGACCTTTTGAACATGGAGAAGCAAACAACTGAGGAACGGGTTTCTTCAGTCATTGACATGGATCAGGCGCTGAGCAGCTCTGAGGCTGGGGTTTGGGGGCGTGATGCGCGGGCTGATTCAGATCCATCGAGATATTCCGACAAAGTGATCTCACGTTATCGCTAACATTCAGTTTGCTCTGGCCAATTATGCGCATTCAAGGTGCACATTTGCCAGCTTTCGGTCGTAGTTTCTTGGCTTTCTCGTTTTCCAGCCTTCTCGTAACTCAGTTTTCGCGTCAACACAAAGAAAGAACGATATACTGCCTCCGGTGAGGGCAACAGCAGTGCACGATGAACGTCACCGACTCCGCCCTGTTCAAGGATTTTGCTCGTCCCGTTCTCCTGGGTCGCAATGTCGATGGCTCATCCTACTCACCGCCTACTACCATGGATTCCATCATCCAGTACCTCCTAAATCGCTCCAAGCTGGAGGTCACAAAGGTCAGGATCTCGAATCCTACTGAGAAGTAAGTCCCAATCCATCGCGTTCCGGCATTCTCTAATCCTCCCCAGGACCTTTACCATTAGCATCGTGTGTCGTGTCAGCGGAACCGGCCCTGTTAGCAGCACGATCAGCCCAATGGAACTTGATCTCATGTTTAACGGTGGTGCCTTTGGGAAGTTGAGGCTACCACAGGTTAGAACGAGCTTCTGGGGAACAAAAGTGGTGGTCGAAACCCAAACGATCGAGATCAAAGACCAGCTCACCTACTTGATGTTCATGCGGAGTATTTTCGTAGATGACGAGACAAGCTTCGAACTTGAGAACGGCGAGTGCAGCATCACGGCTATGAGAATCACGGCGCACTGCAATTACTGCCTTGGTATCCCGATACGAGGAATGGGAGGGCCGCAAGTAACCTTGAAGAAGCTATCTCGAACCGGCCGAGATGTGGCAGCGAGTTTCGAGTTCAACAATCCGAGCCCTGTGGAGGTCGACCACGGGCGCTGTGTGTTTGAGCTAAGGTACGGCGAAGAACACAAGGGAGTTGCTCTATTGCAGGGAGATTTCAACATTGTGCAGGGAAGGTTCACTCTCACATTGGATGGCTTGATGAAGAGCTGGGCGACGCCATCAAACAAGGCCAGGTTGGTTGGCATCTCCGCAATCGGCGGCCAGTCATGGGCCAACGAGTCCATCAAGTTCATTGATTCCGTCTTCGACCTGGAGTCAAAGTTCGCAAATATGCTTACGGCTGAATAAGTTCCGGTCGCCATGGATTGGTGGCACGAGGTGGGTAGGGTAGGCGTTGCTTCCTAGGCGCAAAGGGCGGTTCTTTGTATAATTAGTGAAAGTCAGTTAATGGTGACCGACAAACGACAGCAAGAGATTTCTATAAGATTTCTATTCGTCTTTTGTGCACCACCGTGCTACGTGTCACGGAAATGGGGCAAGACGCAGTATGATTCGGCGGTTCGAGGCGAGAAGGTATGTTCAGGTGCATTAGAGCCAAAGTGAATGAATAAATGATAAGAGAAGGGATAGAGACCCAGAATAAGGTAGCTTCGCGTGAAGCCATGACGTGAGCTAACTTAAAACCTCCTGCAATGTTACGGGAGAGGGAATTTGTGGGGGTTTGAAAGGACTCTATTTATGGAATCTGAGAATACCCGTCCTGGATTCATGGCCGGATGGGATAACTTGGGACGCAGATCCCTGTTGTTTCTGCTGCATTCGCTCGACACGAACGCAATTGTCGGGAACGTAGGATTTAGTGTTCTAAACCTTCTCACCATGGACGCCTCGAAGCCAAGGGGCTGAATCAAAAAGGTGACGCAGATCACTCCATCTTAGGGACGAACAAGGGCCCCGGATATGCGGCTGCCAATCTGTCACGATTCGTCGAAACAGCCACAGCTTTGATTCGCTCTCCGGGAACGCAAAATGAATACGAGATTTTTGGACGTGGTTAGCCTTTTGGTTCCGTCAAAGATACTGCACCTCTGCTGCCGCCAGTGTCTAAGTTTGGAAGTTGAAGACGAAGCGCAGGCGCCAAAACTCTCGACGACTCGAGCTTGTTGACCTCAGACACTCGAATCACGGAAGCCATTCCTTGGAAGTGCCCACTGCAACTCCCCTGATCGCTTGGCACGTATTAGGGTCGGGGATAGTGCGTGTCTACATGCGCCATTGCTGTCGTGGTTCCAAGCTCCGGACGGAGTACTACTACTGAGCTTTGCTCCTTCATTGTCAGCGGTGCTTGCTGTGCTTGTATCCTCCGCCAGCGTCGTCATTCCAGCAGTCTGACATCCTTCCGGACGATCTGGCGAGCGACCTGCACGATTAATTTCCAGCCCAGATGCAGCTTCCGATTCTCGCCATCGACATCATTGTCATCGCCAACATCAGGAGCGTCCCGTGATCGGACCTCCAGTTGTTGATCAGCGGAAATGGCTCCCTGGTCCAGTCGCCGTGGGTCCCAACCTCAAGCTCAAACTCAACCTAACTCCAACACTGCCAGCACCAACGTCTTCGCCAACGACCTCGAGCTTGTCACCCGAATCCACAATACCGCACTGCACACGCCCACTACTCTACCAGGTCGTCTCGACTTTGGACACCGCTTCGACATCTCCAATGCCAATCTAGACTCGGACTCGGACGACGACGGAGGATTGCACCCGCCGAAACCGAAGCCCTATCGACCTCAACACAACCGCTCTATGAGCCAGCCTTTCCCTTCGCTCTTCAGCGGCAAGAAGAAGAGGCAGAACTCCGTTGGCGGCCCGCCGCCCGACCTGGGGTTCGCGGACAATGACGCCACGATGCCGAGACAGACTCAGGTACAGAGGGAGGTCAAGACCCATACGAGGGGGGGGCCCGCGGGGAGTAAGGACTTCTCGACGGGGAACTGTATGACGTGTGGATCGCTGGTGAGGTGGCCTAGGGAGTTGAAGATCTTTAAGTGCACTATATGCATGTCCGTCAACGACCTCATACCGTTGAGTGCTGAGAATCAAAGCAATGGTGGTTCAAGGCGGCACCGTGACACAAGCCAGGGTCCTCCTGGTGCCCCTTCACGAGGTACTGCCCTTCAGATCTTAGACTTGGGTTTATGGCTTACAAAGATTCAGCTCAACCTATTTCGATCGACCAGACGAGACGGCTCGTTCGGCAATGCATTTATTCGCACTTGATCAAAAAGCTCTCAAAGAGAGCTACCCCACCACCCGAGAGGCAACGCCCCGACCGAAATACTCTCTCCTTTAGTGCTCGAATGGAAGCTGCTGGGATTGAGCTCGAACCACCAAACTTGAGCCGAGATGGAACAGCGACATACAAGTCACCGGAGATATATGTATCGAAATACGTGTTTGATGAGGAGCCGACGCTTCGAACGAACCCCCTACGGACGAATACGGTGCCCATGACCCGGTCATACTCGACATCTTGCTCTGAGAGACCTCCTGTGCCAATTGATGAATTTCCGAAAGGACATCAAAGAAACCTGTCGAAAACCCCGGACGAAGGTCCCAAGAAGATTTTCAAACCTCTGGAAGAATACATAATTGCCTGCTTCAGCTCATTTGAATGTATCAACTCCTCCTTCATGGTTCACCATCCTCGATATTCGGCGAGATCTGGGAGCGAACCGATGCGAAGGAAACCTGTACCTCGCCATGAGCCACGAGAGACTAGGGAACCTGGTGAAAGGCGAGAATCCAGAGATCGGGAGCCACGTGAGCACCGGGAACAGCGAGAACAACGGGGAAATCGTGACCACCGGGATCAGTCTCAAACGGAGGATGTTGTTGACCTTGACCCCAAATTATTACTTATTGGCGATTTTGCGGAGAATGGGACATGGTGGACAGGGCAAGACGAAACTCTGCCTCAACCTTCAAAGTCACCCACTCGTCGTGGAGAAAATGGTACTCCAAAACCGTCTACGCCTACTAGGTCTCCACAGATGAATTGGGGGGAGTTGATGAACTGGTACTCTCTCGTCGCAAACGCTGCTGAGGGGTGGTTCAATACGTATGAGGAGCTTTCACGAGAAGAAGGCTTCGAGGCTCCAAACGACCAAGACCTACAAACGGTAGAGAGTGAACTGCTGCAGGCACAGGAACACTCTCGAAGGGTCTTGTTGAAAGCCACGGAAATGCTCTTGAAGAGGCCGGGCCGCCTCTTAGCAGATCCTGCAAACTTGCGATTCCTTCTGATTATCCTGGAGAACCCGCTGCTTCATGCAAATGGCCGGAAATTTCGCGGACTCTTGCAAGCTGAGGCCGAAATGTATGAACAGAAAGCGCCCCGGCCTGGAAAGTCCTCTGCCCCGGCCTCTGGGCCTTTGTCTGGCCAACACTCGGGGATTGTCAAACGCATCGTTGGACTGATCTCCAATTCATCAATTGAGTGTCATAACCAGCTCATTACTTGGTTTGCCAGATATCACACGGCTCGTTTCATCAAGACCAAAGAACTTATCTCTGGGTTTCTCACATATCGGATGTTACGCCAGAGTGACAAAAAGCAGCAAGTTAAGGTAGACATTACCGCTGGTCTAATTCCACAAATGCAGGAAGGCCGTTCAGGAGCATACCTATACGATGGAATTGTCGCACCTACTTCACAGAAAAAACCAAAGGAAGCCCCAAAGAAGATTGCTTATGCCGAGGACTGGCAGATCAAGGCTGCTTCGCGGGTCCTCGCTTTGATCTTTGCGGCAAATAATCTCCCTCATATGCGCCGGGATGATGCCTCTTTAAACCCTAATGAGAACAATCTAGCAGCTGTTCGAGAAGGTGTTCATGCTCATGGGCAACTGCTCCCAACAAGCGATTTCTATAATTCCTTGATCGATTACGCTGACTTGGTTGCTGATTTTGAAAACTGGGAGGCGAGGAGAGGGAGGTTCTCTTTCTGCCAATACCCTTTTCTACTTAGCATTTCAGCCAAGACAAATATCCTTGAACATGATGCACGTCGGCAAATGCAGAGTAAAGCACGCGATGCCTTCTTTGATAGCATCATGAGCCGCAGGAGTATCAATCAGTTCCTGGTGCTTAATGTTCGACGCGATTGTTTGGTTGACGATAGTCTCAAAGCTGTTAGCGAGGTCATTGGTAGCGGCAGTGAAGATGTCAAGAAGGGACTCAGGATCATCTTTAAGGGCGAAGAAGGAATTGATGGAGGTGGACTGCGGAAGGAATGGTTTTTGCTGCTCGTCAGAGAGGTTTTCAATCCCGACCATGGTATGGACTAGATTTGCCTGATCGTCGTTGAACCGTGCTGATTCTAAACAGGGATGTTCCTTTATGACGAGGATTCGCAATATTGCTACTTCAACCCTAACTCATTCGAGACCTCAGATCAATTCTTCTTGGTGGGCGTTGTTATGGGACTTGCTATATATAATTCGACCATCCTCGATGTAGCGCTTCCACCATTCGCGTTTCGAAAGCTTATTGCATCCGCTCCGACTCACGGTGTTGGCACCTCGGCTCATCCAAGACCGACAATGCGTTATACCCTCGAAGATCTGGTTGAATATCGGCCGAGGCTGGCGAAAGGGCTTCGACAGTTATTGGACTACGAAGGAGATGTTGAAGCGACTTTCTGTCTCGACTTTGTTATTGACGTGGATAAGTATGGCACTACTGTACAAGTGCCCCTATGCCCCGGCGGCCAACGAATACCTGTTACCAACAGCAACAGGCGAGAATATGTTGATCTTTATGTACGATACGTCCTCGATGTGGCTGTAACGAGGCAATTCGAGCCCTTCAAGAGAGGATTTTATACAGTCTGCGGAGGCAACGCCCTGTCTCTTTTCAGACCAGAGGAAATTGAGCTTCTAGTCAGGGGCTCAGACGAACCACTCGATCTCGCCTCCTTGAGGGCGGTGGCTGAATACCATAATTGGGACTCCAAGAAACCAGACGGCTCTGAACCACCAATAGATTGGTTTTGGGAAACATTCGGAGCAGCGACACCCCAGAACCAACGGAAATTGTTACTTTTTATTACTGGCAGCGATCGAATTCCCGCAATGGGCGCCGGAGTTTTAACAATCAAGATTTCCTGCCTCGGCGAAGACGAGGGCAGGTTCCCCATCGCCCGGACTTGCTTCAACCAAATATCGTTATGGAAGTACGAGTCGAAAGAGAAGCTGGAAAGAATGCTATGGACAGCGGTCCATGAGAGTGAAGGTTTTGGACTGAAGTAATCTTATACTTGATGATATCACGACTTAGCATCGCTTTTGGAGTTTCACCTGGAGATTGCGGCCGCCTAGGCATGATATAGATGTAGATAAGGGTGGAATACGGGTAGTACAAATTTTCATGGGATGTCATAGCCCTGCGAAGGGATCTTGGAAGGATGGTTGGTGCTCTTGGATGGAAGGGCATTGCTGTAACTTTAGATGAAAAAGAATTTACCTTGTCGTTCCCCGATGAAATGGATCATCGCCCGATACAAATTGAACCAGATATATTGTGGTCTTACGGGTTTCTTATTGCCAACTAGTACACTGCCAGACATTTGGCAAAGAGTAATACACATCTATAGTACAGCTCACCTTCTCCCTTAAGCCTCCTCTTCCTCAGCCATACCGCCCGCTGCCCTAGCTCTCTTCAACATATCCTCCTCGCGCTTCTTTTCTTCTCTCAACCTCTTCATCCGCTCCCGAGAGACCTCGGCTTCCTTCCGTAGAGCCTCAAGCTCCTGCAGCTCCTTAATCTCCTCCTTGGTAGGGTGCAGCACGACAGCGCGTGTTTCAGCAAGGAAGTATTCGAGAATGTGGCTCGAGTGCTTGTCCTTCATGTCGATGTGTACGACACGTTCGTCGGCGTCGGGCGGCTGCGCCTTGGAAAGGTTGTCGCGTGATGACGCCGGTTGACTGCGTGTTGCCGGAGCGGCAGCGTCGGCGGCGGCGCGAAGGTAAATGCTTAGGGTCGGCTTGGAGTCGTTCTGCGTGTGGCGGTTGACGATCATGGGGATTGAGGGGTTGTGGTACTTTAGTCGGGGGAGGTTTTCTTTCCAGAACTTCCTGCGATGGAGTGAGTTGAATGGTCTGGCTACTGAGGAGGGGTTGGGACGGACCTGGCACCCATGTGGCCGCCATTCAGGCTCCGGGCAAAGTCTAGGTGTATTCTAGTTACCTCTGGCGGGAGGATTGCGGCGCCGGGACCGCATTTTATATTGACTAGCTAGGTGAGGTGTGAGCATGTCGAGTTCGTGATGGGTTCTTGCTGGGTGTTTTACCTTCTACAGAATAAGTTAGCACTGGTGGGGGTATGTGAGGTGGTGTGAGTATTTGACATACCTTGCGAAGCAAGTTCAACCGTTCTCCTAGTGACCTCATCTTGAGAACCAAAGCCTCAATCCACGGCTTTCAATTCTATATGGGAGTCCTTCGCGATGTCCGAAAAGTCGAGCCCCAGTCTGGGAAAATCCGCCAGACCCCTGTAGGCGGGCCGAACGTTGTTCCCGGGGGTCGTGGGTGGGTGGAGCCGCCTAAGGTACATGTGAGCATCGGCCATCACTGGGAAATTTTGGCGGCGGGATAGTAACTTTTTTTTACGATCAAGGGGACTTTTTGAAGAGAAGTCAACGGAAATGCATCGCGCATTGACGGCGAGATGGCTCAACAGGGCGTTGAGCATTGGCGAGGTGACGCCTTCGGCTGGTGTTCCGCTGTTTTTGTGTCCTGCTGTTGGTTATGAGAGCAGGTGGTTGAGGAAACCTTTTGCGCCGGCTTCGAGGTCTACGATTTGCGCGAGACGGTTGAACCATACCGAAGCTACCTTAACGACGACGAGCGATGCGCCTGCACCAACACCACCTGCAACGCCGATAGAGCAACATGAGGTGCCTTCTCGAAGACTACCATTGACGTGTAGTGGCTGCGGATCTTTTGTTCAGACCAATGATCCTCAGCAGTTTGGGTACTATGACCTAGAGAGCAAGAGGGTCAAGAAATGGATGCATCCGCAGAGCTACGAACCAAAGCGGGTGGAAAAGGAAGCCGACCATGTGGTGGATGAGGTGTTGAAGAACTTGGACCCGGCCAAGCTGGAAGAGTTGGGCTTGAGTCCTTCTGTCTTGGTTTCGGGAGAAGAGTCGGGGGGCACTGGCGTTCCGTGTAAGTGATGTCCTGGCATGATCACTGAGCTCAAGCTAATGGACGCAGTACCTGTGCAAGAAAAGCAACCTGTTTGCGAGCGATGTCACAACTTGCAGCATTACAACATCTCGAGCGACACTGCGAAAATTACAATGTATCATCCGACTGTCGAGTCCCTGCGCGAGACAATCGAGGAGTCGCCTCACAAGTACAACCATATCTACCATGTTATCGACGCCGCCGACTTCCCCATGTCGCTTATTCCACGATTGAACGTGCTTCTTGGGGATATTCCCCTACGAACGAAGAATCGTCGTTCAAGATCGGGCAAATACATCAAGGACCGCAAGACGGAGCTGAGCTTTATTATCACCAGGAGTGATCTTCTGGGGCCGACCAAGGAGATTGTGGATTCCATGATGCCTTATCTTCGGGAGGTTTTGAGAGACTCGCTCGGAAGACTTGGCGGACGAGTGCGACTGGGCAATCTGAGGTGTGTGAGCGCTAAGAGGAGCTGGTGGACGAAGGAGGTTAGGGAGGATATCTGGCAACGGGGCGGTGCCGGATGGATGGTTGGGAAGGTCAACGTTGGCAAGAGTCAGCTCTTTGAGGCCGTCTATCCGAAAGGGCGCATGGGTGAGGATAAAGGGGGCCTACGAGGCTCAGTGTCAACGTACCCTCGGGGCTCTCCCAGTGCGGAGTCCATCGCCGCCAAGTTGACTGCTGAGACAGAGGATTGGGAGAACGTGAATGTCGGAGATCTCCTCCCTCCGGCTCAGCCTGCTCAGAATTATCCCGAGATGCCCCTTGTGTCGTCTCTCCCTGGGACGACGGCGTCACCAATCCGAGTCCCATTTGGTAATGGCAAGGGCGAGTTGATTGATTTGCCAGGCCTGGCGAGGAGCGACCTGGAGCTGTTCGTCAAGGAGGAACACCGACAATCCATCATCATGAAGAAGCGAATCGTCCCTGAACAGATCTCCGTTAAGCCCGGCAAATCACTCATTCTCGGAGGAGGACTAATCCGCATCACGCCTAAGACGCCAAACATAGTCTTCCTGATGTACAACTTCACGCCGCTAGGAGAACATCTCACTCAAACGGAGAAGGCGATTGCTTTCCAAGACCAGAGCCGACGCTCCATTGCTCTGGAGAACATCACGCTAGATGGTATTGGTGATAGGATGAAGCATGCCGGAACATTCAAGCTGGATGATGACGTTACGAAGAAGAGAGCCGGGCCCTTGACGAGGAAGAATGCGGTGGGGTTGCAGGTTGATCGATTGCCGTTCCGGGTGCTTTCTACGGACATCTTGATTGAGGGAGTTGGATATGTCGAGATTGTTGCTCAGGTGCGAGCTCGAGATCTCGATGTCCCAACACCTCGAGCAGCCGCCACAAGACCAGTTGCAAGGCAACCGGAACCTGTCAGCTCCGACCCCTTCGCCGCCTTGATGGCCAACCGAAGAGATAGTAATGAGCCCAAGCGTAGGGAAGTCAAGGAGGCCAAGCGAAGAGACATCAGGGAGACCATCTTGGAGGAGTTAGACGAACCGACGGGCCCCGAGCCGAACTGGCCAGAGATCGACGTCTTCTCTCCAGAGGGCCGCTTTATTGGGTGTCGAAAGCCGATTAACGGGTGGCTGAATAACAAGCCCAGAGTGCTTGCTGAGCATAAGAGGAGTCGTCCCAGGAGGAGCATGAAGGGGCAGAAGAAGATGGTTAAGGCGGAGAGGAGGGCTTCGGAGAGTTGAGGTAGCTTATGATGTATGACTTTGTAAAAACCTGTAAAACCATGTACGATATAGCTCATATAGACTGTATTACAAGCTTGTATAATACATCTCTCTTAATCCTGAACTCAATCCTAAACTCAGTTTTACAACTCATTCAGACACTACCCTTGTCTTATTTGGTAGTGTCGCGTGTCGTCCGGACTCGTCCCTGAAAGAAGTACAGGGTTGCTTAGTAACCCCCGGAACACTGTGCCGGACCTGCAACAGGGGATCAAGCTCATGACATGACGTGGGGGGCAACCCAAGGCGACCCCAGATTTTCTGCCCCTCCGAAATCCAGACCGACCGCTCAAAGCCGGTGACATTTCTTACGCATCCATCTGATTCCATTCCACTCACACAAGCGACAAAATCCTCATCTTTCCACCTCGAATCGCGAACCATTCACCTACAGAACGAGATTTTCCTAGATCGGCCCTGCATACCCGTTCCAGAAGGGAGCGAGGCACGGATTACATTCAACCAGACAGAATGTCGCAACGACAACAAGAGCGCGCTGGGCCGGCGCCCTCGCAGACCACCACGGAGCCTGCACCGCCTGAGACTCGTACACAATCACCGAGGATACTGCGTCTGCGGGGTCATCATACTGCCACTGGACGGTCGGTGCAGTGGGCGGAGGATGTAGTCGACAATGAAGGCTTGGGCCGCAAGAGCTCAAAAGGTATGCTTCGCCCGGTTATTGTCCCTAGCCCTGTTCTTTGATGCTAATCAGCGTAGTGTGCTGTATTTACCACCGCCCCAAGGCTGTTGACGAGTCAAGCGACGAATCATCCTCCGATTCCTCCAGTTCGGACTCCGACTCCGAACCAGACGGTGCGAAGCCCGTTGGTGGCAAGAGGGATTGCGGACATGACCACGGAAAGAGGAAGCGTGGAAGGGAGAGTAAGAAGGGCAAGGGGAAGAGGACGCCGAGTCCCAATGCTTATGAGAAGATACCGAAGGTGAAGCCGAAGGATGGAGATAGTGGTAAGACAGCATCGGGTTTATAGTGGGGTTCAAGGCTTGGGGTAGATCAAGAGAAAGTGCGGATGATTGCATTAAATATTGGGATAGAAGGGGATTTGCTGGAAGCAAGCGAGCATTGCAGGTTATCATGAATTAGATCTTGGGGTTTTCTCTCAGCTACTGTTATACAAGGGGTATCCAACCGGTCATCCCCAATATCCATCAAAATGACGACATTACTTGAACTTCCCATCCCTATCACGAACCCTCAGTAGCGTCCTTCCCACTCTTCACAACAAAATACCTCCCCTTCGTCCTCCCCGCCGTGCTCAAAGCATCCCAGTTCTCCGCCTCGCTCTCCACCTTCTCTTTTACCCTCCTCGGCCGCTTGTAATAGCCGACCAACACCTCCTTCTCCAGCACATCCTTCAAATCCTCCAAACCCACACTATTCTCCCGCTTCGCATCCTCCGTCTCATCGCGAATCGCCCGCAGCGGCTCCACGCCCGTTGTGTCGACTCGCTGTACCGCGCGAACGAATTGAAGTTGGCTCTGAAGGGTTGTAATCATGGATGTTTCCTCGGCCGGCGTGCGCGGGAGGGGCAATGCCGAGAGGCGGAGGAGGTGGTGTAGCTGAGACGGCGTTATGGGTTCGGGGGTGGATGTTGCGGTGGGCAGAAGGCTGCGGATTGACCAGGTTGGGGTTTTGAGGATATCGGCTGCTTTCGTGCTGATAGTTCGTGTGTTGCGGGTTTGATGCATTGCACGCCGCAGAGCGAGGCGACAGGTGGTGCAGATCGACATTGTTTACTGCTCAGGTGGGAATCTCAAGTGCTGTGTGTTGGTACAGGTGAAAGAAGTCCGCGTAGTGGGCTATAGTCGTGAATTGAAGATTGGTGATGATGGATGAACTGGATTGGATGGTGTTTTCAACATCAATAAAGACCCGCTCCTGCCGCTGCGGCTCAGCTCCACTAAAACGAATAGCAGCGCGCAACCCCACCAGAACTGTGGCTCAGGCAACCCCGTCGTCATAGCTAAGGGTCAAGCCTCAAAGGCACCGCCAAACCTCCAACAACACGTCAACCGATAACCAGCGCCCATCTTCATATCGAGATATCTGGTCTTGTCCCGCATATAACCCACCGGAACGAAACACCAGAATACAATCACCATGGCTCAAGATCCTCGCGCCCTCCTCCAGAAGGTCCGATGCCCTTATAACCCCTCCCCCACCTCACCGGCTGACACCCACTGCAGGCCCAGAAGACCTTCCAAGGTGCTGGGAGCGGCTTCGCTTTCTTCGGCGGACGAGAGGACAAGTACCAGAATGCCGCAGACTTGTATATCCAGGCTGCCAATGCCTTCAAGATGCAGAAGCAGAGTAAACCACTCGGCCCCCATCCCTTCCATGATCCTCACAACCCAACTAACCGCCAACCACTAGACATCGACGCTGGCAAAGCCTTCGAACAGGCGGCGCAAATACAGACCAAGAACCTCAACGAACCCGACGACGCCGCAAACACCCTCGTCGATGCCTTCAAGTCCTACCGCAAGGACGACCCCCAAGCCGCTGTGCGGTGCCTTAACGTCGCCGTCGAGCGTTACTGCGCCAAGGGGAACTTCCGCCGTGCTGCGTCGCATAAGGAGAACCTAGGCGAGGTGTTCGAGATGGAGCTGGGCGACGCAAAGAGTGCCCTAGAATGCTACGAGGCTGCGGCGGGATGGTACGAGGGGGATAATGCTAATGCGTGAGTGCTCTGAGATTATGGGAGGACGAGTGTCTGACAGAAACAGGCTGGCCAACAAGCTCTGGCTGAAAGTCGCCGACGTTGCCGCCCTCGAGGGTGACTACTACAAGGCCATCGAGAACTACGAGAAGGTCGCCGAGCAATCTATCAACAACAACCTGATGAAGTACAGCGTCAAGGACTACCTCCTGAAAGCGGGCATCTGCCATCTGGCCAGCGGCGACCTCGTGGCCGCACAGCGCGCCCTGGAGAAGTACCGCGAGATGGACCCCAGCTTCGCAACGCAGCGCGAGCACATGCTGCTGGTAGACCTGTGCGAGGCCATCGAGGCGAAGAGCCAGGAGCAGTTCGCGGACAAGCTGTACCAGTTTGACCAGGTGAGTCGGTTGGATAAGTGGAAGACGACTATCTTGGTGAGGGTGAAGAATGCGATTGAGGAGGCGGATGATGAGTTTGCGTAGATGGGTGCTTAGTGCTTTAGGGAAACGAAGGGTGCAAGTTTGGGGGATGAAGTAGGCCCTCGGATATATCAAATGACAGTGTGGAATAGGGAGGCTCTGGGAGGGTGTTTCAGCATTTTTGTTACCTTATTCGTAGTCATGAGAGGAGGATAAGGCTAGGGTGATCCAGCTCTATGAGGCGGATGGGACATAGATAACCATTATTTTCACGGCCCTTCACCACTAACATGTTCTGAGTTGAGACCCATCCGCTCCCCTTAGTATTCACTCCTCTAGGTCTGAAATCCCAGCTACATTTTGGTATAGATCATGAATTTGAACGGCGGTGGGTATTTCAGGGGTTGGAACAGGAGTTTCAGAAGAGACTAACTGACAAATTCATCAAGTTGAAGGTCAACAGTGCCCTTGATGTGTGTAGAATAATATATACATGAATGTGTTCATTTACATCGGTTCTTCCGATACGACAACCACTTTTCGCATCATCCTCGCTCTTAACCCCTAAGAAAGACAACAGTATTGCTAAAGCAGAGGCCAGACAGCAAATATCTTACCTCTTCACATACTTAGTACTCTAGAGCTGAAAGCCCCAAGATGATCATTCCCGACAGACTGATACAAATAGTTTGAAGCCAACAGAACTTGATGGTGAGTACAACTCCTGACCAATTACCTCTTTTCTTGAGATCCCGAATAACATGCCCTAAGACTGCCACTTATCCGACTTGGTAGCCGTCGTAGCACAAGACTTAGGCACCGTGTAGGTGTGGTTAGGATCCTTTTCCCATGTGACAGACCCGTCCGAGGCAACATTGATGTACTTATACTCAATGACTTGGCCGGCTTTCAGAGGGACCGTGATCTTCCATAGCGGATTTGAAGAGGTATAGTCCGATGCACTAAGGGCAAGTGCGCTCTTTGTGTCCCAGTTACCTAGGGCAGCAATGTTGCCTACGATCTTGATCGTTTGGCCATATTGGGTTTGGACGACTTCATTGAAAGTAACAGCGACCGAAGTTGCAACAGCACAGCTAGTAGCTGTATTAGTCGAAGAAACTGACGTTGTGCTTGTAGGAAGGGGGACAGTTCCAGAAATCGGTGTCTGAGAGGGAGGGAACGAGGTGGCGGTGGCAGATGAGTATGATCCTTGAATTGAGGTACCTTGGCATGAGTCTGGGATCGAGTTTGCCGAGCTACCAGCCCAAGAAGGAGGTACGATGCCGGCACGACGAGCCGTAGCTGTGAGAAAGGAGGCGTACGACCAAGTCAAGTCATGCGCAGAAAGTGGAGTGCCATTATCCTTGGAGAACTGCTCTGCCAGTGAACCGTTTGAAGCGGCATACTTGGCAACAACATTGACATATCCGTCGGCGTACGATGAGATGGCTTCAATCAGAGTAGTGTAGGTGTCCGAGTCGCTGTTATATGTACCCGCCGAAATACTAGAAACGAAGTCCTTGAAGAAAGGCAGCGACACGGACGAGACGGCGATAGACCCTTCTTGTTTCCATACGTAGAGGGCGTCGTATAGTTGTTCTGCAGCCGCGAGAGTGTTCAGGTACCAGGGATTGCCATTGTAGTACACGTCCTCGGAGTACCTCCCGACTGCGATGGCGGTTCCCTCCGAGACGCCTTTGTTGATGCTGTAGAAGCGGAAAGAGTCAATAACTTGTTTGTGATTTGCAAGAGCCTTATCACTGCAGGGTTGGAAAGTAGCAGCGTCACAACCGAGGCTTGGATCGAACGTGTGGATAGATCCGAGAATGGTGTTTGCGTCCTTGCCAGTCCGTCCATTATTCACGTTTGCTATCATCGATTAGCGCCAGAATCAGTACCTCTGTGAATTGAACTCACTGTTAGCCACAATGTATCCCTTAGAAGGTGACCAGAATGTCTGTAAGAAGCAGAGAACCTGTGGGGCGATGGCTGCATAGTCGTCACCAGATTTGCTGAGACTCTTCGCTATTGAGCTACCTTCGACGAGGGCTACGGGAGTTAAACTTCAAGTTTGATGAATTCGCGTATTGAAGAGCTTACCTCGGTGTTGACTAGCAACAGTGAAGAATGAGCTCCCACTGACTTCCTCCCACAAATCAAAGCCAGTGTTATTCCTATTCGGGTGAGCTAACATCTATTGTAAGATATGCACGGGACCTACCAGTACTGCGCCACGTAATCGAGGTCATTACTTAGGATTGGCCAGATGATTTCCGAAGCTGTCGAAGAGTAACCATTACTAATAAGCCACTTAGAGTAGGCGATCAGGGCGATAGCACGCAGAGCAGGGCCATCACGCTGAGGTCGACCTGTACGTTGTCAGTACCCACTTCACAACTATCGCAGCATAAAACTAGAAACTTACCCCAGCTTCCGGTAAAGGCGGTCAGGTCAACTTCGAACTTGGGCTCTCCTAGACCTTTGCCATCGGACAGAGATCCAGATGGGTTGGAGATACCTTGGAGCTTGGCTTGGGCACCAATGTACTCCTGGATGTAGGTCTGCAACTCAGGATCGTATTCGTGTGTGAATCTGTCAATGATACACTTGAAGACAAGGGCGCTATCTCTAGTCCAGGTGTAGAAGTCTGTAACCTATAAGCACAACTACAGTTTTACTTCCAAGCAGAGAAACGTACATGGCGGGTCTTGTTTATCAGGAGACGCAATGACGGCGCCTGGGCTGACACCCGAAGAATGGCAACCATCGGGGCCAATATTACAGAACAGTTGTTCCAGGGCAATTGGTGTCTCGGTTTCAATGAAGTCATCGACCGCTCTCTTCATCAACAGACCCCGACTCCGCGCATTTGGCCAGCCCAGAACAGACTGGAAGGCCACGGAGCCGAGCAAAAGAGCAGACGTGACGAGTTGCATAATGGGATGAATGAGAGAGTATGTGGTGTTGGGTGAGAGGGATGAGACGGAATCATCGAATAAATCCATGATGACTTATATACTCGTGAGCTGGACAGTTAGGAGGCTCGTGGGGAAGCTGCCAAGTACCCCATGGGGAGGTGCAACTGAAAGGGCCGACTAGGAAAGAATTGCCGGTCTAAGCCAAGAACGAGAATATCGCGAATATCGGACTGCGCCTGGATCAGGCTAAGGGCGGTTGGCGATGGTGGTTTACAAGCTGGGAGATGGCATCGTGAGTTGGCTGATCTCATCACCCTATAGGACCGAATTACTTTGGGTCTGATGCCGTCGTCCTTGCTGAATCAGGCACTTCGGTTGTTAGCCGCATGATGTTTTGGCCTGATAGTAAGACCTACAAGCTAGTGATGTAGACGGAATGACGTTGAATGTAGTGTCTCGGCTCGGGAGTGTGGGGTGTGACATCTCCAACATCACATGCATTGGAGAGCTCTCCCCACATTATCGATCTACTGTAAGGTACCTATGTAATGCATGCAGAGCTAGGAGCACTTACATGGCGGAGGATGTCGGATGTTTACAGGGTCTCTTTGCTAGACTCCTTGGAAAAGCTGAACTATTCGGGTATTGACTGCCGTTGCACGGCAAATCGTCCTTCAACTAACTGCAAACCAGAGAGCAGAGCCGAATGCTCTGGTCAAGCCCTTCAAGCGACGGATAGGCCGTCATAGTAGGGAGCATTGCACGTAATAAGGAATAAAGCAATCAACTTGTGTCTATAGATGCGAGTCCATCAGAGGCTGACGGATTATAGCCCTGGCATATCCTCATAGCTCGCGGAGGCTAGCACGTGTTGCACGGTTCAGAAGAGACTATCAACTAACGAGAAACTTGGGACTGCCGACGAGGAGGCTGATGTTTAGCTTTAATGAATCGGACCGTGGCAATGGCATCAACTGTTTCCACCTCTCACCGCTGGGCAGCAGCTTGACTAAGGTCGTTCACGGCGGATTTGACCTCATTTGGGATGAAGATCCCGTGCCTGAACCGAGGGACATGAGATCCAAAGTCGGAGACTCCGCATCAAGATCATAGACAATCTCCCCAGCATGCACATCATGGCTCTGGTGGATTTATATCACCTGCATTAAGGCTGCGTCAGGTCCGAGGACGGGCCGCTGGTCGTTAACGTGCTATGCCGCGCCAAGGTGACATCGTGTCGAGCACACGCGAACTTTAAGCGATAGTCGTTGACATGGAACTGCAGAAGCGAAATAGGCCCGAAGACAACCGGCAAAGGTCGAGATCTGGAGCCAGGGTGTTGCGAAATTGATAGTGGAGCAGGGCAGAAATTTACGGACTCGGTCTCATCCTGGTAGGATGTTCATGATTCAGCGTCTATCTCACGAGAGATAGAACTTTTTCCAGCGCGACGAAATGTAGACACTGCTATGGTTTTCCCCAACCTCACGGGCCGACGGCCTCGGAAAAAGGGACTGGAATATAGCGACTCCAGTCAAAGGCCACAACGCTCAAGCCGTCTTTCGACAGCGAACGAGGCAGCCAGAGACCAGTTGTTCTTGGACCTGTCGATAGGAAGATTGACACCATAACAAGTTGATGGCTCCATAGGTTATCGAGCTGCACAGCAATCGACCCTGACTTTCGAGAAAGCAGAGGATCGCTGGGCACAGATCCGTGTTTTGTTAAGAAGAAAGAAAGAGCAGAAATTTTGGAGGGCTGGTGATATAGCCTGCAGGGAACAGTCACGTGACACGGCTCAGGCTCGGCTAAACTCCCCATCGCAAACCTCTTGATCCATGCCATGCTTAAGGCTGAGTATGAACTGCAACCTTTCTTATCTGCCTGTCAACGTCGCATAACTGCACGCGACAATCGCTCCCCCCAATTCAGACTTTTTGCCATCGGCACACCCATCGCCAAAATGGACGCCGCCACACTGGAAGAGACGAACCGCATACGCGTTTCTCTGGGCATGAAGCCCTTACCCGTCCCAGGAGGCAACAACACAGCACCGACGGGGACACTAGCCAACGTGAATGATGAGGATGCACCGAGCACTTTGGAAAGCCGGGCAGCCCAGGCATACGACAACTACAGCAACTTCAAAGCTGCGGAAGAGGCGAAGAAGAAGCGTGAAGAAAAGGCAGCCGCGATTCGAAAAGCCCGCGACATCGCACAGCGGCATGCCGTCCTCGAGGGAAAAGGTCTTGGAGAAGCCGATGAGGGTGGCGATCTAGACGCAAAGGCATGGTTAATGGGCCAGAAGAAGCGGCAGAAGAAGATCGACAAGGCAAGGAAGCTGGAGGAGGAATTGGCAGCTGCCGAAGCCGCGGCCGCGGCTGCGGTCCAATATACTTCCAAGGATCTTGCCGGGATCAAAGTCGCCCACGATACCTCAGCCTTTCTGGATGGTGATGAACAAATCCTCACGTTGAAGGATACGATGATTGGCGAGGATGACGAGGAAGGCGATGAACTCGAGAATCTTAATATGCGAGACGCCGAAAAACTATCAGAGCGACTCGACCTCAAAAAGAAGCGCCCAGGATACAACCCCTTCGATGACGATGAAGATGAGCAGGGCGGTATTCTAGCACAATATGATGAAGAGATCAACGGCAAGAAGAAGAAAAAGTTCACCTTGGATGCGGATGGTGCTATTGCGGAGTTGGCAGACATTCTTGACCAGCCAGCAGAGAAGGCGAGGAAGCTTCAAACCGTGAGCCTTGACGATATTGTTGGTAAGTCAAAGCTAGGCTCTGTATGTGCAAGTTTAAAGCCGATGCTAATTGATATCCCAGGTGATACCCCTCTTTCTTCAGACTATTTGGATCCCTCACAGATCAAAATGAAGAAGCCCAAGAAAAAGAAGAATAAGAGCACCCGACAAAAGCCCGTTGATGAGGATGACATCTTCCCTTTGGACGCGGCGCCTGCTAATGACAGCGCCATGGATGTTGATTCCAGTGGTGTCTCCACTAGTAAGAAGAGAAAGTTAGGAGATGATGCCTTTGTTGACGATGAGGACCTGCAAGCATCACTTGCAATTCAACGGAGGAATGCTCTTAAGAAGCGAAAGAAGACTCGACCTGAAGATATCGCGAAACTACTTAAGGAACAGGATGAGGAACCGGATCATGCCGATAATCAAGACGGTGGGCTAGTGATTGGTGAAATCTCGGAATTCGTTGCCGGACTTAGCAAACCAGGCGAGGACGAAGAGCGCAAGCCAAGGAAGTCGAAACCAGCCTCGAAGAGTCCGGATCCCGACGAGGATCATCCAATGGATGATGAATACCATGATGATCAAGCCCGGCAATTGACTACAGCTTCGGATGCACCGGATGATAGTAATTTGGAGGAGGAGAAGACGGTCGGTTCGGGTATGGGTGCTGCTCTCGCGTTGTTGAGAGAACGTGGTCTTGTCCAGGATTCACATGGCGACGACAAGTTTGACAATCTTAGAGACCGAGAAGAGTTCCTGGCAAGGAAGCGGCGTCTAGAGGATGACCTTGAAGAGCAAGCTCGATATCAACGAGAGCGTGACAGGTCCAGTGGCAAGCTCGACAGGATGTCAGCCCGTGACCGAGAAGACTGGGCCCGACAGCAGAACAACTGGCGCGACCAACAACAATCCCGCAAAATGGCCGAGCTGTTCCAATCCAACTACAAGCCCAATGTCGAACTCAAGTACACCGACGACCACGGCCGTGCACTCGACCAGAAGGAAGCCTTTAAACACCTCAGCCACCAGTTCCACGGGAAGGGAAGCGGCAAGGGTAAGACAGAAAAGCTTCTAAAGAAGATCGAGGACGAGAAACGACGGGAGGCCCAGAGCATGTTTGACGCGAGTCAGTCGGCGGGCATGAGCTTAGCTGCGCAGCAACAGCTCAAGAAGCGCAAGGAAGCGGGTGTACGACTGGCATAGGGCGTTTTCGAGATGTGACGAATAGTAATACCGGCTGTGGAGAATTCAAAAGGTGCTTTACCCTATTCATATTGTGCGCGTTGAGATGTTATGTCTTGCTGACACCGGCTGAAAACTTAGATCGAGGTTTGTTGTCTTTCGTTTGATACCATGCTGACCCTAGGTTTTCCCTTTGCTCCGAACATAGAGTTATGTTCTTTTTCGTTTTACTCAGTTTATCCAGCGTTCAGCGTCCTTTCATTACTCCGACCCTGAAACAAGCTTAAGAGCAAGGTCTCTTAAGCAAATGGCATTGCATCGCACATATCACTCCGCATCATCACGGTCAGAAACGAACTTCAA
Organism: Nectriaceae sp. PG4201; assembly: GCA_023628695.1. NCBI lineage: Eukaryota > Fungi > Ascomycota > Sordariomycetes > Hypocreales > Nectriaceae > Nectriaceae sp. PG4201. The sequence continues at coordinate 135,745 of JAMAKE010000045.1, read as the reverse complement.
AGATGATCCCAAGCGAATTCATATTCAGACTAATCAACCCAAATTCAAACTGGAGCAGCAACTCTATAATCCGTAGAATCTCTTAAAGACACCCACTCTCCGGCTAGTAGCAAGCTTTCTACCACTAATTTCATCTCCCCACCCTCAAATCCTCCCACCCATCATTCAACTCTGTCGCCAACCCCTGCACCTCCCCCATTAACTTCTCCATGGTCACCGGATTACCCATTGTCTCAGTCCACGGCTCCGCGCCACAACGGGGCTCCAAAGGCGCAATCTGTGATGACATGCTAATCTTCGATGACATGCTGTCGCGGCACCAGGTGCGGCGGCCTTCACCAGTGAAAACCTGGCGAGGGTAGTTGAGGATGGGGGAGTCATCGGAAGAGGAGTCATCCGTGGTTGACATTTTGAACAGTGGCTGTAAGGTTTGAGCTGTAGAAAGGGGTGTTTGTACTCACCTGATGGTGTTTCTAAGGAGAGATATGCACTAAGTTTCGCTGCGCTTGCTGATCAAACCAGAAGACTGACACTAGAGTGGGCTTTTATAATCGTAGAATTCAGGGCGTTGTTCTGCAGTTCTTCTGTACAATTCCTACGCCCATTAAACATGTAATGTTCATCCAATGTTCTGTTTGCGAAGCCTTTCCTTTGGAGTGTTCTCAGAATCTAAATAAACAAAGACTTTTTTCTACAGTTGAAGGCGAAGAACTTCATTATTCCGCACGTCTATGCTGAACACATGTCTGGCATAGGTAAAAAGGCTGCCGTAGTCAAGAACAACGAGCCGGAGAAAGAAGTGGGATTGGATGTCTGGAAAAAGTTGTATTTCTTTAGGATAATCCTGTATCTATAAGTTATGCCAAGGTCATACACCGATACGCCGAGTTCGTTAATCTTGAAAATTTGCCTCCAACCCCAAAGCCGCAACGCCAATGGTGCTTCTAAATCTAAAGATGGACTTTGGCCCCAATGCCCTTCCCCTTGTAATGTACTGTCTCCACCCAATTCCCCAGTCTAAGCGTAACGTTCGCCAGAGCATCCAGCTTCAATGACCCGCCCAGAGCTTTCTTCAACTTGTCGAAGCCAACATGATCTGGTGACCATATAACTGGAAGTCGCGGTGTTTCCGACAGTCCTGGGGGAGCGGGGAATGATTCGTCGTGGATGATCTGACCAACAGGTTCCGTGTGATTGTAATAAGCCGTAGCATTTATATGCTCAATGTATATTGTGTTGTATTGAAGAGGTGAGACAAGTCCGAATGTCGCTGAGGAAGAGAAGAGGTGGAAGGTCGCATCCTTGATGAATCGTTGGTTCACATCTGAATCATCTCCAGGGAGTCTAATTCGCGGCGTCGGGAGAGTGACATTGAGCTTCGACAACGCCTCGCCGATCAAAGGGACTGTAGGGATACTACCGCGATGCGTTCTCGCCGTTAAAGTCGTATTCTCTCCAGACACATATTCAGACAAGAGCTTGCGACCAACTTCACGTGCCTTCTTCCCTCCAAACGATACTGGATCCCAAGTTGCCTGAACTAGGACATTCGTGTTGTTTCCGAGATGAAAATCGATATCTCTTGCAACAGCTTCACCAAGAACCACCCCTCCTTGGAGAACGTGAATATTGAAATAAGGAACCTGTGCCGTGTATGGGGTAGGGTTCGTTATGTTTACCAAAGCCTGTAAATGAACGCCGGTATCTGATGTATTAAGAATGCGGATCTCGCCAATTTGAGGCTTCAACTCTGCGAAGGTATCGCCCGGAAGCTCTGTAATCATGTTAGTCAAAGGATCACACTGACTTGTGAGGCAATGATAAAAATACTTCTTTCTGTGCATAAGGAATATGATATCATCCTCACAAGGCATTCACAAGATTAACGAACGAGGACGGACGTTTTACTGGAATCTTGCCCTCCGCGGGAACCTTCTTGACCGTCAGAATACCCAACACCGTCGATACCTTGACATCAACATCGGCGTTGACATCCAAGATGACATCGTCATCGCCGAAGAGGATTTTCTGCATAACGTCGCTGAAGACGTCGCCGTCGGTGATGTTCAGGGGAGCGTCGACAACTCTTGAGGTAATATTGAGGAGGTCTTCGCCGTCACCGTCGATCTTGGTGGAGTTCGCTTTTTGCCAGTCGCGGAGGTTAAGCTCGCCCAACTTGCGCTTCTTGTAGAACAGGTCAGCGGTGGCACGAATGCTTTCGACGCCAAGGTCAAGGTTTAACTCGGATGGGACTGCCGCAAGCACTTGCGCCGTGCCAGAAACACGAGGCTCGCCGTTAGGATCATCGACATCAGCAAATGGGTCAGGGAGCCTAAAGTTGACATCCGTCAAAGAGAAGTTACGGATGAAGTTGTCGAACGATCGGCCAGGGAATTCGATGGGAACTGTGATGCTCTCGAGAATATCCCCAATCCACTCAGGGGTATCCGAGTCGTTCAGCTTCTTTCCACGAACGAAAACTCTAGCGTCCTCGCCATGTAGGTAGCGATCCATGAAGTGATCCAAAGGCGAAGACTGCGAGTTGGGACAGAGCCGTGTAAGCGACTCCGGGATCTCTCTGATCACGCCTTCGGCATCTGCCTTTACATCCTTGTTGGCCCAGATTTCGAGAGGTTTCGTACTAGCTTCAGCAACCCGGATCGAGGGCTGTGAAGAGTCGCAATTGGGAACCAAGACCTCGAACCCGAGGGACGGCACATTCAACGCCACCGGGTAGTCATTGTGAACAATGACAGACACATCAGCAGCAACTGCTTTCCGCCCACTGTCCACGGGGATGTCGTGGAAGTTGAGACGTTCGATTTTATATGCGGGCATAGATGGAATCTTGTTCGCTGCGAGAGTATTAGTCATGTCCCATCGTCAATAGATTGAAATTCTCATTAAAAGAGTGTCTTCTCCCCAAAGTACAAGGAAGCAAAGGAGTGGTAGAGAGATTGACCTTCAAAAACCAATAATTCCGCCACATCATGAGCGCCCAACGGAAAGACTCCTGATTTGAGATGGATCTTGGTCTTGCCGACCACTCTGAGCTGCTTCAAATTGCCCTCCAACCAGTCATTGGCAATTTTTCGAATATTTTCAGCATCGCCAGCACTGAGATCCGTTACAAAGTCCAAATCGTTGTTGTGCCCATCCACAATATCCACAACGAGAGACGGAATTACAGCACTGCCGAGAAGAGCGCCGTCATAGTCGGGCAGGTATACATGGACTGTTGTCTCCTCAGTTTTAAGCTTCCTCATCAAGCTAGTGGCGGCTCTGCCAATACGACGAGAGTTGGGGTTGTGGACGCGGGATCCATCAAGACGGACATTTGCCTGGATCCTCGCTCGGACTCCATCGGGTGTGATGGATTCGATAGCTAGGTTCGTCGGCTCAAGGACGGCGGCTTTCTCGGCATAGTCCTTCACGGCGGGTGGAACGAGGAAGCCGAGCAATATTATCAGAACGACCACGATAGCTAGAACTGCCATAGCGATGATAGACGGCCATCGCCAAGACCTTGCCTTACTGGTCGCCGGCCAAAGCTGCCATGACGTGCGCTGTGACAGCCCATCATCGCCTTCAACTTCTTCTTCGTGGTCCGTGTCTGTGTGATTCTGGAGGAGAGGCGACTGTTCGGTGGTTGGAGATGCCGCGTCTTCCGTGGCAGCGAGGAGGGGCGACCGCTCATCGGGGGCGGACATGGTGCTTAAGTGCTTGCGTCGGTGGCCGCCTAGGTGGTGTTATCGTGCATGGCACGATGGCAATGGTGATGGGGTCTATAGGGCCAGTAACTCGTAGATAAGCGGGATGGTGAGGCTGACGGTATTTAGGAGTATGTTCTTCGTGAAGAGATGCTGATTCTAAGGTGGATGGTGTTGTCGAAGTCAGGTTAGAAGTCAGCTTCGTCATCCACTTGGGAGTTGCCTCACCAGACCAGATCGATAAGGATGCGGAGACGTGACAGGTGATTGGCGGGCCCACGACTTCGTCAGGAACCAGGTACGCACCAAGCCAAAAACAATATAGCGTTTGGACCTGGACCTGCTTGGCTGGAGGAGGAACCCTGCGTGTGCGACGTCGACACGGGATTAACGGTTGAAGAGGGGATCACATGTGGCTCAGGAACTCAATCAAGGAAAGACCCTTCAGAGCTGAGGTATTCAACTTTTCATCGCCTAGTAAGATGGCTGTTCAAGCTACAGTCTTGACACCCATTCAAGCCAGCGGTTCCGATCGCGGTTCTCTCGGCATGACCCGACAAGGTGGCACACAGGTGACACCCTGTGAAAGAAACGTCAAATAACACCTCGACTCTCTGCACATAATAAAGGTAAGGTAAAAGCTACGGCTTAAAGGGATCCAGAAAGAAGTCTAACTATCATCCCTGAAGTGGTAAATAGTCTTCTTCGACACTAACATGAGGATTTTGAAGCCTGAGATTCGAGTAAGACTACTATATGTTATTTATGAGTGTTTAATACACACCTGTAAGTAGCGTACCTTAGGTATCCTTCCATCCCCTGGGAGGGAAGCAAAGGGAGCCAATCATTGTCGGGTCAATGTAGGTGACCACAGGGCTGTCGATTCCACCCTTCAGTTCACAGGACCCCACGATGTCAGGCTCTAGATAAATGTGCCATAAAACGAGGTGCTTGAGCTAATGAGAGTCATTGCAAAGCTTCGCCAATAACTGTATTCAAGTTTCCTTAATGTCTTGATATTTTCGATGGTAGTATGCTTCCAGTACTCTTCAGCGGCCTCACCGCCCATAACCGCTGTCCCGCCAGCTGCAGGGCCACAGCAGGGAGTGGTCAATGGCCCTTGTCTCCCGGTCTCGCTAGCGCGGGTTGGGACCAACAGCCCCCGATGCCCGCCAAAATTTGATGGGTCAGACTCTGAGACTGAGACTGAACCTGAATGACTCCTTCCAGACTCTTGCCATCGGTTTCTCCAATAAATTTCTCCCCTCGAGCTTGAATATTCCACGATCATAGTTCCTTCTCCAGAACCTTAATCCCATCATTGAGAAAGACGGCAGGATCTCAAAGCTCCATTGGCCTTATCAGACAACAACGCCCGAGGCAAGCCGCTAGCAGTTCTCAACTACCATCATGAAGACGCCTGCCCTCCGATTTGCTCGAGGAGCCGTCAATGGCCTCCAGAAACGAGCCTACTCGCAGGCCACTGGTCCCAGGCACTTGATGACTATTGCTGATTTGACTCCGGCTGAGTTTGCAAGCCTCGTCCGCAATGCATCCTCCCGAAAAGAGTCTGTCAAGGGTGGCTTCCCTCCCAAGAGTCTCAACACCGGCCTATCGGGCAAGACGGTTGCCATGATGTTCAGCAAGCGAAGTACCCGAACTCGAGTGTCAACCGAGGCTGCTGTGAATATTCTTGGTGGTCACCCTATGTTTTTGGGAAAAGATGATATTCAACTTGGTGTAAGTACCTTCCTACACTAGGAATGAGTTTGACTGATCGCCTATGAAGGTAAATGAGTCGCTATATGACACCTCCAAAGTCATCTCGTCCATGACCTCATGCATGGTTGCTCGAGTTGGCCCTCATTCAGACGTGGCCGGCTTGGCTGAGCACTCTAGTGTGCCCGTTATCAACGCCCTCTCCGATGATTTCCACCCTCTCCAGATCATTGCCGACTTCCTCACCATTCACGAGACCTTTCCCTCGTCCAAGTCGATTGGGTCCAGCCTTGGTCTCAACGGCCTCAAAGTTGCTTGGATCGGTGACGCGAACAACGTTTTGTTCGATCTTGCCATTGGTTGTATCAAGATGGGCGTCGATATCGCGGTCGCTACACCCAAGGGCTACGAGATTCCTGCTTCCATGCGGCAGTTTATCAATTCTTCTGCCAACAGCGTCGACTCGCCCGGAAAACTCGTTGAGACGAATGTCCCAGAGGAGGCTGTGAAGAACGCCGACATCTTGGTGACTGACACCTGGGTTTCCATGGGTCAGGAGGCGGAGACTAAAAAACGACTTCAAGAATTCTCCGGCTTCCAAATTACGAGCGATCTTGCTAAGAGGGGAGGTGCTAAGGAGGGCTGGAAATTCATGCACTGTTTGCCTCGACACCCCGAGGAAGTTGCTGATGAGGTCTTCTACAGCCCTCGATCTCTAGTTTTCCCGGAGGCTGAAAACCGACTCTGGGCTGCTGTTGGTATGTTTCTATCGTATTATCACCGTATACATTATTTGCTAACTGAGAACAGCCGCTCTAGAAGGGTTTGTCGTCAACAAGGGCAAGTTTTAAGAAGGATGATGTGTACCAATATTTTCCAAGTCAATTTGAAATAGGAGCACTGGCGTACAAACAAAATAGTCATTTGAATTAAATCAGCTAAACAAAATCCATTCCTCGCCGGACGCCATCGGCCAGGCGGCCAATCTCGATATAGTGACTTAACCAGGGGGGAGCTGGCTAGCATCAACAACCTCATCCGCTTCCTTGACAAGGGTGTCCTCGCTGAACTCTTGGAGAGGTGATCGGGGCAGAGCCATCAAGCCAGTGCGGGCAGACTCCAGAATACCGAAGGGTGAGACAAGCTTGAGGAACGAGTCGATACGGGACTGTTTTGCAGACCTATTTCTCTGTTAGGAGTTTACCCAAAGAGTGAGTCAGGAAGGATTAGAGACTTACACCTCGACGATGCAGCTGTTAGTGCTGATATCTAGGACCTTGCCACCAAATTGGTGGGCAAAGTAAGTGATGGACTTTAAGTGCTCATGCTTGTGCCTCAAAGCCTGGCTCACAGCTAGCTTGCTAGGGTGGAAGTCCTTGGCTGTGTCGGCAAGACTCTGATCGAATGCCTCGTGGGCGAAGTCCTCCTCAGTCTCACCGGCGGCGATTTCACGGTGATGGGCAAGGAGCTCCTCAAAGTACTCGGGGCCGAGGATGTTGATCTTGGCGAGTAGAAGCTCACGTTGAACGAGCGCAGCGTTGGTGTAGTCCAAAACAGCCCAAACGGGTACAAGATCCTCCAACTGCCTCCTGGCCTGCTCGACGACACCGTCTTGGCCGGTAAGCACGATGGTCATTCGTGATAGATCCTCCACCTCAGTATTACACACAACCAAGGAGTCAATGTTGAAGCCGCGGGCAGCGAGGATACCGGAGACACGGGACAGGACACCGGGCTCGTTTTGAACAAGGCAGTTAAGGATGTGGCGCTTAGGAGGAGCCATGGACGGCGTCGGGGTCTCGTAGAGGATATTTGAGACAGCGGCTTGAGCAGACCATGCTGGCGGGTTATCGCTGACAGGCAGCGGCGCAGAGCGACGTCGAAGAGCCTTGTAGGCGATGGCGGAAGTCGAGCTGGAGGAGCTGTATCGGGTTGCTCCAAGACAGCTTGCGGGGATGCTCCTGGCAGAGGCGGCCCATCGCAGGGGCGCTGTCAAAGGCCGGAGAGAGGCCATCTTGTGATTAATGGCGAGAACGAAAAGTTCTCTGGCCAGGCAAGATGCTTCTCAGAGGCAATTGATCACGGTTATAGGGCAATGGATTGATAGAGGATGACGAGGACGTGACTCAGAAAGATGAAGGAAGAGAAGGGCCCTAAAAAAATCAATGGTTCGCCCCAATGGCCGGCGATCGGAGGCATGTGTCGCACGGATCACCTTGGCTGGGATGCCCCGAACTAATCCTTCGGCGAGTCTTTGACAGCGGGGAAAGGTCAATTGTAGCTGCTGAGATTGGTACTGTAGATTTGCTTTGAAGGATCGTAGAATGGAGCACTCTAAAAGTCCAACGAATTTTTAGGAGATACTTCGCCTGTCTGAAAAGCTTATCTCAGCTTGACATCTATGAAATGTCCCCCCCAGTTCGATCAAAGCAGGTTTACGCATGGCTGATGCAAGGCTGAATCGAGACCGGGCGTTATCAGCCAATAAAGTTCACGGCGTTGCTCACTCTTCCCTGTGCAAGGATACGGCCTCAGATCTGACACCGACCTGGCAAGGGTCCAAAATGGCCGGTCTCGCACTGATCCAGACCACCTCAGCCACATATCACCGCCTCAAAGAGCCTTCTCTGGAGCAAACTGTGGCTGGGTCCGTGCGTGGGACTATCTATTAGCTCTACCGCACTGTACCTTCGTCGACTCCTTCACATGGAAGTAAGCTCCACTTTGAAGAGCCGCTTCTTGTTGTCAGCCTCCTCCACATTTTTACGAACCTTCAACAATCGCAGCTCGGTCGCGTTGGCTTCTTCTTTCCGCATCGTACAATCCTCGCTCAGGAACCAAACGCATCTAGTACTGGCTCTGCTGACCCATCTCTCCCGGCGGCATTGACACGTGCGCAACATGGACGACTCCGAGCGCAGGACGACGAAGCGATCCCGGTTCGACCAGATCGAGCCTGAACCCAAGAGGGCGTCGCGATTTGATCGCCGCTCCCGATCACCGCATTCGCGACGTGCTGAACCTGCCAGAGATCGCAGCCCATTGCCCAAGGATGGCACCTCCGAACCAAAGAAGGCTGTTCCTGATGCAGCAGCTGCTGCCGGTATGTTTGATCTTGCTTGCGACCCTCATATTTCTCCCTATTGGAGCATTGTATCTAACTCCTCTGTCCTAGCGGCTGCCGCTGCCAAGATTAATGCGCAACTACAAGCACGAAAGGGAATTCAGCATGTAGATGTTCCCCCGATTCAATCGTCAAGTTCCCCTCCCCCTCGACCCGCGCCTGCGACAAACAATAGCTCTTCCCACCAGGCACCTGTTCTCAACGGGGAGATGTATGTTGCAGACGGCGATTATATTCAGGATATCGAGGTCAACGACTTGAGAAACCGCTATCTACTGACCAAGGGGTCGACGCAAAAAATGGTAAATACTCTTGATTATCCACTGATTCTCCCAGAACGGCCTCACTGGCCACCTCTTCACCTGAGACGAGAATATCATGCTTACTAGCTTGATAGCTCGCATCAACACCCCCTTCGTTGCTCCTGCTGACTCCCGCTTGATATAGATTAAAGAAGAAACCGGCGCTGGTACGCAATTCCTTCGAACTTGTCTTGTTGGATAACATGTTGATTTTGCAAGATGTCACGACTCGTGGCAATTACTATCCCAATAAGAGCATGGCAACGGCAGCTGTGAGTAGACTCATTCTTTGATTCGTTAATCATTCTGACGATTACTATAGAACCCTCCGCTGTATCTGCATATCACCAGCACCAGCAAATCAGGGCTTGAATCGGCTGTCGCGAAGATCAACGAACTAATCCAGCAGGAACTGCCTCAGTTGGTAGATGAACGACGATTCCGACGTCGGGATCAGGAGCAGGTTGAGAGGGATGAGTTCGGACGGGTAGGGCTTCCTGAAAGTGAGTTGTTAGTGAAGCTACTAACTATCGTTAGCGCAAATGGCCAGAGGAAAAGATTCCTATCACCTTGGAACCTGTTCACGGATTCAACTTGCGCGCTCAGGTAGTCGGACATGGTGGTGCCTATGTGAAGCACATCCAACAAGAAACCGGCTGCCGAGTGCAGATCAAAGGCCGTGGGTCTGGGTACCTCGAAGCCGCAACGAACCGAGAAAGCGACGAGGACATGTTCCTCCATGTCACGTAAGTGTTCAAAGTGGTTATCTAAGACAACATACTCATATACATCAGCGGCCCTGACGCAAACATGGTCGAGAAGGCCAAGGAGCTTTGCGAAGATTTGATCGCCAACGTAACAGAGCAGTATGAGGAGTTCAAGAGTCGCCCACCCCGTTACAGCGGTGGCGTTGGTGGTTACGGAGACCACAACCGAGGCGGATCTCACGGCGGCTCTCACGGTGCTTCTCATGGCGGCTCCTATGGCGGATATGGAGGATATGGCTCCAACTCGGGCGCAAATAACAGTCCGGCACCTCCTGGGGTTAGCAGCCCGGGCAACAACGCCGCTGCCGACTACGCCGCGCAGTATGCTCAGTACTACGGCGGCGCGGATCCATACGCCGCTTACGGCGGTTACGCTGCGTAAGTGGTGTCCCAGCTATACGACGGAAATACTTCCTAAAACTAACGTTCGTGCAGCTATGTTGCGATGTACCAGCAATACTACGGAGCCCAGGCGCAAGCCCAAGGTCAGGGGGCAACTGCTGCGGCCCCTGGTCAATCGGCCTCACCGCCTCCTCCCCCTAGTGAGGCTGCTCCTCCACCTCCGCCGCCTCCCAGTGCAGCACCACCACCTCCACCACCCTCTGGATCACCCCCTGGTGCTGCGGGTGGTAGTTACGGTGCTGTATGTTGCGCCTGAACAAGCCGCATGTAACGTGTTCGCTGACAGTTCCTGCAGGTTCCTCCCCCTCCTGGGCTTTAGAGCTGTTAACACTACGGTCGAGGTCTCGAGTGTTGCTACTATGAGGATTTTCTTGATAACTATATGGCTGGGGTTTGCATTTGGTGGTTATGTTTCCAATTCAATCTGGTATGGGATCACGAGCTGCTTGAGTAATTGGTAGCAGGAGGCAGGGTCATTGCAAAAGCACTAATAATAAAATTCTATGTTTCTTCTACGAGGATCATCGTGAACGCGTATAGTCAGAATACAGAAAAGTCACAATATGAAACCAGGTAATGAGTCTCAGAAATGATACTCGGTTGTATTAAGCCCTGGAGCTGGTGTTAGCGTTGTCTCGTGTCACACCGTGTGGGACTGACGTAGCTTATCGATAACTTAACCACCGGCATCCTCTCCCGCTTCCCGCGTCGCAACTTCAACCGTTCAAGATCATGAAACGACCAAGTTGAACGCTCTCCTCCTCACGCGCGAGGGAGACGCGGCCCAGAAACATGAGTCACCAACGATACCCATCCCATGATCCTATCAAGGAACCCCATTCGATCTCCCTCAAAGTCCTACGGTAAGCTTCGCACCCGTATCCCTACAACCCACGTCTCCAGATCTAGAAGCTAATATACAGAAGACTCTCCCGACCATCTCTCGTCACGCAGCACCCCATCGACCCTCCCCTTTCTACGGGCTCGACAAAGCCATCTCCCTTAGTCGCCTCTCTCGCGTACCAGACCAAATCTGCCACCAATCCCTCGCCCTTCCTCCTCTCGCCAATCCTCAACCTCCCCGTTTCGTTCGGCTCCGCCTATGTCGGCGAGACATTCAGTTGCACTCTCTGTGCAAACAATGACCTGCCTCCTGATGCAGCTAAAAACATACGCGATGTACGCATCGACGCTGAGATGAAGACCCCCGGCCTCGGCGCGGTACATAGACTAGATCTGGCCCCGGGATCCCCTGCAGGGACGGATCTAGATACTGGGGGTACGTTACAAAAGATCGTGTCGTTTGATTTGAAAGAGGAGGGGAATCATGTTCTCGCTGTCACGGTCAGCTACTACGAAGCTACGGAGACAAGTGGTAGAACGAGGACGTTTAGGAAGCTATATCAGTTTATCTGCAAGGCATCTTTGATTGTGCGCACCAAGATAGGCGCATTGAAGCCTAGCGCAGACGGCAAACGACGATGGGTACTCGAAGCGCAGTTAGAGAACTGCAGCGAGGACGTGGTGCAGTTGGAGAAGGTGGGTTTGGAGGCAGAGGATGGCTTGAGCTTTAGGGATTGTAACTGGGAGGCAAGTGGAAGTTCGAAGCCGGTGCTACATCCCGGGGAGGTCGAGCAGGTGTGCTTTGTGGTTGAGGAGAAAGGAGAGGCCGGTGCGATAGTGACCCCCGATGGGAGGGTTATCTTTGGGACGTTGGGGATTGGATGGAGAGGGGAGATGGGGAATCGGGGGTTCTTGTCGACGGGTAAGCTGGGGACGAGGGTTGCGAGGTGATGGAATGATCGCAGCATCTATCACCACAAGCGACATCTCTGCCTGCAAGGGGCGCTTTCGACTGAGCCGAGAATACCTTAGACAACCCGTGATCTAATGCAACTGCTTGCGATGCTACCTCCGAAGACCGGCTCGATGCAGCCAAGACAAGATGTCTTGCCCCCCAGAGCCATGGCTTGCGGGCCCAGCACTAAAGGGTCTTGGACGGGAATAGTCGTTTTTAAAACAAGGAATGCGCAGCACGAACAAGCTCTCGACATGCAACTGTAGTGTTTTAAAATTCCGGTCTGTAGGACTGGCATCCGGGTAACTGAAACTAGTATTTGTCTCACCCCAAGTCCCGACTTCCCATAGACTATAAAGTAATAGCTTTTGTATCCTTAACTTGATTAGGAATTTTGGAAGTTCGGCCTAAGTCTACTTCAAACGTTGTGATAGGGTTGCTCGTGTGAGACAGCGGGAGCGTGGTAAAGGCGGTCAGGTCGTGACTGAGACGATATTCGTCATAAAATCATCACTTTATCCTAATCATGGCAGCTTGTTGTCTCTCATGTCTGGGTCACTAGCACCCAAGCTCGAAACCCATCGCCAACCACTGCTAGTAATTTTCAACCGCCCCGAAGTATAGGGTAAGTTCGTCCTCCCAGCAACCAAAAGGAAATACTCCAAGAATAGCACATTACACAATTATCCCAGTCTATATGAGCTGCAAAGGTTTGCTATAATAAGCCATATCTCCAAGCCAGATTCCGAAACGGGTTTTACGTTGACGTGCAAGGATGCCAAAAGGGGCATGGCAGGGTCGTTTTGCTTCGTTTTGCAAGTCGCGGGGCGTCCATGTGTGGGTGTTTCAAGGCATGTACCGAGAGCCCGTGCCGAGAGTGGAAAAGGAAACATGAGACTCCCAACGGGGATCGGCACGGGTGGGCGACAATACCCCCGCGATATTGCGAATAGGTAGGCAGGCATCGTCGCCCCGTACTCCGTAGTCGTCGTAATGCTTGGTACGCAACGAGCTCCATTCCATGACACCTTAGCCTGGGGTTCCCGCAGGGCCGCGATGTAGAGTAAGCGCCGGATGTAGAATAGCGAATGGCGCTTGACTCTTCACTACCTACAGTTTCGTCATTACATGACGCATGCATTGAGGTGATTGGGGTATAGCAAAAAGAATCATGATTTAGTTCTTCGCTAGTTGGGGACCAGTCAAGGTATATAGGTACCGATATTTGCGTTTGTCGCCAACCAAGACCGTACAGTACGGTTTCCTGGGTCCATTAGTCTAGTGGTCAGGACGTTGGATTGTAAGCTCCACCACCACCATCACATCTCTCGAACTCCTCCTAACCGACAATAGTTGATTCACTCAAAACTCTCTTCCAAAGTCGCCAGTTCGAACCTGGCATGGACCTGAATTTTTTTTCTTGTCTCCAGCACTGATAATTTTTCGAACTTTTCCATTCATATAGTAGTGTTGCGCTCTCGTCTCCTTCCTGTTAAGTCTGATCCTCCAGAGGCAGGGGGGTGGGTGCCTCATGCCTCACTTCTGGAACTACCTTCCTTAATTAATCATAAAAATATCGAGTGCTCAAGATTTCATATGTTTAGGTAGGACGTTATTCTGGGGATAACCTTCAGTTTGATTCATTGTCCGACTCAGGCTTCAGGTCTTCTTACCAAATACTTTATCGCAAGTCGAGGTAGGCAATTTGTGTTTCTTCCACCATGGCGATCCCGTCAATGCTTTCAGCCTCACATCAGCTCTAGACCCAGCTCAGATATGAGTTTCCCGCAAAACTCAGTCATCGCGGATTGGCTGCTCCATTCACAAGCACATGCAGTTCACAGTGCCTTATCGGAAGACTTTAGACACATCGTTGTTTCAGATTTTCAGACCCGCCTGGCGAAGTCTTGCTACGTAGCACCGCCCGCCAACGACTACACCTTGTTAGTGAGCCTTGACATTTGATAGTCCAAACCCCAAACCACACCGCTAGGACCAGAATAACCGTACCTGCATCTAGCGCTGGCTCGTGCTTTCGTATTCCCGCAGTGGCGGCCATGCCAGGGCACCTTGCATCTGGCCGCCGCCCAACGCGTTTGGTCGTAGGCAAATTTAGCCAGGTCCCTGACCCAGACTTAGTGGAAGCAGGCTGGCGAAAGGGGTATATCGGGACGAATTTCGCAAGTCCGTTCCCGTCAACCCGTTTTATCCATAGAGGGTGTGAGGTGTAGATGATACGCACTATGTAAGTCAATAATGCGGAAACGTTAGGACGAGGAGGAGATCAGCAGCAACAGGCTGGCTGAAGTCTTGACCCGGCACTTGGACTAAGTCCATCATTGGCCTTTCTGCGTGTCTTGCTTTATCTTGTCTTGCCTTGTCTCATCCGTGCTAGCATTTATCCGAATATGATTTTCCTCCCCTTGCCGCGATAGTCTAGTAGAGGGAATGGGTACCCAGCCCGGACGGAGACTTTGGGGGGGCGCTCTGTCGCTGCAAGCTGCATGCTGCAAGTCTGCAGCCATCTGTCTGCGCCAGAACGGTGAGAGTGGGATAGGCGATGGTCGCGATGGCGAGGGCATCCTGGTCCGGGCATGGGCTTGTGGCCCACCTGCCAATCGGGATTTACTTGCCTGGGGAGTTTCTGAGCTGGACTCGATGTGTTGGACAGGAGTTCGAGGCGAGATCGTGTCCGGCGTCTGGCGAGTGCTGCGATTTTGTCTGCTGGCTTCCCAACTACATGCAGAGGGAAGGGGGGATGGGAATAGCTCCATGCAAACTGCACCTCTGTCAAGTCTCTTGGTACCGCATCGTGAATTTCATCGTGTATAGTGCGACGACCTAAGGCATGTGTATCTGTAGGTCCAGCTCACAGTTTTGTTCTGGCCGAGTCATCAGCATCCATGCATACTCCCCCCGATTTGGTGCGTCTGCAGATGTTGCATATGTACGGCTTGCAGCAGACCACTCTGGGCACTGTACGCTCTTTGTAGTTGTCGACATGGAGGGTTAGGCACGGAGGTCGTTGGGTTGGGTGGATGGTTGGATGGGAAGCTGAAGATATTTGTGTGTGCCGTGCGGCCGAAGCCTGCTGGCGACTTGTAAATGGGTTGGGATGGGATGGAGGTCAGACGAAGAGAAATGATGGGCCCATTCTTCGGTATCGTGACGGCACCTACCCATCTCAGAAAGCTGGAGCTGCATTCTGTCTCGTTTCTGGCGAGGGTGTGGAGACAATATACTGCTATACTATATAAAGGATTCCGTGTGTGTTCTTAGGTAACATATCATAATGGAGAAATAAACAATTAGAAATCAGCAGCCCAACCCCCCTGAATGAACGATACGACTTGCAGCTCCGATACATTAAATGGGTGCATCATGGAGACCTGCTGGTGTGCTTGTGGTGTTCCGACCCTGGTGGGAGATACGGCGTGGCCCAGTCTGCGTGTCCGAGGATCGACATTTTTGGCTGTCCACGTCCTCCCTCGGCGTGTTTTAGTGGGCGTTTAGCGTGTTGGGTCCCTACTTTAGGCGGTCTCTAAACCACCATCCCTGTGTTCCTACCTTAGCTTCTTAGTTAGCTTGGAGGTCCCTGATGATGAGGAGAGGCCCCTGAATCTTTTGATTTTCTTGCACTCGGATCCAAGGCCCTTCTCTCCCCCAGGGGGGGTGGCCCCATGTGGATGACTCCATGCTATGAGGTAGACGCCCGTGGAATGTCTATCATTTCCAAGTGGGTGATGGAGAGTTGCTGTGTGTTGCAGTCGGGGGAGAGGGACAGAGCCAGTGGTGGTGATAGCCGCTGTGATGCATGGCGCCGTCTCATGGGGAGCCTTTTCCTTCTTGAACCTGGGGAGAGAGTTGGAGTACTTGGCCTCGTACATTGTCGTCCTCCTCTGATCTATGCCTCGTAGTCATGATGAATGCGTCCTGAGGTTTCTATGAATGAGCCCAACAAGGACGAAACAGAAGAAACAAACAAATCTTTTTTTGTTTCTATTCTTGACGGGGGGGTTTTTTTTGTTCGTGTCCGTGTCCGCTCCCCGTTGAGGCCCGCCAGCACCTACACCTCCAGGGCTCTCCAGGCCTTCCATACCTTACCTGTACTGTCCTGTACCCGACCCATTTAGGTACCACCCATCCACGACCATCATCCTCTCCTGTCTTCCACTCCGTCGCCAACCCCATCCTCTTCCACTTCTTCTCCTTCTCCCCTTCTTCTCTTCGCTTCCTTTCGCTGGCGACTGGCAGTCTCAAGTCCTCCTCGACCTTCTGAGCGAGCTCAGCTTTTTGTCTGGTAAGTTTAGCCCAGGTCTCAGGCTTATCGCTTCGTCGCCCATCCCACAGGGCGCCGCTCCCTCAACTTCTGCTCCCCCAGTGCCTCGTCTGACCTTGAGAATCCTAGCACCTTGGCCCAGCGCGGCTCCACGGACGACCCATTTAAGAGATTTAGAGAGGGGAAAAAGGGTTCAGTTTAAGAGACCCTGCTTCAGACAATTCCTCCCCAGCCAAGCCGAGCTGCGGCCGAGACGAAATACCTGACATGTCATGGAGAGCTCGTCGACCCCTCTCGCCGACTACTTCTGGATCGCCGGCGTAGAGTCGATATCGTACAACGATGGCCCGCAACCCGCTGCTCCCGTCGAGTCGACCATCGCGGAGGATGGCGAGCCCGAAGACGACGTCGTCAATGGTGGCCAGTCAAAGGTGACGGCTGCTCGTCACTCGCGCCAGAATTCGGCCAACCGCCTCTCCAAGATCTCCTTAACTGACCGCTTCTCCATTGGTACTCTCGATGAGCTCGACGGCAATACTAAGAGTAACCGAAGCAGCGCGACCATCCGAGCCGTAAACTCTCCCGCAACCAATGGCGGCGGTGGTGGCCAGACTCCGGGCGAGGGAGGTCTTTTCATGGGGGACTTCGACTTCGACAAGGCGTTGGTGAAGTTTGCTGCTGAACGCGAGAACTTCCTCGAAGACCTCTCCTTCAGTGCCGGCGCGAAGCTCCAGGCCAGACCCCCAATGGTGAATCCTCGAGCTGAGCGCATTCGCGCAGAAGAAAGCGAGCAAAGCGGCAGGTTGAGTCCTCTACGGAGCATTAAGGGTAGCATCCGCCGCAAGATGAGTTTTAGAGATATGAACAGCATGCGCAAGCAACCCAGCACCAGAGTAGGCGCAACAAGTCGAGCCGGTTCGTCCATTCGCACCCGTTAGTAGTCCCATGGGCTACGTCTCATAGCATCTCAAGAGAATCTTTCGCTAACTTGAAGCTGCAGCCTCAATACGTACCACACGACGGCTCAGTAATTACAACTCTGTCATCCCACCCCCTGAGCCACTTAATACAGACCCTGATATGCACCCTTTGAAACGACGATTCGAACCTGTTCTTCTCGACCGCTACCCCCCAAAGGAATCGTCCGACGACATTGCTCGAAGAGGAAAGTTCCCGGACTATGTGCCCATGTTTGCTTTCCCTAACGATATTCAAATCGTGTCTTCAGATGATCGACCGCGATCAACATGGCATGGCTTTACAATGACCTCTGATGATAACTCCAAATTATATGGCATCACCATCATTATCTGGACAGCACTAACCTCTGAGGTCGCTGAGGAGGTGGAAAAGAAGTGCGAACAATGGCGGCAGAGCCACATGTCGAACGAGGAGCGGGAGCTTGCGGCAAGCTTGGGAGTACGCCTCGCTGGGGAACGAACACACCTCTCACAGTTGCTCTCCAAGCTGCCAACGATACCATCTGGGTCTCCTGCTCGAGAGAGACTGGAAGACGAAATCAGCACAGTGGAGGAGAAGATTAGTCTCATGACGGATATGCTGAGGCCATTGAGACATGGCGCTGCATCCAAGATTGAGGGTCTGACCGCTGGTGAGAGCGGCCTCTGGACACCCAGGGCTTACGGCATCTTGGGCCGAGATGTTGCCAATATGTCATTCTGGAAAGAATGGCTTAAGGCCGTTATCACTCCCATGACGGACGGTAGCATTTTGAGAATACCGCCTAGTTCTCCCAAGGTCGGGCGATGGCAACCCTTGGAGCGATATGTCGTCAACTTGTGCACCGAAGCTTTCAACCCCCTGGGATCCACGACCCAGGTTGAATTGGGCGTGCGAGAGCTACGCCTTTACGCTCGTAAGGAGGCACATAACGAGCTTCCAGGGTCTCGGTCCATTGATCTGTACGCCCTCTTCCGATGTCTATCATTAGAGAACATCGTGGCTCTGTTTGAGTATGCCATGTCGGAATCTCGAATCATATTCCTGTCCTCCCATACCAGCATGTTGCATCTTGCCTGCCATGCTATCGCTAATCTATTATACCCCCTTAAGTGGGCGAGTATATTCATCCCTGTACTCCCCGCTCGCCTCATCTCCGCACTTGAGGCCCCCTGCCCGTACATCGTCGGTATCGAGCGACGCTACGAGAAGATTGAACTCCCCGAGGATGATTATGTTCTGGTCGATCTCGATAAGGATACCATCGATGCGACCGCGCAGCCCATCCGCTTACCGCGACAACATCGACGAAAGCTCATGGCTCTCTTGCAAGTAGCAGCTCCCGCAAAGCTTCGATATGGCGTCACCACAGGGCCTCCCCCTTACGCTATGGAATCCTTCCCATACGACGCCTTTTCGAGTGAGAATGGTTCCCTATTCTCTGCCAGCACACCTCGCAGCACCCTGGGTAAATGGGTGTCACAAAACTCCTCTGGATTCGGCGAGCCTGACCCTCCTGGCGACTTACACATCCCCGTGTTCAACGCCTTTGCCGCTGCGGCAAAGCTCGATAACGGGAAGTCTGATCGGCCTGGCACTAGCAAGTCTGGCAGGACTAGCCCGCAGTCGTCCGTCTCCCCCATATCGATGAGCTTCCCTCCTATGCCTACCACACCAGTGTCACGCAGCGACTCTGGGTTTGCGCTCACGGCAACGCTGCGAGAAAAGCGATCAGGCCACTTCGGCGAGGAGAAGATGCGACGCAGCTCGTCGTTTGGGCTGGATAAGCACCAGCCATTTCATCGACCAAGCCTGCCCTTCCTTAATGGCCACCAGACAAACCTCTCGATATCAGCTATCTCGGTGGACTCTCAGTCATCGTTCGGAGGCGGCTACGCGCCGTCTACGTATGCTCAGTCCACGCTCGCTGCCTCAACCATCATGCCCAGCATGCAAATACAGCCCGTTCGTAACACGGAGACGACCGTCTGGGTCGAGGGCCACTGCATGAACTGGGTCCCGCGGGATAACTCGTCGACCTGCACCATCTGCAACGACCACTCCGAGGGCGACGGTATTTACCAATGCTCCGGCTGCAAGGCGCACTCTCACGGCCGGTGTCTCGGCTTCGTCTCCCTCGTCTGCCCCGAAGCCTTCCACGCCGACCGCGTCCGGGCGGCCTTCGTCCGTTGCCTCGCTAGCTTGTTCTACACGTATCGCAAGTACCTTGGTCGGCCGTCGCGACAACAAAAGAGCAACGGTCAACTGTATGCCTTCGATATGGATGGGTTCATGAAGAGCCTTCCCTATGAGCAGCACGAGTATGCGGCGATGATGCGGGAAACGCAGTGTAAGCTCCCCTTTACTCCCTTTATCCCAGATCCCCCAGTTTGCTGACTCTCCCTAGGCTTCAACGAGTTCATTCACGACCGGGAGGTTAAACCACCCACGGACCCCTCCATCCGTCTCTTCGACGAAATCATCATGGCCAAGAAAGCCCGCGGCCGCTCCGGCATCTCCTCGGGCCTCTCCCGCCTCTCCACCATCCGCGCCTCCCACGGCGCTTCCCTTCACGCAGGCTCCTTCGCCCCGCCCTCCCGCGCGGGCAAGATCCCGTCTTACCTCGGCGACACCACCGAACACATCTGGCGCACCGCCTCCGTGCCCCTCCCCAAGGGCAATTTCCCCGGCGAGTACCGCTCCGTCGTCACGCGCGTGCCCGCGCGCCTGGATCGCGCGCTTATGCGTGAACCGCGGAGCATCCAGGGGCTGCCGAGGATGGAGCAAAGGGGCGCGAGAGGCTTGATACGCAAGCAAGTCCCCAGCATGCTGGGCACGACGCCGCCCACTTGAGCCACCATCCATCTTACTTGTTACTTTTCAGAGAGACATAATTATTCAGCACTCCAGGCGCAGGCAGGCAGGCAGGCAGGCACATACATTAAAGGAACGGGAAAAGGAGAAGGGGAAACCATGTACGATACCGAACTTGTAATCTAGAGATGTGAAAAACAGGTGGAATGCATAGCGAGGCGATGAGACCCAAAATGGTGTATAGCTGGCGGAGAAGAGAAGAGAAGAGACACCGCGTTAGGGTCAGGGAGAAAGGGGACAGGGTGCATGTTAGAAAGATATTGGATTACTTCCATCTAGCCATAGGGTTTGTTGGTTGATAATGTTGTCCTCTGCTCAGTAGAGTACACGAGCGTTGAGCGTGAGGACATAGTGGGAATCAGGAAAGGGGGAGGTTACATAAACCATATTATGCAGTAGCCTTAAGGGCGAATATCTGACTCCCTGGGCGTTAATATTACAATGATGCTTCCTCCGACAAAAAAGCGATCAGTCTCTTCCACTGCTTGCTCTCGCCGATACTCTACTCCTTCGTCGTATCCCTGACACTCAACGAGTCTTCAATCCCCCCTGACTTCGAAGCTCGTGTCCCTGTAAGAGTTACTGCTTATCTACCTTGAAGGCTTCCGCATCGAGGTCCTCCCAGCCAATATCCTTCAGAATTTTGCCAGTCAGTGATGAATAGCGCAAATGTCCGCTAACCAGGTCGCTAACATCATGGTTCTCGACACCATCTGCCCCTTGAATCTCCTGCAGGCCCGCCACGCCGAAATGAATGTTGGAGGTGCGATAGAGAAAGCCAAGGAGGTAATCGCTCTCCGAATAGACGTTGATGAGTCGACCAGAGACAACACTCTTGAGCGTCAGCCATACTCGACTCTCAGAAGGCGCTGGTGTTCCCATCATGACAACAGATTCCACGATGCCAAACTGGCGACGTTCTGCGAGAACCATAAGGCATGCATAGATCGCTCGCGCTGCAAGGCTATATCCGATGAGAGACACCGGCCTATCTCCTTGTACTTTATTCCGCATCACGGCGTCTGCGAGGACTGCACCTGCCTTCTCGGCCCTCACCATACCGATACTCCACGGGTTGTCGATGATTTTACTGATCTTCATTAGTGCGGAAGGCCAAGTAGCTTCAATGAGACTTGTGAAGACTATAGATCTAGTTAATAATACTCTAACGATAAATCTTCCGGTGACTTACTAGTTCGTGAGATAATCTCCTCTTTAGCCACACTCCAAGCACTACTCTTGAGGACAGTTTCGAGCGAGCTCCCCAGGTTTAGAAGAGTGCTCATTTCCCATCGAATAGCATAGACTTCAGCTTGACTGCCAATAAATCTCCAGGGTCTCACCACCTCGTCTTTATTGGTGAGCCAGCCATTCATGGCAAAGACTATGCGGAGTCTCCGATCTTTGGAGAGCATCTCTTTCGCGTCGACGTACTCGGTAAGAGAGTCGCCGTGCACCGGCATGAGGGCAAAGTCCTGTATTTCACGGGAGAACGACTCAATCATCTTGCAAGTCGGCTTGGCCGCATAAACTCCAAAAAGGGGTCCGACGACCGCACCGTTGTCAGCCATAGCACCCAATAATCCAGCGGCGGCTAAGGATCCGAGTCCATAACCGCCGTGAGAAGTTCCAATGCCAACTGCGCTTAGAGGGGGGGCAAGTTTACTTGCACCATTTGGGTGAATGCAACCGCCAAACCCAAACTTCGTTTTGCGAGGTGCCTTGTTCTCGTCAGATTTCTGGTCGACTACTACCTCAGGAACAAACTCGATAGCGACTTGGCTGAGACCCTGGGCTATGCGAATCTCCTCTTCATGGAGCGCCTTTATGGGCAAGTTGAGAGAAGACGTAAGGTTGAGAAGAAGGAGGCGGGAATTTGCGCTGTACTCTCCTAGTGACAGGAGGAGCAATAGCATAATGTGCAGCAATAGTTTTCGCTTCTCTAGAGGGAGAGTCCAGAGAGGATTTGGAATCGGGTTGAATCGTCGAGCCAGTTCTCTGTCAAGGTGGTTTGAGGGCGCTCTCGGAGGGCCTATCCGACGTGTTAGTTTTATAATACTGTTTAGAGACCTGAGCAAGTCATAGAATCTGGGACTGTAATATGGCTGGGTAACACACCTGTCGCCAGGGTCAACCCCCCGCGGCCGCCTCCTCGACCACCTCTACCACCCCGGGCACCCCTAGCCCCTCGAGAGCCACGGCCACGTCCACGATAACTGCCTTGCGGAGAGTTCGGATCGTTCACGTTGACATCTCGAATACGTTGAAGCACATTGGTCTGCCATTTGCGAAAGAAGATGAGAGCCTCCTTCTTTAGCTCCCGGAGCTGGGGCGTCATAGCCTCCTTCTCTTCCTTCTCGATAATCTTGTGAGTCTTCGAGAATGTTTTGGAGGCTTGAGCTGTCTTGTTATTCTGAGATAGTAGATTTGACGGTCGGTTCTCCTTCCGGTGCATGAGCGAGAGAGAGAGCCAGTGGTGATGGCCATGTTCGCTATGGATAGGAGTAACGGGTGGAGAATCAAAGATGCTGCTGATGCCATTGTGAATCTTTTCGGTAATGGCGTTGACTAGAGTTGTGAGATCGTTCCTCTCGGCAGCTGAAATGACGCCCGTCAAGTCAACTGGCCGGCGAGGTTGCTGTTGGCCACCTCCACGACCTCCTCGAGCCATGGTGACGGATTCGCGGTGATGGTTCTTCGTTTAGTATGTCTCGAGATGCAAGTCAGGTAGGACAAGGATGGTAGGGATGGAAGAAGGCCAAGCTTTAGGATCTTTGCCTGCTGGAGAGGGGATATGCAACTTGACGTAGGGTCTCAAGTGAGCGTGGCAGTGAATGTGAAGGCGAAGTGAGGAGATGAAAAGGTGAAGGGGAGAGGAATCCCTGATCCAAAGCAGCTGGGGCAAACCGTTTCAAGATGTCGGGTCGGAGGGCATGAGGCTCCTGAGGAAGGAGCCAGAGGGCAGCAAACACTTTAGACCGGTTAGAGGGAAGGAGCCGGGCTCGGTTGCCATTGGGGGAGGATGGAAGAAAGGTGGTTGCTCCGGCTGCATCGTTTGGTCCGGACTGGGTGACCTCATGTTGGAAGCCGCGAATGACGGGCACGATGCCAATTGAGGGGCTCGCCAGCTGGTCACCGAATCGCCAGCTGATAGGCGTGGACAGCTAGACCGTGACGGTTGCACATGTGCGATGCAGTCAGTTTTGGTGAAGGTGGCCAGTGAATCATCCTATAACTCCTCTTCGTCCACCTCCTCCACCATGGCCATTGTTTGTTTGCTCGCCCTAGGCTGAGCCTCGCTGCTGTACTTGGTGGGCTGGCTTCGCAACCACTGGACACTGCCAAACTTCATGGGTCTCATGGCTCTATCAGTAGACGCAGTGTCATTAACAATGAAAACTTGCAGCGATACATGTTCCTTAGTTATCTTGACAACCAGGAAGATATCAAAGTGTTGGGCGCTTACAGGGCTGAAACTCGACATGGTCCAGATTAGTCAACTCTATGCTCCTCCCCTTTCCTCAGATGCCACACAAATCGGACGGGAGCAGCCAGTACCCGTGCTTAGTTCCCTCACCGTGATTGACCTCTGGGGTAACACAAAAGTACTCGAGCCACAAGACGATCAAGCTCTGTGTAACCCATAATTCGGCAGCGGGACGGTAAGCTCGCCTTTCTGGCGTAAGCATTTCTAGGACTAGTCGTCTCCTTGTTCAAGTTTGGACGCTCAATGGTTGTAATTACTACTGCGTTTCTGGTTATAACTAGTAATTTAGGTGTCTTTGCCATGAATTGTGGGCGATCTCGCGGACAAGATTAGCATAGGCCTTAGAATCTGCATTGAACACTAGTAAGTCGTCCAAGTATTCCTAATCTGGTGGCAAATTTGACCGGATAGAGTCAATCATTTTTGGAACATCTCCAAAGGGGTGGCAGTGTGATGACATCTCAAGACGCTTTCCTCGGACGGAGCTAAATATATCTCAGACCATAATCACATTTCACTCCCCCAACTCGTGGTACCGGTTATGTGCCGATAGAGCAAATCGCGGTATCGAATGCCCGCACTTAGGACAGGGGATATTCCCACCCATCTCCCAAGAACCGTCATCATAATCGTTATTGTCCTCAGATATTGAGCCTTCAAAGTCCTCTTGCAGATCGACCGTATTATTCTCGGCTTCAGGGATAACTTTCCAAGGCCGGAGCACCTCATCCTGCCGTTTGAACATGACGGAAATGTCGCGACCCGCTCCCGTCTTGTCCTCAGCAGCACCGGCAACCATATTTGCCACGCAGATGTTGATGAGTTGGAGATTCCATCGGTGTCCCTTTTCAGGGTGTAAGCGACGGAACAGGGGCAGGACCGCCTCGGCCACAAGTCGCTCGGCAATATGGTCCATGTCGTCTGAGAGGTCGAATATGAAGGTTGGCAACGGACCTGACCTTGAAATGCGACTGTTATAGTTTAGGCTTGGAGTTCCGGCTGCACTCGGTTGCGGCCATGACCTGATGGTAAGGCGAAGCGTTCTTGGCTTTGCTATCCATCTCTGAGCACCGAGTTCTCCGGCAGCTTCGTCAGGAACCACCAGATCAACTCTCATCCTCCTAACTAGGGAATAGGACAGCTTATGCAGCTCCTCTGTGATTCGCGCTAGAGTATCTAGACCTTTGTAAGTATCCTCGATACTGAGCTGCGTTGGTACATCACTGGCCTCCTTAACCTCTATAGGGTCCACGCCATGAAGCAACCCCCAAATCCTCGACCCGACGCCTCTCTCAGCCCCAGGACCAGCGAGAAGTGTTTCCAATGATGCGGGTGAAATATCAGGATGAAGTCGTACGTCACGAGCAGTCAGCGTGGATTCAAAGGAGTGAGAATCAGCGTCAATGACTTGGGACGTGATGTGAGACTCAAGTAGATGAGCTGTTTTGAAACCAATACCTGGAATCTTACGAAGCGTGTGACTATCCATGAAGGCATAGACGTCATCATCGTTCAAAGCTAGCAGCGTGGTCTGGTTTCGGGGTTTGTTTCTGGCACCTACGAGCTTACTCAGAAGCTTATTGGGTGAGATTCCGCAAGTCGAAGTGTATCCAAAGTCCTCCTCTAATTTGAGCCGCAAATACTGAGCAAGATGAGATCCTAGGAGGAGGCGGAGGTACGCAGGGCTTTCGATGTCTACGCTAGACAAGGCTGCGCCCTCGACACAGCCTGCGATTGATGTCAGATCGCAGTCAAAGCCTCTTTCTGGATCCGTCTTGGAGAGATAGAAGAACGAATCTGCCATAGAGGCTCTGTTGAGGCAGAAAATGTTGTAGTCGACTATATCAGTCACATCTAATAAAGCTGGGTTAGCATCGGTGAGGTTTACTTCGAAGATGCAGTTGTAGCCTACCCATGAAGATCTCATCAAATCCCAGACGCTCGACTTTGTGATTCCATGAGTGCGATTTCAGAAAGTTGTACAACACTTTGCTCATATCCCGAAAAGGTGTGAGATCCTCCCCGTCAACCAGGACGAGATCGGCACATGCTCGCTTCGCCTCAGTGATAGTCATAAGTTTCCGAAGGCCACGGCTGCGGGCATTATAGTTGCATGTTGCTAAGCAGTTCTTCTGCTTAACTCCAAGCGGGAGTGCTTTGAGAGCAGGGTTCTTATTCTCAAAAACTTGGGCATAGAAACAGTCATAATCCTAACTTTCATGAGTCTGGGGTCATTTGCGGGTCGGCTGACGTGTAGGACTTACGAACTGAAGGATGATTCGGTCATCCTTCCGTCTTGGTGGTTTCTTGCTGGGCAACTCCATTCTCAGCAGGCAAAGTCACCGAAATATGGAGGATTATGTGCGCCATGGAACTCATTTCGGATAAGACAACGCGTTTGGTCATCAAATCGTGAAAGTTGAAGCGCCAAGCTCTAGGCTTCCCCAAGAATATATCCATTTTGAGTGCTGCGGTGGGTTCTATTCTTACATAAGCACGCCCCCAATTGACGGAGGACTGGGATGTAAGTGGGAGTCGCTCTCAACCAGCGAAAAACAGAATCCAACTCCCAACCAATAGGTTATGGCATGGGATCACGGAACAAACATGGGAAATTTCAAGCCCTTTTCCTTCATCAACCTATAGAGTCAGTTGAGTTGAACTAGCACTATCCGTTCGTACACTTGATTCCTGTCAAAAGCAAGATAATTGTAGACATGAACAAGCATATCACCCACATTCATAAAAAGCTAGCCTTGATAAGAACACCAAATTTAAAGTCACCCGTGGAGGACAGGTGGTGGGGAGGCATGCGGGTGAACACACACCACCAAGATGCCCATCTTTGAAGACTCCGAATTGGTCTTGGTCTTGAATCTTGAACCCTGGTATACGTACTATTTACACATACCTTGAGGATCAATCTTAGGTGATATTGTGAATTTATTTTGGCTTTTTGGAGGATATGATGGTAGAATGAGAACTAGGATCCTTGGGGACTCCCTACCAGCAGTGCTTTCCTTCAATCGTGTGGGAATTCACCTAAAGTACCTTACCTTAGACTGGTAGACTGACTACCTGAGGATGGGACAGTTGAGGTGGGACGGACAGGAACCGGCGGCCGCCCGAGGTTGACCTACGACATTTCCCTTTCAACTCGGAAACATCCACTGTTGCCATTATCAAAACTTGCTTGGAAGTGTTCGCAATCAAAATTTGACTGCCGCACCTCCTGCATCTCGCATTGGATCGTTGGTCCAGTTGCCAATAGCGAACTAGCGAATGATTCTGCATGTCACACACCGCCGAAATCCAAACATCCATCGTCACCCTGCCAAGCGCGGCTGGCCCGCTCAACCGTTCCGCCGTCTCAACAGGCGCGGCGTTATCCCATCACCTTCCTTCGACTCAATGGGGATAGAACCAAGCATTCCATCTCTTCAGAGGCTACGGGAAATCTCTTCCTGCGTTGTCAAGGTCTTGGTTTTCATTGCCTGGCTTTGAACACACGCTAAAACCTTGACATATTGAACCAGACGCGCTTCTAAGGTCTCTAGGCGACCTCGGAGCAGCTTTCTCGAGCACCAGCTCGGCTCACCCCGCTTTGGCTGACCATTACCACCCTGGCCCTTGTCTTGAGCGAACACCCCGTTGAACTTTCTAGCGACGGGACTTTGGCTTTGGGACCTGCTCCGGCCAGCCATGGCGACGCTGTAGCCGCCGAGATGAAGCCTATGGAAAGCTGATTCAGTCGGCTGCAGCACAGCGTCCCCTGTTGTCAGTGCACCGAAATTCGGCCTTCAGGAAACCTCAGTCCTGGGACTGGCCTAATTTCTTTGTTTCGACAATGCCGGCATTTAATTGAGTCTTTTGTTTACATGTTGGTTGCTTACTCCAAGCCTCGTTCCAGAACTTGGCTGCGGACGAAAGCCACCCCAGTCAGCCCTGGGAGTCCCGACCAAGATCAAGGAACCTTGGACCGTGGCTTGAAGCGCGGCGAAGGGCTGAGTCAAATTGCGAATCCCACCGCTATTCAGCGTTGCGCCGCGGTCTTGCAGAGTATACACCACCCTCTTCGCGAATCTCAAACTCGAGCGCCGGCATGTGAAGGATTCAGCATGCCCGTCTTCCTCGCAGATCACTCAAGAACGACTAGAATCCAGCCATTTCTTATAACCCCTCATTAACCAGGCCGCCAGGTCGTCTAAGGAGGGCACCATTTGAATAGACGCCAGCGCCAGTGGAAACAGCCGACTCATGTTGTCGTGTGATTGGATCTCTTACGAAGCTGACAGGGGTCAGCTCTTCGACTGGGCGCTTGCGCCTTCGCCATGCATCCTACCAGAACACCAAGAAGAGCCAACCAGAGGCCCGGGCGACCTCGCCTACCCATCACCTTCCGCAGTGAGCACCTCAAATGGCCTTGGGCTAAATGCTTTGGCCCATGGCAAGCGCCACTAGGTATGCATGCAGTGTGATATTTGGCCTCAGTGTGCTTGGTAAACGCGGGAAAGAAGAAGAGATGGCCCACTGGTATGCGCGCCCATCACCCTGCTAGACATCCTATATAGCCGCCATGCCCCCATTTCCCTCTGTTGGTTCTGCTGTTTCTGTTGCTTTGACATTGTTTGTGATCCTGGTGGTTCCATTCTCTCGGGTGCGTCGACAACTGGGCTTGCTAGTCTCCTGGCTTAGAGACACGGCGTTAGAGAGAACCTCTTCTCTGGGCTTGTTTGTCGTGACGCCTCCCCGAGGGCTACTTACAATTGTTCAACTGTTCTTCGCCTACAGACACCGCAGCCATGACATCTCAACAAACTCAACCCAAGAGGCCACGGCTGTCTCTTCAGATCAAGACCTCATGTAGCCCGGCCACGAGGTCATCCAGGAGTTATCCCATAGACCCCAAGGACCCGACGGCGCTGAACACGCTATCTAACGTCTACATGACTGCGATCGAGAGAGCAACACCGGTACAGGCGGAGCCCGTTACCGCTATCAACACTCTTCAAGCCTTCACTTTGGTTACACCCGTGGAATATGAGGACCACAAGAACAGGGTGGTCACTCCTTATGTGGCTTCATACCCCGAGACTCCTCTTACAGCTCATAATACCTCGCCTCCTCAAATGGAAATGAACTATCCCTCGATGACGGCAACGCCGCCTCTTTCAGCTGGTCCCGTCGATTCGAAAGCTTCCAAGGTGTTCACTTTCTCATCGGCCGATATCTCAGCCAAGCCAGCTGATCAGACGACCAACCTACAAACTAAGGCACAATCACTTCCTCGCCTGACTGCCCCTTACAGTATATCCGGATTTGGTCTCCAGGCTCCATACAGTCACCCTCGGACACTCCACAGCATTCTCCGCAACTCGCCACTACCTCCAAATACGGCTATTCCTCCACCGTCTCCTCGACGTCAGTCACGTCGCCTACTAGAGAAGGCAGCCAAGAAGGTCGGGTACAATAACCCTCTTACTCAGGAGATTGTCACCAACAAATACACCAAATCCCACATTGACCTGCTCGTTGAAGAGGCATCACCGAACGATTCACCTGATAAGCAGCCGCGGCCTGAAACTGTATTGGACTTGGCCCTCGCATTCACCGCCAATGAGATCCAAGATGGTGGGCAAACCCCCGGGCCCTTTGAGGATATGAGGCGCCGGATGGCTGGTCTGGGTACGAGTTCACCGGTTTCAACTCCTGGAGGCATTCGTAAGCGCAAGAGAAAGGAGAAGAAACGACGCTGGGTGTGGACAATCGGGCAGGATGACGATGGCGAGGATGTCGGTGGAGCAATTGCTGCTCTCCGGAAGGTTTCTCAAGAGGAGACAAAGACGCCAATAACTGCCATCCCAATAACTGCTATCCCAACCACTGCCATCCCAGCCATAACCTATTCCGAGACCCCTACCCCTAGTATCGAGAGTGCAGACTCAGGAAGCGATTGTTTTGACGTGGAGATGTCAGATACAAGCAGTCTTATGTCTGAGGAGCGTCGTCTCACCCCTTGCGATATGGACGTGGACCAAAAGACACCGACAGCGCCAAGGTGGCCGAGTGAGGCCCCCAGCATCGCAAGTGTCGCAAGCGAGGGCAAGCGAGACACTCCCATTCCGCCAGAGTTAATTGGAGCATCAGGATCGCAAAGAGATACGCCAATACCTGAGGAGATCTTGTAGGCAGTATGTCTGGCGGCATTTCAAGCGTTGATTTCTCATAAGCATTTTGGCCGACGATTTTCAGACGTCCGGCAATGGCGTTGGGTGATGGAGCTTAGTCCACCTTCTTGTACTTTTAGATACTTTTTTGCATCCACTTGCGAGCATTTCTAATGAGAAAACGAATGGGCCAAAAGGGAGCCCGGGGGGGGGGGGCCTTGAATTGGAACACAGGACTTGGAGATTATCATATACTTAGGGTATGAATAAGAATATCTGTGAATAATATTCTCTGGAAAGCGGTGTGCGATGTGCCTTTATATGATATGCATGTGCAGCATTCCCATTGTGATGTGCTGAGTTGGGGGACATATAGATTCTTCCGTACGGGTTACTACCTCGTGCTCTTCGAAAAGGCGCTTGAGCTGGTGGTGGTAGTTATATACCTGGGTCTGAACATACCATCACTCACTTTGTAGCGGGCGATGTGAAGGAAGTTGCTGAAGCACTGTGAACAAGAACCATCGTAATTCAATAACTCTTTATCCTTAGCTCCCCTCAACGGAGAAATTCATCACAGCCAATTAAGCATATCATCTTCCGTACGCACCATCCTAGCTCTCAACAGCCAGAGCCTTCACCCCCAGAATCTTCCCCTTCTCGCTCGTAATAACCCAATACTCCACCCTCGTCCGGTCCCGCACGACCCTGTACACCCTGACGTCGTTCCCACGGCTCGCTTCCCGCACTGCGTCGATGACATTCATGTATTGCCCTTGGCGGTCCCAGTCGGTTGGGTCCAGGATCGAGATTTCTGCGTCGGCGGGGTTGGGGAGGTTTATTAACTTT
The DNA here is from genome assembly GCA_023628695.1 of Nectriaceae sp. PG4201. Classification (NCBI taxonomy): domain Eukaryota; kingdom Fungi; phylum Ascomycota; class Sordariomycetes; order Hypocreales; family Nectriaceae; species Nectriaceae sp. PG4201. The sequence continues at coordinate 105,307 of JAMAKE010000045.1, read as the reverse complement.
GCGAAGCTCTCTGTTGTTTGTCAGTACACGGTTCTGCCGAAGAGAGGGTTCAGAGTGTATGGACCTTCGTCGGGGAGGCTTCCTTCGCCGGTGTATTTCAGGGAAACCTCCTCGAACGGCTCGTCCGCATCGCTGATGTACACGGCATCCTTGCACACGTCTTTGAGCGCCTTGGGGACTTCGCTATCGACTGTCTTCGCCTTTGCTGTCCCGCTCTGCTGCGTCTTGGCAGGCGCGGAGTCCTGGTTCGCCTTGTTGAGGAAGGCCATGTAATCTTCGTCGGAGGCCATTTTGAGAGATGGGGTGGTGCTGAGGGATCGGTATCGTGCGGTGAGTGAGGGTCGCTGTACGGAGACGAGTAGTGCGGCGGGGAGGACTGGAGTTCGTAGACTTCGTAAGGATGTGTGAGAGACGCAGAGAGTCCTGAGAGAGCGATATGGGGTTGTTCGGGGTGTCATGGGGAGGGATTGACGTCGTTGATGCGGGACAGGTTCTGCATGTTTCGAACTGCGCAAGTGGGGGTGACGTCAGGTTGGCTATTCGTTAGTCCTGTGATACGACGGGGACGGGCAAACATCAGCTCCTTGAAGGCGCCACAGCACAAATTGGAGTCATCATCTTTACAGAGAATTGGATCAAGTATTTGGCAGTCACCGAACAGTAGTGCGAGTAGATTAACATTGGGAATCTCGTGAAATTTTTGTGATCCATCCCTCTAGCTGGATTTTTGCGTTCATCCATTATGAAACCAACCCAGCCCAAACGCAAGGCGAACCAACCCTCGACACCGATGCAATGGCCGTGACACGAAAGGAAATCAGCAACCGCTTTATGCGGTGGCCAAATCCTTCTTGAGGGTACCCTGGTACTGCTTCTTCTCCGCAGGGGTCTGGAAAGCACCGTGTCCAAACTCGGACGAGGTGTCGATCCATTTGAGGCTGACCTTCTCGAGAGCCTTCCTTGAGGTCTGAGTGAACATGGTCTTTCGGAGAGTCATGACTCGCTTCTTGACACCGGGGATGGAACCCTTGAGCATGACGAAGTCGTTGTTGACCTCACCATATCGGACGAAGCCACCCATACTATTTCATGTTAGCAGTTGTCTCGACCCAAGATAATACACTTCTTCGGAGGACTTACGGAGTGATCTTCTTCTTGGTGACATCAATCTCAGTAGCCGCGTTGTCATCGGCATCACCCTTGCCAATCCTGTAGATCTTGTGGTTGACAGAGGTTCGGTGGTGGTAACCCATCTGACCAGCACGGGCAACAGTCCACTGGACGTGGGAAGGATGCCAGGCACCGATACAAGCGACCTTTCGGAGACCCTTGTGGGTCTTTCGCGGAAGCTTCTTGGTACCCCATCGGGCGGTAACACCGTTGAAACCGTGACCCTTGGTGACGGCAATGACATCGATCATCTCATCCTGCTCGAAGATGGAGCTGATCTCAACGGACTTCTCGAAGAGACCCTGGCCGAACTCGACCTTGTCGGCGATGGAACCACCGTTGACCTGGATCTCCATGAGGTGGGCCTTCTTCTGCTTGAGGGGGGTCTTTCGGATCTGGGTGTGGGCGAGGACACGGACGACGGTGCAGTACTTCTTGATGCGCTCGAGCTCGCGGGTGATGGAGGCACCGCTGTTCTCGGAGTGCTTCTTGGCGTACTTGGTGAAGGCCTTCTTCTTGCTCTTGTACCAGTTCTTGTAGAATCGGCGCTTGACCTCGTCGCTGAGATGCTCAGCCCACACGGTGGTGAGGGATCGGAGGCCACGGGGGGTCTCGATGTAGCCAACAATACCAACAACGATCATCTAGGAGATGTTAGCCATAGGCACAGAGCCAAGCGGGCTGCATTGTTCGTACAGGTGGGGTATCGACGACGGTAACCGCCTCAACAACTTCCTTCTTGTTCGCCTTCGCGCCGGGTCGGTCGAGGTCACGGACGATGGTGGTCATACCGGCCTTGTAGCCCATAGCGGCGGTCAGGTGGACGGGCTTCTTGGGGTCATCCTTGGGGAAGCTGTTGGTCCAATTGATCAGCCATTGCTCCCCTCGTTGGTGACGGAGAAGTTTTTCATGTCTTGACTTACGACTTGACCTTTCCACGGTGACGGGCAGCGCGCTTCCTGGGCAGATAAGCCAGGGAGCCGTGGCGGGGAGCCTCAAACTTTCGGTGCTATTGATGTTGTCAGTCATGAAGGGCGTTGTTGCTGCCATCGCAAATACTCACACTCATTTCGGGCGGGCTGTGTGGTTGAGGGGGTTAGTAGGAACCTGAGTTTGACGAAGCCTGCGTGAGGTTAGAAAAAGAGAGAAGGGTTTTGATAATTTTGTGGGCGAAATTTTAAGCGAGCAAGCGTCGAAAACCGTGGGTGGTCCGTGCACCACGGGCTTTGGGCGTGAAACCCCACTGGACCAGGCTCATCGAGAAAATAGGTGCTGGAAATCTGCGCGGCGGCTCCACTCCTTCGACCGAGTGATAGTTCACCTCAGACCGAGATCACATGTTCACGAACGAAGGCCAATGTTACAATAATGACTTAGTTACTATCGGCTTTGTAGCTGTAGCTAAGGGAACTATGATACGGATACCATTTTGTAATAGAGACTTTGTAGCCAAGAAAGACCGTAACCCCGTTTAGCGATACCGTGGCGTCTTCACGAGACAAAGGAAACCAGACCCTCCAAGTGGTATACATGTAAGAGGAAATGACGCACGATATAGAAACATGAAAGACTCTTCAACTCATAATAGTGCAAATATCCAACTCTTTACTCGACTTTTGGGGTAGGGCCTGAGACTCCGTTTGCGCCGGCACTAGTGGGTGTGGATGTCTTGGCATCACCCGCCGCTGAGCCTGGACCAGAGCCGTTGGTGACAATTCCACCTTTCTTCTCGTCCTCTCCGCTGTCGTCATAATCTTCATCAACCTCCATCTTCCGTGCAGCCCGTTCAGGCTCAGCTGCAGGAGCTTGGCGAGACGGAGGTGGAGGGGGGACTTCTTCCAAAGGTCGATGACGCTCCAGGGAGTTATGAGGGCGTTCTTCCTTAGGAGTTGGGGCCGGCTGTGGCTTTTCATGAGTGACCCCTTGCATCGGGGTTGGTGCTTGCTGCATTGGCGGCAGATGATTCGGCCCAGGAGCATGGCTGGGAGGATGGTGGGCAGCATCGGAAGGATGATAGGTGTCACTTGGGTGGCGCGGCTCCTCTTGTCTCCTAGGCTCTTCGATACGACGCTGCTCCTCAACTCGACGTTGGTCTTCTACACGTCGAACTTCGGAAGAGTTGCGACGGAAGGAATCGCGAGGGGGGCTTGGGGAAGGACGACGGTGTCGCAGGTCATCTAAGCGGGCACGGTTCTCCTCGTTGGCCTGCTTCTTGGCAGAAGACTCCTCCTCCCACTCCCGCATCCTCTTCGGGCCAACAGACGGTGGCCGATCATCAATCCTCTGCATGTTGGCCTCGGCCACAGCAGGAGGTGGTGGGGGTCCAGGAGGCCCAGGAGGTCCATTTTCAGGAGCGCCTTGATGTGGCATCTCTGGATGGTGAGGGTACAGAGGGGGCGGCGCTTGATGCTGGGGATAAGCAGACTTAGGTGATGGCATCCTGTTGTCATGCACGGGACGGCCATCCGGACGGGGGCTGTTAGTCGGCCGGAAGGGGGCAATGCCATTCGGGGGGTTGCTGCCATTGAGGTTGCTCGGGGGAGGTGCAGATGCCGATGGGGTAGCTCCGCCCCAGTTGGGGTTTGCAACTCTTCGCTCTGAAGGCGGGGCCGGGCCTTGGGATTGTGGGGGTGGAGGAGGAGGTTGAGAATACTGATGGCCCTGAGGTGGTGGTGAAGGACCTCGGCGCCCAGGCCCGCCTCGGTTCGGATCAGAGTATGGCTGACGCATCTGTTGTTCCTGTTGAGGGCTCGGCTGACGTTGAAGAGGAGGCGCGGGACCTCTGAAAGGCTCGCCACGAGACTCATACGGGTTTGGTGGTTGGGGAGGAGGGTTAATGTTGGACAATCTTCCTGCCCAGTTATCCCCTGCCCCTTGAGGAGGTGGAGGAGGGCCATTGACAGCAGGCTGTTGAGTTGAGCCACCCCATTGAGGGCCAACAGGACCAGCGGCCTGATAAGCTTGCGGGTGCACATCGGCCGGCTGGGGTGCAGCAGGAGGTGGCCCTCCGTTCGTAGCCCCGGAGCGGAGAAGCTGAAGTCGAGCCTTGATATGTGGGTTGCCAGGATCAAGCTCAGCTGCACGTTGGTAGGCATCCAGAGCGTCCGTGATTTGGTTATTGCAGCTCTCGTACTGAATCACAGTCAGTTGGATAGGCTCTTCATCCTGAAGAGTTGAAAGAGGAAAACTTACCAAGGTACCGAGATCATACCAGACCTCCGAGATGTATGGGTTCAGACGAATAGCTCGAGAGTACGCATCAAGGGCGTCTCGGTACTGGTTAATCTGATAGTACAGGACACCAATCGAACACCAGAACGTAGGGTTCTTTCCATCCCTATACACGGCCTGTTGGTAGGCTTCATACGCCTTAGGGTATTTCTGTTGCGACATGTAGCATCGACCCAAGAGATACCAACTCTGAGCATCCTGGTTGTCTGTTTCGGTTTCAATTATGCGTTCGCCGGAGGCAAGTATCGTAGTGGTGGCCTTACCTGCGCTGACAGATTTCTCCAGATACTGAATTGCACGATCTTGGCTTTCATAAGTGTTACTCTGCTGGTGATGTAGCCATCCAAGTTGTTGCAGAACCTTAGCGTGGTTCGGTGAGTGATCCAGAACACGCTGGTAAGCCGCCTTGGCGCTGTCGAACTAAATGGGTTTCAGCTGCGTCATGGCTTTGAGTTGATAATTGGAGAAGACTTACATCTTTTTGCTGCTCGTGAACATGACCAATTTGAAACCAGATATCTTCCTGCGTCAAAGGCCCTGGGGGAGAATTGACGATATATTTGAAGCACTACCAAATGGTTAGTTTCATGCCAATTTGCGTCAAAACATGTGGTACCTACCTCGAGACTTTGATTGTACTTGGACTGCTGTTTATAAATAATGCCCAGACGGAAGTAGATCTCGTTCGCCTTCTCGAATTCGGGCTGAATTTGCATGACCTGCGAGAATGCCTCCTCGGCGTAGTCATAGCTGCCATATCGATCATAGAGTATTCCGATACCATACCAAAGCATAGGGTCCTAAACGCCGTTAGAGGCCAATTCACCCTGCGCGACAGAAGTTAGAGATTGAAACGAACCTTGGGGTCCCTGAGGTTAACTAGTGCCTGCTGATACGCATCATAGGCTTTCTGGAGGTTCTCGGTCATCAAGTAACAATGACCTGTTGACATGCCCGTCAGCGATGCGCAAACCCTCAAGTGTCACACAATCTTACCTAGATTTCCCCAAGCTTCACCGTTATTCTGATCGAGCTGAACGATGGTACGGAAGAACTCCAGTGCCTTGTCAAACTGCTCACGTCCCTTGAGAAGCATTCCTATTGCGTTCATCGCGGGCGTGGAGTTTGGGTTGGCCTGGAGAGCCCGATCGTAGGCTTGCATAGCCTCCTCTGGTACGCGCAGAAGCTCCGCGAAGCTCCCTGTGATGGAGTTAGTAGAAGTAACATCAACGTGCGCAGAGCGACAAACCGATCTGTAGCCAGACGGCCTCATTCATTTGGGTAATCTGATGCGACGGCGCAAAATGGGCAGGCTGAACCCCCGGCGGAGGCGGAGGGGGTACCTGCCCCGGGTGTTGCTGCATCTGCATCATACTCGGCGAGTGATGGTTTGCCATGTCGATACGGGGGACAAGTAGCTATCGCGAAGCGCGGCTATCAACGATAGCTATGGCGTTGGGTTGTTATTAAGATGAATCGATATCGAGGTTGGGGTTCGCAGATCGCGAGGTGCTGGCGACAGCGTCGAGAAGGTGGATGAGAAAATCGGCCAATTCCCCGACAAGACGCCAGGACACGCCAAACGACGACAGCGAGCTAGGCGCCTCGAGAAAAAAAACACGCCCAATGGAGGAAGGAAGTTGTGATGAGGCAACTCGGGCAAGGTCGATGGTGGACAACAACCTAAGGCGCAGGGAAGGACGAGAGAAGAGCGCCGATGAAGCCTTACCCGGGATGAAATGGGTGGGCGAGAATGAAAGTGAGGAGTTGAGTTGGGAAGAGGCACAGGATGGTGGAGGAAGGACCTGCGCTGGCCGCTCCTTCTCCAAACTCCCCTTACCCATGAAAAAGGAAGGAACGGGCAAGTCTAGGCCCACCACCTGGGGTAGCATAATCACAGAGGTCCTGCACAGGCGAAAGGGCCCCATTTAGTGGCTTTTACCCACTCACGCCGCTTAAGCCCCAAGCCTCACGCCCTCATCCATGCATGCAGGGTGTCGTGGGAGTGCACACAGGCCACCACAGGCTTCCACAGGCGCTCCCGGGTGCCTCCTTCCCCTTGCCCCTACTGGTTCGGGGTACGTACCGGCGATGAGATAATGGACCCACCTCCGTCCACCCTGGCCGGAGACCCGTTCGGCACCTGGGGTGAGGCGCTGGGACGCTGGCGGGCGGTGACCACTGGCACACCACAAGCGCGCGCACACACACTCAGGTCTCTTGAGGCTGGGGCGGCGCTCCTGCGCCAGAAGGAGAAAAAAATTACCCGTGATCGCCCTAGTCCGTCCTCGTCCAGTTGTTGTCGCAATCCTGGCCCGCCTGAAGTTTGAGGTTCGTTCGGGAGAGAAGCGAGACGAACAAGCAGTGCAGGCATAGTCCTGACTGACGTCTTTTGTCCGTTCTTGTTTGTACGCAGTTTTACAATTTTCGCCAGTGAGACCGAGATGAAGCCATTCCCGCTCGCCTTATGCTTTAATGGCTGCCAGGCCCCGAGTCTAAGAGCAACCATACGAAAACAACACCTGGAGTACGTACCATGCTTCATGCTGGAGGTGCATGACCACAGCGCGGGGGCGACAGTACCTTGCCCGGTTGTAAAAGCACAAAGTCGCGCATAAGGTACATCTACGCATATGCCGTGCGATGTCTAGTCTACATAGCACTTATCTGGCGTCACAACCACGGTCGCCTACCTTGGGCAAACAAAGGCCGCTTGACGATTATCCCCGATGATGCACGGCTGGTTTGTGGCGCACTAGTTGCAAAGTCGAGCAACATTTGGGGGGGGAGGACATGCCAGATGTTGCAGCCTCCATAAGTTCAAGTTACATGCCTGCGACCGCTACCGACAGGAAGGCAGACGGGGCAAGGTCTCAGCAAGGGCCGCAGCGTTCAAGGCGAGGCAACGAAATGGTACCGTTAGGTGGCAGGAGACAGGCCGTCAGCGTGCGGCGTAACAGAGATGGGGCACAAGATTTGATCGTTTCCGTCATCTGGTCATCTTGGCATCTCGGCCTTGGGGCTGCTCGTGCTGGACTAGGGTGAGCTTCTTTTGGGGGGGGGGGGGGGGCGGCCGTGTTGGTGCCGCTGAGAGGCTAGCCGGTGGGATCGAGGAGAGCTGGAAAAGGTACGAGATACTTCGTATAGAGTCCGTACAGGGCAGAGACGCCCAAATGGAATTGACGGGAAGGGGGAATGAGATGGGAATGGCCAATCTTTACACCGCTCCCTACGGGACGACGCTAAGCCCTTCCGGAAGTTACCCACGTGTTTTTGTGCACTGAACCCTCTGCCGTACCTTTTCGTAAACGTACCTCGCAAGCCGTTTTTTCGGAACATGGAGGCTGGGGCTCGCTGAGAGTGAAGCGCCAAGGGAAATGGTAAACAGGAGCAGGGTAATAAGGGGCATCGATTCCCGAATCCAGGGCCCAGGGCGGCGTCACGGGGATTTACGGCCCTGTCCGAGGATGGTAAGAGTTTGGGGCACTGATGAAACAAACCCGGCTCTAGCATCTGATCCCGGGAGATGTTTGGATATGAGGCTCGGTTTCAGCTCTGCGATCGGGGGGGGGGGGGGGGGAATCATGTTGAATTCGACGAATGCGTACATAGTTCAATAGTTCAATCGGGGGCAGCAAGATCACCACCATGCGGCGGTGCCGGGGAAAGGACCGGAGGAGGTTCTCACGGGGTCTTGGGAAAAAAAAGAAACGTGAGATGCCAATAATCGCCACGACTAACAGCGGTAGGCAATAAGCATCGTCTCAGCCGCAGTGGATGGTGAATCTTTGTGGGCGCGCAGATTGGAGATGGGGATCCATCCAGTGCCAAATGTTGGGGCTCAAGAAAATGAGCTGGAGCTCTGCTACCTAATTAAAGCTTACGGGCCGGTCTCTTTTAGCATGTTGCAGCCAGCCCGAGAGATGTCGAGGTGAAGCGCCGAGGCACTGACGGGGTAGTTGGCTGGAGCGTGAGAGAACCAGTTGGGGGTAGACAAGGGCCTGGCGGGCTCTTTGGGAAGATTGGCACCAGAAGCGACGAAGGGGAGAGAGAAGAAGGCGAGAAACATGGGGCGGCCCTGGCTGATGAACGGTGATGTCGAGGACGCACAGCGCCAACGCCAGCGGCGCGCGGAGGGATGGATGGATTGATGATGATGCACCATTGCAGCATGGGGACTGGAGACCGGGGCATGGGTGGCATGGATCCATCTGCTCTGATCCTGGGTGGGTGGAGCCGTGGGAGGGACCGGAAAGGAGGGGGGGTGTAAGACAGAGAGTCGCAGGGGTGGGCGGTGGTGGACGATTCAGAGCCGGGGCAGCCCCTTGTCAGGACGTGACGAGCGAGGAAGGAAAAAGGGTGGGGAGGGAGAAAGTGTCGCTCCTTTCGACGTCTCGAGTGGGGATGATGGGTGACGGCTTTGCATGGCTGCTTGGCCATTTGCCTGGCTTGGGCTGGCTTGAGCCTGGGGCTTGGCAGGATGCTTTGCGTGGGTGTGGCTGGGCTTGGCCGGACAGGGGGCGGGGGTTGTTGTTTTGCACTGCTGCTGCTGTTTCTGATGCTGTTGCTGCAAGCATCTTTTTACCCAGGCGCTCTCCCTCTCTACAGCCGTAATTAGTCCCTGCTCTGCTCTGCGTTTTCCGCCTCCGCATTAGAGAAGAGAAGGGTCAGGATTATACCCCGATTCTTTCCTCGCATTGCTCGTGCCTGTGCTTGTATGTACGTACCAGTGCTGCTTCTGCTACTGCTCAATGGTGCCGCGCTCTGCATCTGGCTGCTGCGTCTGTCCGATCCCATGTTGTCCCACATCCCAACCCATGAGGTGCAGGCCGTTGGCGCAACGTAGTCTGCACTCTTTCTTTTGGCTTGAGAAACCCATGTTCATCATCCCGCCCGCACGTACTCCGTACTGTACTGTACGTCCACACCCAGCCAAGCACCTGACATGTTGTCTCCATCAAATCGTCTCCGGCCCCCTGGTCCACCGGTCGCGGCCCTGCAAGAGTTGCTTGCCGCTGGTGCGCCGCAAGAAGGACAGACCGAGGCCCTTAGTAGATCTCGCTGATCTCAAGCGATTCTCCTTGCTGGGTGCTGGCGCCGCGTAGGTTACAGTACATTGCGGCTTTCTTGCTAACGGAGTTGTAGCTGCTGTGTGGCACACGCCATGTGTCGTTGCTTTTTCCCCCCTCCTCTGGGTTGTTTCCGCTAGACGATTCGCTGAGGGCCTGAGTTGGGTTGATGAATGATGAGAGATTGTCTGCGACCTCTTGGCTCTGTGTCAGATTCCGTTGCTGCATGTTCATGCTTGCTGCATCCTGCAGCAGCAGTTTAGCTCAGGGTACCGCTATCTCTGTCGCCCAACACCCACCCATCTTGTTCGTCAGTCGTCACTACCTTACTCGAGACAACCTGAGTCGATTTGACGAAAGAGGCGACAAGTTCTTCTAAAGGATCGCTCAAGTCTGACGAGTCAGCGTCCTCGTCAGCCACCCACACAATCCCATGTCTCCCGTTGCCTGCCTCCTCCACACTCCCACCATCCCACCCGAGCATGAGTAGCCCACACGTGTTTGGCGAGGTGGATAACGTCGCTGTGCATTGCGCTGCTGTGCGACCGTCGTTCTCTTTTTCTTTTCCAGCCTGTCTCTCACCACGGCCCGACCGGCTGACAGTCCATGCTGCCATTGACAGCCAACCCGGCCTGTCCACTTCATCGCCGGATCTGAAATGCATTTAGTTTAACGACAAGCCCCTTGCTGCAGGGCATCCCCCCAGGGATCTCTCCACCAGAGATCGCGCCAGCCGACAGGCGCCAGACTAATAACCTACCCGTTAGCACCAACATTAGCAAACGCTAGGCCACTGAGTCGTTGTCTGCTGCAATGCGCAATAACTTAAAACATGTCAGTGTAATGGGTTTGAACCTCGAATGCGCTTCCAGCGTTTCTTCATGGGAAGAGCCTTATCCGCTGCAAGAGGACGTAAACTGGTAGATTTTCCCTATCAATGATATAACTGACGAAATATCACCCTCAGGACTCGTCTCCTCAGGTGAGGAAAAACAACATAGGCCTACGTTGTAGACCGCCTGGAGAGCCAGCAAATCCTGAACTTTTGATCAGATCTCAGGCTTATTAAATCGAAGCATTGTTATCCTTCACCCGCGTGGATCCCTAGAACCTTGTCCTCATCGGAAGTTTGTCATGTGACTTGTATGCAAGCGACATGGAAGTCGGTATATATCCTGGAGCATACTAAATCGCGCCAGGTTCAAAGGATTTTGAAAAGGAAATTAGCTTCTAAGGATTCGGTAAGTGTATTTCCCCATACCTGACCAAATATTCAGCAAAGATAGGCGAATAACAGATCGAGAGGGCCATCTTTATGAATCCCACCACAGTGCATTATGTCTCGGAAAGTCGGTTCCAGACCTCACAGGCGTACCTTGCGAGTCCTAACCCAGTCCCCTCAACATTTGGTACGGGGAGAGTGTGTAAATGTGCTACATTAACCACTTATCCTTCCCCTTAGGTTGCTACTTATGTCGTACCTTAAGTACAATCAACTAGGTACCTTGCGTTATGACCACTGCTCTGCAGCCGGGAGGCACCGAGAGACTTATATAGACGCAGATGCATAGGTGGAGGCGCATCGCTATGCCGTATTTGCAAGATCTACCGCTTATTTGCGAGACTTTGTGTTAAGTTAGTCTATTATAGAGATTTCTAGTACTCTGTAAAGGGGCAAATACAACGTCCTGGTCTGGGCTCAGCACCATACAGGATCAGCCACGCAACCTAACACCCTTACACATGCTGTTGGTCTCACATGGCCCTTCAGCCTTCTCTGTCAACGAGTGCGACCCGCCGCCGCCGTGGAACACCATGATTATCCTGAGACACAAAAATGGTGGCACCCTTGTCTGAGATAGCGGACTCTACGACGTTATTAGTCGCCGATGTCCCCTCGCACTGGAATTGAAGCCAATGCCAGTCAAAGATCAAGACCAACGAGAAGGGCAAAAAGAGAGTGGACCATCGTTTGCGATGATCGACAGAATAATCTGTCGGTGGAGAGGCTCGAACTCTCGACCTTTGGATGTCCCTGACCTATGGTCAAGTCATATGCAATATGAGACCAACGCTCTAGCCAACTGAGCCACACCGACCGAGTTTGTTTCAACGGCTAAGCCGCTTTCGGATGCTGGGGAGGATGGTAGAGTGCATTCAAGAGGGATATGCGTTAATTTGGTCGGGGATTTGGAGAGGTTTTGGAGCGATGAAGGAGACGCTGCAGATGGGGAAAGGTGGGTTTCGCTAGGAGCGAGTCTAGACGGTGGGGCAGGGAGGCAGTCCGGTCTTTACATCAACGTCCATGGCTGAAGGGAGAGGCCTTAGCAAAGGGGAATTGCAGGCGTTCGAACGCAGTTTCACGCAATAGTTGTAACCCAATACCACAGAATAGCATTATCTTTGTGGCTCGTGATTGGAGAGCAATTGATGTATGGTGACTCTTGAACAATTGCAATCCGGAACCCGAGAATCTACTGGCAGAGGCAACCCTTGTTAGTAGTTCTTTGCCCCTCATTCAAGATGTCTCCCACAAACGTCAAGTCTCCCATGGTACAATTTGCCCTGAGAATAGAGGGAAAGGCCACGACAGCACCAGAGAACGCTCTCTTGCCCATTTACTGCATGTATGACTCTCCGACTGCTACTACTTGGAGAGGGGGGGGAAAAAGCTTCAATGCGCTAAGGTAGTAGTACAAGCCCAGAGAATCTACTTTTCGCGAACCGCGTGCCTGCTAAGAGAGAGAAAAAATTTGGTGACTGACTCCCATTATCGGAGCTCTTGCTGCCAATCAGACCCCGCGCGATTGCTACCCCGCCGCCGCTCACTTGACCGGGATTTTTCCCGTTGCGGCCGCCTTTTCTCTCCTGGTGCAAATCCAAAAATTTTATACCCTCGTCCTCTTCTCTTCCTTTCTTCCATACAACTACACTTTTCAGTTCTCAGGAAGACACTATCAAGCCCTTTTCTTGATCCCCCCAATTGACCATCACAATGGCTACCACTTCCGACTATGCGCTCTCCGCCACCCACAAGGAGGTTCGTACCCCTCAAACAGACATGAGAGCTCCTGGCTTCTCATCCCAATGGACCTCGTATGACTGACTCATTGTACAGATGCTCGAGAAGTCTCTTCTCGAAACTGACCCTGAGGTCGCCTCCATCATGGTACGTTTCGCAACTCTTTCACGACATGATACACACTCTAACAACCCCCCAGAAGGACGAGATCAAGCGCCAGCGCGAGTCCATTGTCCTCATCGCCTCCGAGAACATCACCTCCCGTGCCGTCTTCGATGCCCTGGGCTCTCCCATGTCCAACAAGTACTCCGAGGGTTACCCCGGTGCTCGTTACTATGGTGGCAACCAGCACATCGACCAGATCGAGTTGCTGTGCCAGAAGCGTGCCCTCGAGGCCTTCCACCTTGACTCTGAGAAATGGGGTGTCAACGTTCAGTGCCTTTCCGGCAGCCCTGCCAACCTCCAGGTTTACCAGGCTATCATGCCTCCTCACGGCCGACTCATGGGTCTCGACCTCCCTCACGGTGGCCATCTGAGCCACGGCTACCAGACTCCCCAGCGAAAGTGAGTCAACCCAAGCTTCCCTCATAGTTGACCGACCTGGGACTAACCTTGTGCAGGATCTCCGCTGTCTCTACCTACTTCGAGACTATGCCCTACCGTGTCGACCTCGAGACCGGCATCATCGACTATGATACCCTCCAGAAGAACGCCATTCTCTACCGCCCCAAGGTTCTCGTTGCCGGTACCTCTGCCTACTGCCGTCTCATCGACTACGAGCGCATGCGCAAGATTGCCGACTCTGTTGGTGCCTACCTTGTTGTCGACATGGCCCACATTTCCGGTCTCATCGCCGCCGAGGTCATCCCCACCCCCTTCAAGTACGCCGACATCGTCACCACCACCACCCACAAGTCTCTCCGTGGCCCCCGTGGTGCTATGATCTTCTTCCGCAAGGGCGTCCGCTCCGTTGATGCCAAGACTGGCAAAGAGACCCTGTACGACCTTGAGAACCCCATCAACTTCTCCGTCTTCCCTGGTCACCAGGGTGGTCCTCATAACCACACCATCACCGCTCTGGCTGTCGCTTTGAAGCAGGCTGCTACTCCCGACTTCAAGGCCTACCAGCAGCAGGTTGTTGCTAACGCCAAGGCTCTTGAGAACACCTTCAAGCAGCTCGGCCACAAGCTTGTTGCCGACGGCACTGACAGCCACATGGTCCTCGTCGACCTCCGCCAGCACAGCCTCGACGGTGCCCGTGTTGAGGCTGTCCTTGAGCAGATCAACATTGCCTGCAACAAGAACTCCATCCCCGGAGACAAGAGCGCCCTCACCCCCTGTGGTATCCGCATTGGCACCCCCGCCATGACCAGCCGTGGCTTCGGCGAGAAGGAGTTTGAGCGCGTCGGCAAGTACATTGATGAGAGCATCAAGATCTGCAAGGAGGTCCAGGCTAGCCTTCCCAAGGAGGCCAACAAGCTCAAGGACTTCAAGGCCAAGGTTGCCAGCGGCGAGATCGAGAAGATCAACGAGCTTAAGAAGGAGATCTCCGCCTGGTGCAACACCTTCCCCCTCCCCGTTGAGGGCTGGCGTCTGGATGCCGGCATCTAAATGCCACCCCTATCTGAGGGATCTCATCTTTCAATGCCTCGGAGCATTGAAAGACAAAACACACACTTCAACACGAGCGTGAAGACATAGAACTTCACGCGGGGCGACCCATTTTCACCAAAAGGGGGGTTTCTGATCTGCGGCATTTAACATGGATGAGGCAAATGGCGAACGATTCAACAGCAATGCATTTCATCAGGCGCAATGACGTTTCTTGGTTTTATTATATCCTTCCGAAGAATGGACGGTTGGAAGGGCTAGGGTGGGAGTTGGGTTAATCGGTACCTGGGAACTTTTTCTCAAAAAAATTGAAAGATGACTGCTCCGTTAGGGGGTGGTGGGTAAACTGAACGAATTCAAAGAGTCTTCAGTATTTGTTTATGTCTACAGTGGCTGTGATCCATCGATGAAGGTTTTGACTACGTGATCAACATATGCTTCTTTGACATGTTGCACTTGTGGGATGAGACTTTCTCAGTCAAGGCGATCAATTGCCTATCAACTCTTCACTTGCTTGCTTCCTCGCTCATTCACTCGCCCTGCTTCACCTTCACTGACCCTGCCCTCACTAACATAACTCACTCGCCTCATCAATCAACCATCAAACATGACATCAATCAAATCCAAATCTACTCCTCCGTCAACCCAGCCGATATATAAAACACAAAGCACCCAAGTCACCACCCCCGCTGCAAGTTTTGTCCGAGATGCAGCCGGCAGCCAAATCCGTAGTCGTTTTCCAAGGGGCAAAAGCGCACTTCGCAATGTGAGAGTTTGACTCGCGCCGTCATCCAAGGTATATCTGGGGTTTCTTTGGCGCCCTGTTTGCATGACCGTGACCGTTTGAACGCCGTGGAAATGAGAATGTCGCAGGAAATGAAGACCGCAATGAAGGAAAAAGAGGAAACAAAAGGCCAGCCCTAGGTTTGAATGCGTGGGTATGATGAAGGATGAAAAGGTGCGAGGGGGAAGCTGCTGTAAGGGTAGGTAATACATGATGTGTGTACGAAAGTATTAGGGTATGGGCACTCGGTATGCCCCTTTATCGTGTTCGCTTTCATCCAGGTATAGTGGACGGTAGCAGGTCCTAAGGTGTTGGATCTATCCATGGTGAATAGAATAGGGGGAATATATAATTTTGGTACAGTCGTTGCTTAAGCCGTTATGCTTTATCGCTTCGTGTCACTCCTTTCGTCGATAATTATCCAGTTGCTTCAAGGTCCACGTCTACTGCGCAATGCTCTCGGGACTCATCATACCAATTCCGTCATCTTTATCGGTCTGACTAACACCTCCTTGGCTTGATATGCTGTTGGTTCGTTCCATGTTGGGCGCCAGCGCAAGAACAGCTGGATTGGGTACAAGCCCGTTCGTGAGAGCAATGGACTTCTTCTTCGAGGGCGTGCTAGATGGGCCGCCCTTGTCATGCGAGATATCCTTCCCCTGGGCGGCAGCGGCTTCCAGCTTCTTCTTTTTCTTAGCCAGTGCAAGCTGTTCCTTGGGTGGGCGTTTTTGAGCCGTGACAATCTTTCCGCTGGCGCCTAGACGAGGCCGAGGCTTCTTCTGTTTAGTTGGGAGATCTTCGTCCTCGACCAGAGGCTGATCGCCATTAGCGTGAAGCTTAGCCAAGAAAAAGTTCTTGACAAGGCCAAGCTCGTCCTGAATGTTTTCACGAGTAACTGGTTCCAAAGGCGCCAAAGGCTCGAACAGGTCCGCTGTCGTGACCCCAACGGTCTGAGTCTGCATCTGGTACTGGTTGCGCACTCTACTTTGGAGGAGGTGCAGAGGCACCGAGATCATATCCAAGCCCATTTCCTTGTCCAGTCCTAGGGCACGGAAGCCAAAGAAGTCTTCACCCAGATCTTCAGCAAAGTCACCGCTGACAAACTGTTCACTGCCGTCATTGAAGGCACCGACACCATCAGCACCCGCGTCTTGTGCCAGTGCTGGACGTAGGAGGTCAGTAAGGTGTAGCTTCATACGCTCGTGAAGTCCGCCCAACTTGGAGCTGAGTCTATCAACCTCGTCCTTAGCGTAGACTTCTAGAGACGCAACATCGTGGCCATTTTCGTCGAGCGTGTGGAGAATAACCTCCTCAGGAGTGAAGCGTGGCCGAAATTTCGCGCCTTCGGTGGTCCCGGAGGGTATCTTCTCTGCCTCATTGTAGACATTGAATGTGCGGATGAGCTTTTGAAAGTAGTCCGCCGCGACCCCGGTCAAAGTGTCTATGGCTGAAGGCTGAAGTTCTTCAAATCCAGTATGGTAAAGAACCTTAGCAATAGACCGCTTGAGGGCATTTTCGCAAGTTTCGGGGGCCATTACGGGGCCATCGTCAGAGATAAAGTGCGCTTCGATATCCTGTTCCAGAAATGGCCTCTCATTGGACTTAGGAAATTGATTCGTGTACAACTGTAACATGTGAGTGAGGATTCCCTCTTGTGGCTTGGATTTCAACATACCTGCGTTTGAACCTGCATTTGCTTAATCACAGAGATTCTTGTTGCAAGCTTTCTTGTCTCTTGAATTTGGTGAATGTTGTCGTGCATTTTCTTCGTCAAGCGACTTTCTGGTGCCGTGAAAGTTCCTGGTGGAACAAGATGAAGAAAATCCTCATGCTGGTTGATGACTTGGCCCTCACCATCCTCTATCCACTGCAGCTTTGGCTGGATATCTGGGATGTTGGTTAAAGGATCATAATAATCGGGTATGACCTTGTCGGCATGTTCATCAATCTCCTCGGCAAGTGTCTCGGTCGACTTGCTTGCTGCCTCCTTAGCAGCTACCGCGGAGGAGTCGTGCTGAGAATGTGACGAGATACCCTGAGCTTCTGCCTCCTTCTGGTGCTTAAGAAAACGACGCATGCCAGCCTTCGTACGAACTAATGCTGGCGCGTCAACGTTGAACTTATTATCCTTGAAAAGGAGATATCGTTCCTTCGCGACCAGAGCTCTATCTTTTTTGGTGGTCTGCTTCCAGACCTTGTACTCTTCGTCCTCATAGGCCTGCTCTGCAGCTTCGCCGAACGCCTGGTTTAAAGCCATGCCACTCAAGGTCGGTCCATCGATATCCATGGCATCAGCGTTGCTCCCAATACCAGAGTGGCCATTAAGACCGCTGGGGGTTATCGACCCAGCTATGGGAGGGGTGCCAAAGCCAATACTACTATCCACAGCTTCAGATCCCTCTCGTCCCGCCTTTCCTAGCAAGCCATTTACCTGAAGGATAGGTTTTTGATCGATTGCGGGGGTCTCTTCTTTGTGGTCGCCTGGTGCCTTCCGAGATTTACTTGTCCCTTTATGTGTGCCAGCTCCTTTATGTGTGCCGGCTTTTCGACCTCGTGAAGACATAATAGGTTCATCATCTGAGTCTTCTCCACCATCTTCATCTCCGCCGTTTTGCTTGCGTCGTTCTTCAGCTTCGACTTCAGCGCGAGGTCGGATAACGAGGTCAGGGATGAGAGGGATCAATTTCTCTGCTTCTTTTCTCATTCCGTTGGCCATCCGGCGTAGTGGGTGGTTCATATCCTGGTTATACCTGAGGCAGTTGTCCCAGATCAAGTTAAGATCCACGACAAAATCTGCCTTAGATTTATATGTAAGGGACTTCAGCTTCTTCGTCATGCTGCCAAGATCCATAGGGTTTTTAATAACTGTAACTAAGTCAGCAGGAGGCGAGGGACGTGGAGCCGCTCAGGCATCTCACAGTTGTAGTAATCAGGCGCATCCCTCTTATTCACCCTTGTGAGGAATGGGGTTGAGTATTCGGTGTGCGCCTTCAGTTCGGTCAGGACCTTTTCTAAGGCCTCGTATAAATCCTCCTGGTTCACATTCTCTTCGCTCGCCCACTTGCTACGATTCTTCCTAACTTCGTTCATCAAGAGCCTAAGTTCTGCATCTGAGGATCGGACTTGGTCTCGTTTCATGTCTATCCTGGCGATGAGATGCTTCAGAGTCAGACTCGATGCGCCCAGGTTGGCACTGCTGAGAGAGCCATGGTTGGATGCCTGTGCATTATTTGAGCTCGAATGATGATTATGGTCCATCTCAGCCTGGAGTTGTTTTTCGGAATCTTCAAGTTGTTGTTGCTCGAGCATGGCCGCGCGATCATTCTCCAGTGTGTAGAAGAGGGTGTGGAACCCTCTTCGCGCGGCTTCCTCGATCTCCATTCGAGCCTCCTCCAGCTTCTTGATCGCATCTTCACCAGCCTTTTCTTTGCCCGGCGATCCATCCTGGTCCTTGGGCTTGTCCCCATGCTTCCCTGGTGATGTCACCGAGTGTACGGGGGAGCTTCCGGATTTCGAAGGTGATAGTAAGGGATTGACAGAAGCGGAAGATGGGAGTGGCTTGGGCGCAGGTGGTGCCGGTTCCTCATCCTCATCTTCGTCGTCGTCGTCGTCGCCATAGTCATCTTCATCGATGACTCTCTTTGCCTTCTTGAGTGGGGGCTCCTGGATAGGTTCGTGATCGGTCGTCGGAGGGGGGAGTGCAGCGGCCTCGGCAGCAGAGCGGCGGAGCGCATCGATCGCGTGGCTGTTGTAGGAACCATCCTCGCCGAACAGTAGCGCAACCTTGTCTTCGGTCTTGCGATACAAATCGACGAAGACAGCGCGTCGGTTCTCTTCCTCGACATCTAGTGATGCCTCAGGCATCGAGATGCTGGAGTTATCGACGGGGGTCTGGGTTCGCGCTGAACCATCCTCCAAATGCTGTAGAATGCGACTGCTGTTTGTGTGGTTCAATGAGGGAGGATGCCAGGCTGGCTGACCGTTGGGGAGCGACATGATGGGCCCGGGGCGATGGAAGCGACACCAGTGCGCCAGTCGCCATGCGCTCGGAGATGGGCTCGCGTACGGCCAGAGCAAGGGCGATTGAGAGACTCAAGACAACATGGGACAAAAGAGCGACATCGATATAGATGGTTGACCAAGTATCGCGACAAAGGGAAGTTGGAGTGGTTGTGCTTTGATGGCTCGCGATGGGCCGTTTTGTCGTCTGTTCGAGAGGTGAGGTTGAGGATTTGGGGATGGAGAGGCTTGTACCTTTCCCGAAGCGGGACTTTTCCTGCTGGCTGGCTTCAGTGGTTCAGTGGCAGCTAGGTGCTGATGGTCCCGGCGACTTAGAGCGCCGCGCCTTAGGAGGGGGATTCACTACAAAGACGGTGTCGCATATAAGGAGCAATACTGCTGCAATGGCCATTGACGCCGTAAATCACGGAAAATGACCTTTTCACATACGTCAGGTCGATGGCCGTAACGGCTGCTGCATCTGGCTGTCTGCGCGGCTCGTACTGCCTACCTTCGTAACTGGGGACCTGCGCCCTGGCGCCGAAGCAGCACAAGCCCAGGTCTTTGTCAACTTCACTGTCAGGAGGAGAGTCACGTGAACTTCGCTTCCAAGTGCAATGCCATGACATCAAGACAATGGGACTACTATGCCTACTACCCATAGTATTACCTAGACCAGAGGGGAGACGGGCAGTATTGCGTTTAACAAAATCTAGAAACAAAGGCCTCGAGACAAGAGAGATGATATCCCTAGAGGAGGCCTTTCCTTTCGAGAATGTACAGGCAAAGTCCAGCGAGCTTATATGCTATCATGGTTCCCCACGCGCTGGACACAGAACGAGAAACGCCAGTCGCTTTACCCCGGGATCGCCTCAAGCCTTCTCCGGCCAAGCGGTAAGGATCCTGAGAAAGGGCGGGGGTCCTGGAAAAGGGCCCGCTGGTGAAGGAAAACACCGCTCGTCTTGCCCCAGATTTCGACCTTGACTGATCCCAAGAAAAAAGCCGAAGCCTAAAGTGATCCATGAAATGAACTCAACAGCATCCCTAAGGTAGCCTCCTTACCTAAATGGCAATATTAGGACTCCAGCCTAAGATTCTATTGAAATTTCAAGGTAGCAAGGGCGTCTATGTCTACCTTATGAGGTGCATTCTTTCAGCCGCGTGGAGGGGAATAGCTCGGATCGGGTGCATGGGAAATGAAATCATCAGTGGAATTTTCTGTTCAACGCCGTCGCCGGCTTTTGTGGCCGTCGAGCCAATGCGGCGTTTTCAAGCAACCCACTGTCTATCAAGTAATCCCTGTCCCTCAGACTGCCACCACCGTAAACTAAAAAAAGGCTGGGCTTCATGGGACTGGGTTGATTGTTGATTGGCTTAGCCACAGCTTCCCAGCCAACTCTGACAGGGCCTCCTCACACTGTTCTGGAAGCGATAGCTCCATCCAGCTTTCTCTCTCGCGACCCGACTCTGCCCACGTTCTCCAGGCTCCCAGGCCGAAGCACACTGTCTCAGCCTCCATAATGACGACGCGCTCCAACTTCGCACCAATCCATCGTCGCTGACACTTACTCATCGCACTTTTACAACGCTTCACGGCCTTTCAAACATCATCAATACATTCAACCATGAGGATACGACTGCCATTTGCGGGTACGTCATCGCATGTTGCTCTAACATCTACTCCCAGCATTGCGAATCCTACACTTCATCGACCACGGTGCTGATCTCTCTCCACAGGTGTTTTCCTGCTACTCCTCATCCTCGCAGCCTACGCCGGCTTCACGACGCTCCAGCTCGGTCAATATGTCAACGATAAGGTGCTGCACTTCGTCACCTTCTTTGTTCTCACCGTCGTCTTCTACTGGATCGTCGATACCAACCGACGACGGACCTTGAACATGACCCTGGTCGTCTGCACCCTTGTCCTAGGTGTCGGATCCGAGTTCGTCCAGAGCTTCCTACCCAACGACCGACACTTCGACCTCTACGACATTGTAGCCAATGTGGTGGGCAGCCTAATCGGTCTTGCCCTCTGCTCTTGGTATCACAAGCGGATGCTTGAGCGCAAGAGGCAGCGCAAGCTCTACGAGGCGGTGCCCGGTGAAGATCAGGCCGATATCGAGCTAGGCGAGGGTCACGAAACCGGAATCCTGGAAAACTCCGAACGTCCCCGGACCTTGGAGGACCAAGTTGATAACTGGGATGAGAATGAGGTCGACAACTGGGACGAGGATGAGCCAGAACCACTTGCTGGACCAGCAAAGGATCACAGCCTTGAGACAGGTGATTTAGGGGAAGGGAAGAAGCGGACAGATTAGTTGGGTTTTCACGATCAAAAGTTCGACTGTATGATGTAACTAGTTATGCTCTTTACGACTTACTGGGTGATTCGGGAAGGGGATTGTGACGATAAGATGGGCTTCCATTGGAGGAGAGTGGATTTCTTCTCGGCGTTGCTAACACTTGATACATTATAGCGTTATTTCCTCCACGTTACGGTAGTTAATGATGGATATTTGCCATGTGGTCTTTCCTCCGAACGCATGAACAGACAAAATCTCTTCCGTTTTAGCCAGTTATTAATGGTCACTGGTTGGGATTGAGGGTATGTTGAGTGTGCTTGAAATGATTTAAATTCGCGCTACGGAGGCGTTGAACACCGCTCTGGCAGTCAGAAAATATGGACCTACCCTATACAGGGCACCAGGTTTCCTGAGGATTCAGCATTCGGCTTTCAGAAACTACTCAAACGCTCAAATTTTGGGCCTGGGTACCTCCTTTCTAGCTTCGTCTATTGGTTACCCTCCCCTAGGGAATTTAGAACCCCGGGTGGCGAGGCATGACATTGGCACATGGGGTAGCTGTTGTCACAAGATGGGTTTTACGTGAAAAAGCACCATCAGCGTGTGCCTGAAAGATACTGTAGTTTATGACACATGCCTGACCGAGACCGTGAAAACCAGATAACCTAAAGCTGAGTTAAAATTAACTCACATTATATCTTGATTGGTTTATCTGAGGTACTTACCGTACGGTTTCGTTGGAACAACTCATACACTACTATTGTAATGGGAAGCATCCGAAGTCCTAGGGAATAAGAAAGTTGCCCCACCTGCCCCTCGCTGCCCACTGACGAAATATCGCCTGTCGCAAACCCACCCGCAGTCGACCCCAGCTTCCAAAAACCGCCATGTGCTATCCATAGGAGGAAGCACCACCAACGACAATATGGCGACACAAGGAAAGGACAAAGCGGCAAGGTAAGAAATGGCCACAGCTAGGCAATACTACAGCGGCACTGACCAGCGACCAGCAGTAAAGATGTTGCTGCTAGCAATCCACGGGGAATTCCTTACGCTCCGTTTGTCGACAAGGTTGAGGACTACGTTTCGACCCGCGACGATGTCGAGCCCACGCTTCGAAGCTTTCAGGAGATGATATCGTGAGTTCGCCACTGCGGCCAATAGGCAGTTTGACCGAGAGAGGGAGTCATGGCCGACTGTCGAGGCAGAGCTCGTTGATAACACGATTCGCGGATAGGAAATACCAGTTTATGGAGTTGAACCTGCAACGGCGGATGACGGGTCTTAAGGAGAAGATCCCTGATATTCAGAAGACCCTCGATACAGTGCGGTTCCTGAAGCTACGAAAGGTGCGCCTGGAAGATCTCCTGGAGATGAGTGATGCTGAACGAAGACCAGGAGGAAACCGACCCGATCGAAACCACCTTCGAACTCAACGATACACTCTATGCCAAGGCGAACATCCCCCCGACTGAAGAGGTTTACATTTGGCTAGGGGTATGTGTCTGGAAGCATGAGCACTCGACTGGGCATAGCTGATTTGGAATAGGCGAATGTGATGCTTTCATACCCTATCGATGAAGCTGAAACACTACTAGACTCAAAGCTGTCGACAGCGAAAACAAGCCTGTCGAACTGCGAGGAGGACCTGGATTTCCTTCGAGAACAGATCACGGTATGTGGATGCCTCCCACTACGCCCACATCTATTAGATTACTAACAAAGGGACAGACCATGGAGGTGGCAATCGCTAGAGTTTACAACTGGGAAGTTGTGCAAAAACGAAAAGATAAAGTAGACGACGAGAAGGACAAGGATCAGAAGAAGTTGAAGGACAGCGAAGGGTCACCAAAATAATTGAATGATTGTGCAAATGGATACCCAGAGTGCCTATATGACTGAAATAAAAGCCGAAGTAAGAAAATAGAATCTGTGAAACTCCAAGTCAAGTTTTCCAATCTCCTCTCAAGCTTTCTTAGATCATGGTGCTTGGGAATCTTGCCAGGGGTATGGCGTAGAGAACACCGATTAGTGAATTACCTCGATTGCTGCATCACCACCTCGAACTTTTTGAATGGGGCCATGATTTCGCCGCCGTGCAGGCCGGATCTACCAATTCCTTCAATTCCCACGCTGGTCTCCCGCCTTAGACCTCCAACCGGGACGAATCTTGAAGCAATGAGGAGGAATGCTCAGAAATGTGACTCGGGAGCTGGGGCGAGCGTGGCGGGTGCCGCAACTTGCGGTTTTCCCATCACTAGTACGTCTGGCATGACCTTTAATTCCACTCATGGCATGGATATGATCAATACTGACCCTCACATCTTTACTTTAGAGAATCACCCGCTCGCTGTCGCAAGGAACGCATCGTTATGCATCGTCTTCCGAAGCTGCTGAGGCTCCGAGATCGAGAGGATTCCATCCGGACAACGAAGCCCCGTTTGCGAACAAGCCTTCTGCTCGATGCGATGGCAATTTGGCGGGTCAGCCTGAGAAAGAGTTGGGGGATGAAGAAAGCCCACCGTTTCCTAAGGCAAAGTTCCCAAGATCAAAGTTCTCGAGGCACCATAAAGGGCAGCGTACTGAGGATGGGTTTGAGGGGAAGTTTGCCGCTCGACGCACTGGCAATTCGACACATCAAATATCAACCTTTGACCTCGGAAAAGTGAGGGAAAAACTCGATGCTATGGCAAAGCCCCCGAGAACCTCCAAACTCAGATATATCGATGCGGTCGGGAATGAACAAGCTTCTTCTTTCGCTTGCGAATTGGCGACAAAGAAGCTTGCGACAGAGGTGGACCTTGGGGACGTGGAAATGAGACTCAACTCTACCACAGATGTTGTAGCTCCTTCCAACATCCATCGCCTCCAGCATATCGATGACAAGGCATTCAATAAGAAGCTTGCTTCTCTCCTTACCAGCGATCTGAGACGGCAACTTGCGACGGACAAATACGAAGAGGACATGGAGGAAGTTTCTAATTATATCCGGACTATGCCGGAACTTCGAGAAACGCACCTTACCGACGAATATTTGGCTCAGGAGGAGGAGACCACTTATAATCAGGACGATCTAGGCGCGGAGTACAAAGCCGACGACTATATCGACAGCATGGGTGAAACACTCGACTATATCGCAAAGGAGAAAACGTATTCAGAGAAGCGTCTTGGGGAAGACGTTGAAGGCTGGTATTCAGGCAAGCTTCTTCGTCGTAGGATGGAACGTCGACTTAAGCTATCCAAATCTTGGGAGAACAGGAGCCCGAACTTATTGGTGAAGTCTTTACTCATCACAAACGTCGGAGATTACGAGTTGCTCAAGAAAACAGCAATGGCACGCAGCATCCGGATGCCGATTGTTTTGATGCAGATGATGATCCGTAAGGAGGAGAGGCAGAAGAGAGGCACCACAAAACTATTGGAGCTCCTGCCAGACAAAGATACATGGCAAAAAATTCTGAATGTCCTGGGAAGTAATGGGCATACGAGGAAGAAACTGAAGTACTATCTTTTCATCCTTAACTGCCAGACCGATGAAGAACGATGCAAGCGGTTTCTCAGGTATCAATCGTTTAAACCGATCTGGATCTTGAACTTTCTCATTCGACAACACTCGGAGATTGCAAAAGTCGAAACTCTGGTTCAGCTGCTGAATTACTTCGGCGACTGGCATTGTGGCTTCAAGAAAGTTGGCGAGTCTACAAATCCCGCTTTCCGAGGAAAATCGAAACGAGCTTTCATGCCAATGCTTAATATGACGCCAGAGGCCTTCAACCATGCCTCGACTTTGTTTGCACATCACTGCATGAAGCTAGAGCCAAGGCTCCTAGTGAAACTGGCGAAACTCATTGCGCAATACCTTCAAACACTCCGAGTGTCCCCAGAAAGATTTCGGCTACTATACTACAGACAGTGCCTGGTGTTCAACCACGCCCTACAGCTATTTCAACCATTACCACACTTGGTGGGTCAGCGAATTGAGATACCCAACTCCTACCTTTGGGAAGCACAGAGAACTCTTCTTGACGCATCAGGTGGTCTCCCAAAACCACTTTTACTGAGCAAAGGTGGATTCCGGGCCATCAGAGCCGTTCTGGCCGGACTACCGAAGAACGAGACAGAGAAGCACAGCACTAGGCTTCATTCCGAGACATGGCCCCCTTATCTAAGACCTGGGGATGGTATGGATGAGAAGATGGACCCCGAGGAGAGCTGGTCTCGTACAATACGGGCGGGCATGATGATGCAGGAGGCAGGCTTCCCCAAGGAAGAGACCGACGTGGCTCTTGATATCCTACAAGGCCTAGCTCCGGATTTTACTCCTACTATCCAACAGCGTGTTGCGGTGGCGCCGAATAGGAAGTTGAATGTATGGGTAGCGTCGATCAAGGCCACTCGAAACGCCTCCGAAGCCTGGGCAAAGTTCCAGCAACCTCCGAAAGCAGGGATGGCACCTGGTATCGACGAGTATGCGGCTATGCTTGAGAAACTGGTCTCGCGCGATGTTGACCCGCATATCGACGACCTTCCCGGAGACAACGCTCTCAATTACCCAACCCACGAGGAGGCAAATTTGGCGGACTTTGAGAAAGCCCGCTTGAAGCCGCCGAGTGTACATGAACTGTACCAAAAAATGCGACTCAGCGGTATCAAGCCAAACAATCATTGCCTGGCGATCTTGCTATCAAACTCCGAGTCGCTTGATACAGCTCATCGATACCTGCTCGAGAGCGACACGAAATGGAAGCATTGCACAGCCCTTCTTTCGGATGACCCTGACCCTGATTCTTTGAAAGACTTGCCACTGAGCCTGTTCTCTGCATACATAGAAGCATGTGCCAGAGAGGGTAAGGGGGCAGGCAGGCAGCTTGCGCGGGCGATTCGACTTACTGCGTTGAGACTGGGGTACAAGTCTACGTCTTGGAATCCTTTTATTTGGGCACCGATTTTCAAAAATCTTGGACAGCATTACAAGTCGTTGGGGCTTAGCCTCGAGCAGCAGTTGAGTTTGGTATTGGAGCTTATCCAGCGCATACAGGCGCACAATGACGTTCCTGTCTCGCTCTTCCACTATTTTGCCCGATGCATACAAAAGATTATGAGACGAGAATCTCGAAGGCTTTTTGGAGCTCTCGATGCAAGTGGCTCAAAGGCTCAGGATGAACTCATGCTTCTCTACGATATGGAAGCCAAAGAGTGGCAGGAAGCACGAAAACAAGCCGAAGCACTCGGCATGACTGAAGCAACGGAGCTGCCGGCATCCTCTGAGCTTGACAATAAATCGCCACTGTTTCTGTTCAACCTTGCGGCCATTCAAATGAAGCAGCTCTTCGCCAAGCTCGTTACCCGGGAGAGGGAGAACCGACAGGCCGTAGGACTAAATGAAGTATCGGCGCTTGATGAGATGCTATCACGCCGTGACCCAGTCAAGGCAACAAAGGCTTACGACTACGTCTTGTCCTTAGCGTATGTTGGCGAGTTTCAAGAGATGGCCAGCGTGGTGAAGTGGCTGATTCAAGAATGGGGACAACCAAATTTGGTGGAAGAGATGCAGGAACTTGATCAGATTCCACATGAGGCGGACATGTTCGACACGCTCTGCGCTTTCCGAGCATTTGCGGAACCTATGCTGCCTAAAGAAGAGGCCCTCTCCGTCATGGATGCAATGAATATGACCGAAGTGGGCTGGGTATGGCCAGACGATGACATGGTTGAGGCCTATGTTAGTGGCCGTCGAGAGGACGAGCCGCACGAAGAATTGAGTAGATTACTCCAATGGACTCAACGCCAGCGGCTTGAGCGGCAGCAACAAGGAGAGGGAACCAATCTGGAAGAAAACTAGCCAACGAAGTAAACTTAGGAGCAATTAGACGAGGACCTGGCGTTCATGGGCTGGCTGCGGTGGCCCGGATAAATGGTGTGACTTTTTGGATGTGGAAAATTACCAACGGGGCTTGTAAGATATACGGCATTTGTACACATGTACAATAGTAGGCGGCTCTAATGGCCCAGTGATACCCTGTGGATCTAGATGTATACTACCAGCATAAAGACTCAATCTTAAAACCTTCATCTAGTAGTCCTACTCAGGGATCTCAGCCTCGATCATTAAATCAGTCCCAGTTGAGTGGCCTGTACACGACCGGCGGGCGGCTATCTCACGTGCGACTCCAGGAACCAAGACGCCGGAAGCCAGGATCAGCGGAGTCTAGACCGTCGCTACTAGACACGCCTCAGAGACAACCTGACACGCCTAAAAGAAAAGAGCGAAAACAGGCCAGAACAGTCTTGAATCGTCCGGCCATTGTCAACCCTTCATCAAAGAACAGGTCCCTAGGCCTGCGACCTGCCACAGGTGGATTCAGTGGAGCACGCACGATTGGCCGTCAAGCGTCTCCGCGTAGTGGGGCCGCGGCCGATTGCCAATAATATCGAACCGCGCGGATGAGGCCGAAACAGCGCGCTTAGAAGCGACCGGCCTGGTGGACTGGACAGCAACGCCTGGAAGGGCTCCTTGTATGGGAGAGCCTGGGTGGGCGCTGTGGGGATTGGACGGGAGTTTGCTGGCCCTGGGTGGAGTGCGTGGTGTTTGAGAAGTCTGGCCTGGGTAGATGGACTGGGTTTGCGGCGCGAGATGAGACTGAGTGTTGCGATTTGGGTACGAGGACGAGACGATGGCGGCGCGACGTGGTAGTACATACACGCTCGCTGTCCTGGTTTTTAGACTGTCTGTTTGATCCTTCGTTTTCTCTGTTTCCGATTTCGATCGTTTTTCCCTTACTCTGTGACTCTTTCTCTCTCTCTCTCTCTGTCTCTGTCTCTGTGTATCTCCTTTCATTGTTCATTTGTCTTTCCTTACGGCTTTCAGTTCTGCATCGTCTCTCCTTCAAGACTCAGATACAGTTTCAAAACACTCCTTGTTCTTTGTCACGTCTCTTTTTGTTGTTGTGGGTGGCTTAGGTGTTCTGGACAGTGCTTCATTGTTCGACACAAGCTCTGATATTTGGAGACGGACGCTTCTTAAAGATTATCATCTCGCCGATACACGCTCGAATATTTTCAACCCTGTTCTTAATTCGAACACTTGATTTCTTATTTTTCCCGGTTTCAATTTTTGTCAGGAAAAGCTTCACCATGTTGCAACAGCGGAGGCTTGCGATAGCTCTATACCTTCTTTTGGCTGCCCAGTCCGCGCAGGCTGGTCCTCTTAAGTGGACTGGCAGACTGTAAGTCGAAGTCTACTCTGAATCTAGACCTTTTTGCTAACATGAAATAGATATCCAAGAGCAGATTTACCTTCCTCAGGCGCCGATCAAAGCGCAACCCTATTAGCTCCCGATGAGCTCGCTGAGTATGTCCCCCCCCCCCCACCCTTTGAACAATTTAGTGTGATGACTTACACGACTTAGATCCGACGACGATTCCGCGACAACTCCCCGACCTATTTTCACAACGCTGGCCACGACTCTCGAAAACCCACAGTCGTTAGCCTCGCAACTACCTGTTCAGTCAGAGGATCCTTCTTCGGAGCCGTTGGTGCTTGTGCCTATCGATGGAACGACGACCGTGGGGGATCCTGCGGTGCATACGAGTGTTGATGTGACGTCGAGTATAGTTCATCCTTCGACTGAGGTGCCGCTGGTGACGACGGCTGTTTCTCCCGAAGCTCCTACGAGTGCTGAGACGACTGTGCCGACGACGTCTGCGGATGGCTTCAGCTCGTCTCAGTTGTTCGATCCCACGTCTTCCGACGTTGCGACATCCGTCCCGATCAACGACTCCCCTGATACCAGCTCGGCACCAGGCCCTAGTTCGTCTTCTGATATGGTCGTGCCGACATCGTCGGATATTACTACATCCATCCCAACCAGCGACTCTCCAGATACTAGCTTGGCGTCAGGCCCTCGTCCTAGTTTGATTACTCTTTCTACTTCCCTCGAAGTACCGACCGATTCTGCTGTACCCTCTGAACCTGTCTCGTCTTCTGAAGTGTTGACAACGAGCCATGGCATCCCAACCACGAGCGAGTCGGAGGGACCCAGCACGACTGAGTCTGAGCTGCCTGATTCTAGCTCAGTGGCGTCTGGACCTCGCCCTACCTTCGTCACGCTTTCTACCACTCTCAATATGCCGACTGACCCCAGTTTCTCTCCGAGCTCAGATGTCGAACCTTCAGAGACGGGGCCTTCAGGCTCTAATGTCGTCGAGCCCCTCCCGAGTGACCCGACCTCTGAAACTGCACCAGCTAGCTCTACCGACGCGACTGCTCTGCCCAGTGAAACTACCTCGCAGACCGCATCCACGACCGTCATCGAGTCGATCATCACCTCCCTGCCAGGGGATGGTACCTCTGCCATGGAGCCCCAGAGCTCGACCGTTGTGGATGGTCCAACCATGCGATCGAGCGTCGACCTTGGTAGTCTAGACCCTGGGCAGCCTACAACTTCAGACTCCGCCTTCCCGGGGGAGCCCAGCTCGACTGCAGCGGAGGAGATTGTATCTACGACCAGTTCTGCTGCTGAGGTGCCCGTGTCTTCAACAGGTGGCATCCCGGAGTTTCAGACTCAACCCTCTGAGGAAACGACTTCGCAAGCCCCTGAGACTACATCGCTACCTGTGTTTACACTGTCCACCACTTCGAGTATTCAACCGCCAGAGACAACTATCGTTGATCCCCCGTTAACGACAAGCCTCCCTGAGGAGAAGCAGCCGGACACATCCGTCGTCGAACCTTCGCAAACTGGTGCCCCTGAGCAGACCCTCCCGAAGACGACCTCCTCTGAAGCTCCCTCTGAAGCTCCCATCGGTGGCACAACCCTTACCATTATTCCAGCAGAGCCATCCGATGTAGCTCCGTCGACTGTCCCAGATATCGCTTCGTCTACCGTCCCCGATGCAGCACCATCCACCGTCCCCGATGTAGCTCCCTCCTCTGTCCCCGATGTAGCACCATCCACCACCTCCGTCGCCGCTCCCGACACGTCCCTCTCAACAACCGCTCTCCTCCAACCTACCACTTCCCAACCCTCAGCCGTCATCCCAACCGTCAACCCCGGCGCCTTCCCCACCGGCACCACCACAGTCCCCTCCGAGCTCTACGCCAGCAATCTAGCCCAGGCCCGCAGCTACAACGAGAACTTCTCGAACCTGACCCCCGAGTCGTCCTGCACCGGCACGCAAGCCGCCTGCATCGATGGGCAGGTCGCGCGGTGCAACGAGCAGGGCAGCTTCGCGCTCACGCAGTGCAGTGATGGGAAGAAGTGTTTCGTGTTGCCGATGACGAACGCGGCGGGCGTGAAGATTGCGTGTGAGGATGTTGGTGTTGCGGAGGGTATTCTTGGGGACGATGCTGGGGATGGAGGAGATGAGGAGACTGGAAGTGCGAGCCAACTCCCGGGGACGACCAGCGTGGAGAGTCAACTGCCCGAGACGACGACCCAGCTGCCTGAGACGACGTCTGATGTTGTGGAGAACCCGGTCCCGGTTGTGACGGTGACGACCATCGTTACGGTTGATGATGATGGGCCTACGTCTACTGAAGTTGTACCTGCACCGACGAGCGAGCCAGTTCAGGAATCGACGAGTGTTGTTCAGCCTGTACCTGTTGAGCCGTCCTCTCAGCCTGTCCAACAGCCACCTTCGCAGCCTGCTCAGCAACCGACCACTCAACCAATTCAGCAGCCGACATCTCAACCCGTGCCCGTTGAGCCGACGAGCCAACCTGTTCAGCAGCCAACGTCTCAGCCTGTACCCGTCGAGCCGACGAGCCAACCTATCCAAGAACCCTCATCCGCTCCAGAACAGCCCGTCCAGCCAACAACCCAACCCGTCGAGCAACCTCCTCCCGCAACATCCCAGCCCGCCAACGACCCCGATCCATCCGCCGAAACAACCCTCACGAAATCCATCAAACAACCCGGCCCTCCCACTCCCTCCACATTCGCCACCTCTATCCTCTCCACGGCCCCCGCACCGGACCCTTCTTCTCTCGTTCTCATCCCCATCGACGACACCACGACTGCGCCTGGCGCCGCTGCTACAGAGGCCGCCCTGGATGGCGAAGCCAAGACGACGCAGATTGTGGATGGCACGCCGACTGTGTCAGTGTTCTTTACGGTCACGGTGACGGAGAAGGAGAAGGAGACGGCGACTGTGACGCTGATTATTAGTGCTTGATACGATCTCTTTTGATCGCGGTGTTGGTGGTTTTGTAGCGGGCTTTGAGAACAGTATGTGGTGTTTATACTAGAAGATCTTAAGAATGTGGTAATATGTTGGGTTCAGAAGGCGTTTGATAAGTTTTAAAAGTTTGCTATGGATGCTTCAAAGTACTTAATACTACATAAAGAACAGAAACCGACCGAAAAAAATCACATAGGATGTATTGTATCAGGAAGCTTTGAGTTGTCGAAGAAGGATAAGGGGAGGCAGTTTCGGAACGTATTAATCACGTTGTTATATACTAGTATTTAGAAAGAGCCGACTTAATAACACCAGAACATGTACTTATAACCCTCAACTAAAGAAGCTCAGGTCCTACTCCCGTTGCACCGATTGTAACAAAAGCCAGTCTATGCTCGCCGCCCATAACTCTTTGATATTGCCAGCCCTTTCATGTTGATGTCGATGTTCATGCCACTCCTTTGATACTCCTACAAAAGCCCACCTGCTGATCGAAGCAATTGACAATCCCGTGTTGTCACCGCCGCCGGATATACATGCAAATAACCCCGAATACAGAACCAAGACCACCACCCTTTAAGTACATACAACTAGTTTAACCCGACCTCCCGCAACGCCGAACTAAAAGTCATGACTAACACCCAATATGCTGTACCGTAGCCGTGTCCATAAGTTTCACTACCTCGCAATGCCCACCTGGCTGGTATTAGGCCCGGGACCTGCGTCCAGGAACGGATCGCCGACCTCGAGCCTCTTAGCCGCGGGCTCGCCCTCCTCGTCGAAACCGTACTTGTCCTGCCACAGCTTTCGCATGACCTGGTAGATGAACTGGTACTGGGGCTTGCCCTGAACCATTCCAACGCGCTGCTCCCGAAGCATGTCAACGGTTTCGTAGACAAGATCGGGACCTTCGATTGGGTCATCGTAGTTCTCGAGAGCGCCAGACTCGAGTTCCCGCATGAGGTGCTCGAGCGTGATGAAAGTGCCCGTGCGGCCAACGCCAGCGCTGCAGTGAATGATGCGCGGGTTGGATGGTGCGCTGTGCTTGCGGGAGAGTTCCATCATCTCAAAAAAGCCATCGAGATCTTCTAGCTCGGGAACACCGAAATCGGGCCACCGGCGGTACAAGAGGTGCCAGATCACGCGGGGTTCCTCCTCGCCCTGCACATGCAACAACAGTTTGCGCTGCTCAATGGCACCATCGGCAAGCTCCTCGAATGAGTCGTAAGTAAGTTGGGCTTGCCAGTTGTCACCCCATACATTCTCTTCGTTCAAAGCCCAGGTCGAGTGCTCCTCGCTATCAGGGAAGTACTGATGGCACTTGACAACACCCCCCTCAGACATACTAGTGAGCTGGATGATGACGGCTGGCGAGGAGACCTGCTCGGCGATCATGCGCCAGACGTAATCGAACGAGGGCTCCGTGGGGCCTTGCATGGCGATGTAGCGCAGCGGTGGCTGTGTTGGATCGGAAGGCGACGGCAAAGTGATGGCTGAGGCGTTGACATAGTCGAGCTCGTTCTCAGGAACTTGAAGCTTAATGCGATTGTGATTCCAGGGCCTGATATTAGCATAACGGTCCATTACACCCTTCTCTTCCATATCGACCTGCTTGAATGTTCCCCATTTGTGATCCTCGATCGTTTCGTTCCTGGTACCCTCAAGGAGCCGATCGCGTTCAGACCAGGTGAGTTCCTGAAGTCTGAAGTCGATTTCTAGGTCAGAGTCAGCGTAAGCATCGCTGGCGCAAGTCCGCCATGAACTGACCTTGCGTCGATAGAGCCAAGAAAGCAGGTATTCTTGGTGCCCCTCCATACTTGTTCCTCAGCGCATCCCCGTCCGCCGTCGCCGGCCGACTCTTGACACCGTCCTGGCTCACTATGGCGGGCGGTGGACTGGACGGAAGCTCAGCGGGTGGGCTCTCGCGCGCTCGCTTAGCTGTGCCGCGCAGACGGAAAGTGCGGAAGGCGGATTTCTTCGAGGGCTTGATAACAGAGGCTTTCTGAAGCTGCTGCTGTTGAAGCTGTTGAGCTTGTGCTTCGGCGCTGGCAGCGCTATCGATGGTGTCGCTACTGGAGCGTTCGACGGCTGTTTCGATGGTGGGATTCTTGGGCTTGCGACGGAATTTGGGGATCCTGTCCATGGCGGGCATCGTGGAGGAGTTGGAGATTGGGATTAGGAGAGAGGAGGAAGTCGCTGTCGTAGAGAAGAGACAACGACCCCGAGTCCGAGGGCGCAGGCAAAAAGAGTTGTAACAGGAACGATGATGAAGAAGAGAAGGGCGCAGTCGAGGTTGAAGGCGAGGGCGAGCCCGAGGGTGAGAGCAGGAGCCCTCCGGCCGGTGGAGGTAGGGCAGGATCAGGCCCGACAGGGGCCGGGTCAAGAGTGGCGTAACTTTAGCTGGCGTATGAATTATGGCTAAAGTTGGAATAGTGAAAGAATGGCCGAGATGGAGAAACGTCAAGGGCGACGAAGAGAGTTGGCGCGAGCGTCGCGGAGACGGGGATGGGCCGGAGATTTCAAGTTAGTGGCAGTTCCAGGTCATCGCGAGTCTCGAGGGGGCCGATGAAAAACGTTGGATGAAAGTGAAATACCCCACGGCCCGATCCCGTGGCGCTGGCGCATGTCTTAATTAAGCTGGTTTCGTACGTATTTGTAGAGGAGACTCGGAACCTGATGTAACTGCAAGCAATTAGGAGACCAGACGACACCGGACGAGTTGCATGGGTCGGGCAGGAATCTGGAGACTGGGAATAAATTTGTTACTATTTTAGACTGCGCTGTGGCTGCCGCCTGACGTACTGTCCCACAGAGCCCGGCACCCTGAAGGATGACGCTGAACCCCTGGAACACCGTCTTTTCCTGGTTCCCTCCAGGATCTGCGAATATGGTCCTGTCGTCCAAGATCTATCATTCATCATGTCCAAGGCCTCGTCGTCCCTACGGCATCCTTATTCCCTACCAAAAGCAAAAATAGGGGCACCCGTGGGCTATCTTTAGGCCTGTCGATCATGACGCCTCTCCTAGCGCTGTTCCAGTGGTTCGGTAGGGTCTAACAGGGCTATCTGCACGTGGCGGCCACTGCAGCTCCACGAAACCGAACCCCGGGAACTATCTTCCCGTGAGTTGGTCAGCTGGAAATAGTTTCATGCTGCCTATCAGCTTCTGAAACGCAATGGTCGCGAGATGGTTCCTTGTGACTAAAGGCGGTGGAGAGAAAGGTCCTTGCTCTGCTGAAGACTATTCATTGTTTGCCACTGTCTCGCCCCCGATACTCCCTGACGCTGTTGTCAAGTTTCAGAAGACGTACATCTCAGCCACTTGGGATGCAGTAATGGTGGTGATAAATTAATGCTGCATATTTTCAAGACAGCTGCCATCGAGTAGTGCCCGTTTATCGCATAATCGTGTAACTCGAAATGCGGGCTGCTGCAGGCGTCTGTGCTCATCGCGACATGTGATAATGAAACACACATTTCGAACCCACATTCTGAATCAAATTCGGTCGAGTGAATGGTGTAGTCATGTTATAAAATAATACAGTATTCTTCAGTCATGATACTAGAGATCAGAGTTGGATCGTTACAAGTTTGTCCACGAACGCCTGCCGCAATATCGGATATCAGTCCTCCCCATAGGTACATTATATCTTACAATCAAGTAATCCACTTCCATAGTACATATCTCAATCACCACTCTTACAATGTTGACATCCCGCTTTATACAGCAGAGTATATGCCGGTCACATACTTTCCACATTCAACCTTTTGCTCCAGCGTGACCTTCCTTCCCTTGCCACCTTCACCAATTCGCACCGTCTTTCGCGGCGCAATGCACAGCCTGTGGAACTCGCCTTTAGGCTCGCCATTGAGGGGTCCGATATAAGTTGGAGTGTTCATGTTGGTTCGCTTGCCAGTACCCAACTGGTAATGCTCGTTGCCACCCCAGAACATGATGTCCGCTCCCCAGTTGGTGTCGGTTTCACTTCCCTTGCCTGTGATAGAGGTCTCAGTGACGTTGTCCATGATGACCGAACAGTGCGTTGAGCCGACGGATAGCGACTTGAGCTTGATGGGGCTCATCTTGTTGGTCTTCTCGTCAAACTCGAACAGGGAGGACAGGGCCTTAACCTTGGCCGGCTTAGCGGACACATGGGTCCAACGTCCCGTTCCTAGAGTTCCGTAGACACCTTGACCGCAGACCCAGAGATCTGAGGTAATAGGAGGAAGTCTCCTTGCTGGCGCAAGGGACTTCGCATCATCGTGACTCGGCGGCGTCTTCGCATCGACAGTAAAGAATGTGTTGGATCCGCCGGCAGCAATCGATGTCACCGTGGGAATCATGCCATTGGGGCCATAGAGCTTATTGGTGGGAAGCATTATCGGAGTGTCTGCACACTGAAGTCCGTACTCAGTGTCGAAACCAAGCTGGCCGAACGAGTTGTCGCCAAAGGCAAAGACTCGACCGAGCTTGTCGAGGATGACGGAGTGGTAATCGCCAGTAGCAATCTTGCTAACATCAAATCCTTTCAACGTGAGAATCTCATGTGCCTGATCGTATGGCCCCTTGGGTCGGTTAGTCCAGCTGAGACCGGGGATACCCATCTGGCCCTTGGATGGGAATTCCGCGGCACTGGCCGCCGCTGAGAAAACTCGCCCCTTTGATGTAAGAAGCAAGCAATGCTCCTGTCCGCTGCTGATGTCAACGACTTTCTCACCCCCGCGGAGGCTTGAGGGAGTCAGGTTTCGGAAGTGGATGTCTTCTTTGCCACCAGAGCTCCAGAACGACCAGGAGCTCATCTTCTGTTCCTCCTTCAAGCCGCCCTCTTGGTCATCGCGAGATGCGGGAACGGAATAAACGCTGCCATTACGGGATAAAGCAATGATCCGGTCAAGGGAAACGTCAATCTTGATAAGGTCCTTGCCTTTCAGCGTAGGAGATGGGGTTGGGTCCGACTTGTTAAAACCTAGCCCCCATTGTACCAAGTCTCCATTCTCCGTGACAGCAGCCCCGAAGCCCTGGGTAAGTTTGAGATCCCGAAGGAGTTGATCATTGAAGTAGGCAAGGCGGCGCGGTAGCTTGACATTTTTCTCCTTGGAGTTGGGGTCAATGACCTTGCCTGAATTGGAGCCCCAAGCGTAGACTCCAGGATGCTCCCACGCATCCTTCAGTTGAAGATGCTGCGAGCTGATGAGATCTCGGTGCTCTTCCTTGCTTTCGGCCTTCTTCCTTGGCTTCTCAAACTGGAATTCAACCTTGGCTGGAGCTTCCTCCAAGGGCTCTGGGGAAAACAGCTCTTTGAGCTTGGGATAGTAGTACGTTCCTGCAGCTGCAGTTCCAAAGATGGCAGCAAAGGCGATGAGCTTTCCCCCTCTTCGACCCCTTCGGAGGGGAGCCTCAGGAATATCGCTGGCGTATCGAGCCCATTGGCGCTGGTTGTTGATGATGGAGTTGTGAGCCCGAGAGCGAAGGGCAGCTCGCCGGAGTGCAGCTTGAGAAGCGTTCATGGCTTTGAAGCAACCTAGAAGGTATAGACAGACTCAATGGAAGTTTCGGCGACCTCAATCAGGATTGAAATACGTATAAAGCTCCTCCCAAGGAATGAAGTGATGGGAGAAGGTGGTGAGGTCATCCAGAGTACTTTGTACTTCGTAAGCAAAATTCTTTTGGCTGAGAGCTTCGAACATTCAGCCACATCCCTGTTGCCTCCATCAGTCTGTGCGCCCCGCTGCCGGTGCATGCCCCACAGCGAACTGTCCCGCCATCGGCGCCCGGAGCCAACGCTTCCGACCAACCTCGAATTGCTTAACGCGTGAGGTGGCTTCTAGAAGACCCAGATGTCCTGAAGCTTCGTTGAGCTTCCTGACATCATGTACGAAGACTCGTGGTACAGCTTTGTACCCGAGATTACTAGCAAGAAAGGCCACTCTAGCAGCCAGAGTATTGGACACCGCCGGAAAGAGTCGCTCCTCCAACAGCCCAATGTTCGTCTCCTATACCGACGTACACCCCACCTTCGCGCGGCTGAAGCTCACCAAGTTCATGACAGGGAACGAGCAAGGGCGCCGACGTTGTTGCACCATTATCGAATGTCTTTGAGGAGATCGAAGATGCGAATACTCCCCCAGAACCGACGGTGATCCGCCGAGCGAGCTCATACTCCGACTTCTACCGCGTTGTTCAGGCGCAGCTCTCCAAGGATGGTAAGCAGAGGCGTAAGAAGGTGGGAAAGGGGGATCGGACATGGGAGGCATTGATGCTGCCGAAACCCAAAGCCGAGGTGGAGCAGCAGGAAAAGAATGATCTTGCGTCATACGACGACCAATTGCTCGATGCTAGTCAGCAAGAATACTTGTGCGTCTCTATACTACCAGGACCTTGGCCTCAACCTATGCTAATAGACCTAGGCTGTACCGTGATCAGCTTACTCTTACAGAGCGCCATCTTGACGGATTAATCAACGACGCTAATGCCACCCTGAAGCTTCTTACCTCGCTCTCAAACTCTTTCCAGTCGGTCGACGCGCAGACATCGTCCTTCCAGGTGCAATGTGAAGATCTGCTTTCGGAACAGAAGCGGCTAGAAGTATTGGCAGATGAAGTCGGAACTGACTTGCACTATTATGCCTACCTTGACACCGCTTCAAGGCGGCTCAATGCTCCTGGAGCGGGTCGATTGATCGACGACGACAGCTTCGGCGAAATGATCGAGAATATTGACGCATGCATCATGTTTATGGAAGGCCATGTAAGGATCCTGGAGCGACTTGGTGTCTATGCATTAATTAACACTACCTCAGGACACATATCGCGATCGCGATACCTATCTTTCCCGCTATAATTCCCTACTCACAAAAGCTCTGCATCTACTGGAACACGGATACAAGAACAGATTGGAGAAGGTCTCTCCTGAGATTGGTCGACAGATCGCTGCAACTAAATCCGAATCTGCTCGCCATGCCCTTGCCTACGGTCGTTTCCAAGAAATGATGCTGGACTCGTATGCCTTGATACCTAACGTCCACAAGGTGGTGCGAAGAGCCTATGAGATGTATGGTAAGAAGGAAGAATCATGCTCAAACTTTGACACCTATGCGAATACTGCAAACAATATTTTCTACACCCATTTTACTACCCGAGACCGGGATCTGAAGACATTGACGCAATCCGACATTGAGGATTTCCAGAAGGAGGCAAAAAGCCTCTCGGCTGAAACTGCGTCGAGAAACTTCGTAAAGCAATGTTTCGAGCGCATGTACAACGAAGAAAACCTGTTTCTGAGGCTCTTCGATGTGGAACCAATCTGGACTACCGAGCCAAACTCAGTATTCCGGTCCATTAAGACCATTAACACTACGATCGTCCATCCGGGTAACCTACAACCGATAGCGACGACTCTTCAGTCCGTTCTACAGACGGCTTCGCTTCAAGTAACCTGTAACCTGGTTGGATGGTTGACAAATGAATACTTTGGGGCAGACAGCGATGAGCTTGAATCACCCTACTTCAGCAAGTGCAAGCAGTATGCGTCCCAACTGCTCGTTGATCACTTCTGGCCGTTAGTGGATAATGCGTTTGATGTGGAGATTTCTAAGTCGATATCAAAGGCCCCCGTGCAAGATAGCGCCCTGAAGATCGGCCCTGTTGTTGGCGGAGTAGCATCCTCTAATGCTTACTCGCCGGTGAAGCAAGCAATCAAGTTGCTAGCCATGTACGAACATTGCATGCCAAAGGAGAAATCAGTAAGTCAAGACTCCATGAGTGAATGAACCTCCTAACGTTGACTTAGGCCAAGAACAGCTCTGTTATTTTCAACATTGTAAGAGAGACGATCCAAGTCCTCCAACGTGCAGAAGCCAGGATCAAGTCTATCAAAGCAGAAGCCGACCCCGACCTCTTCATGGTTAAAAATTTGTTGATCATTAAGAACGAACTGGTGTCACTAGAAATTGGTGACATCAGGAATCACACCCCATCAATGCAGCACTTTACTCACATCTGGGACACACTTAGTCCACAGAACTGGGTTGGGTTCTTCTCTAACATCATCGGTGGCTCGTTATGGTCCCGCGGTGCCCCGTCAGTCACTGCCAAAACCCTGACGGTTGAGGATATGAATGAGCAGCTGGACGAACTGCTAAGACAATCCATCGTTGGCTTCACACAGCGCTGGGGTACCCTCACCAACGATTCACGGAATAGGAAGGTTGGCGTCAAGCCCATCGCCAAGGTGGAGAATGAGTTGGAGAATATCTTGCAGACGGCTTTTAGCAACCAGCCCGAAGTTATAGGGAAGCTTAAGGAGGCGATTGAGCTGAACGCGCAGGCGCAGAATGAAGCGAAAGATGCGAAGAAGAATACCGTGAAGCGGTACTAGAGAAAAGGAGGAACTACGATTAAGAGAGGTCTGACTTTGCTCTCAGACTTTAAAAGCAGACAGGTTGATGTGCCTATTAGCTGTTTTCATTTAAACCCGGGTCACGAAATGAATAGTACTAGGGCATGAGCCGAAGCGTTACCATCTCATCTGTGCTGATAATGCCGACACCTAGTCATCGCTCTCCCAAAGTCGGGCTTCCCTTGGTTTGCGACTTCTCTATCCGTAAGTCTTGGACACAACACCGCGGATTCTTATCGAAGTAAAATAATATACACTGGTGTATCGAGTCGGGCAGTCTCAAGCTCTTCATGGTAACGATTTCTTTAAACCGCCGACATCCGTTATCATGCCGGGTCGTCGGGAAAACTTACCGCATTGGTCTCCAGAGTTCCTGATCTAGAAACTTTATAGTAATAGTTTGCTTAAGTACTCGGAATAGAGGCATTTTTTAACGCCTTCTTCCAACGTTGAGCCCAAATTAATGCTTGTAGCGCGTGGAGTGCCCCTGATAAGAACATAATGAACAACCATGGCCGGTAGCGGCTTTGTCATCCTAGCACGTCATTTGTCAGTTTCCCTCCGCAACCCCAGATTTTGATATCGCAGACTCTCTCCTAAACAATCTCACTTTTTCAATTCATTTCTCATTCGGTACCACTTCCGAATCGCTTTAACGTACCAAGACGTACTGCCTGAAGTTTTACGAAGTCAATTGACCTGCTGAGCGGATTCAGCGTTGTTACGGAAGCGGTCCGATAAGCACCGTGGGGCAGAGGAACGATGGAGGCTGCTGACCTTGAGGAGCATGGCCACCCGGGCGGCGGTGCGCTGCAGACGGCGAAGGACTTGTTTGCGGGAGCTGTTGGTGGTATTGCACAGGTCTTGATTGGTATGTGGGAATTTTTTATTTGAAATGAAGGGAGCAATCGAGGGATGAGAGGGACGGCGAGTGCCTTCGGCTCATATCCCGAGATAGGCGCACGGGGCGGTATTGCTGGAAATTGGATCTGAGATGAGATGAAGAGCGGATCTCATGAGAATACCGTGCAAGTGCCGGCGCAGGAGACCTTCATTCTTCTTCTCAGACGAATTCAGCACTTCATATCATAATGGATAACTAACAACCCCTAGGCCAACCCTTTGACATCGTCAAGGTCCGTCTCCAAACAACAACCCAATACTCCTCAGCCCTCAACGCCGCAACATCCATCTACAAGCAAGAAGGCGCCCTCGCCTTCTACAAGGGCACTCTCACTCCCCTCATTGGCATTGGTGCCTGCGTCTCCATCCAGTTTGGCGCCTTCCACCAGGCTCGTCGCTGGTTCGAGGAGCGCAACAAGGCCGCCGGTAGGAAGGGCGATCTAGGCTACGACCAGTACGCCGCGGCTGGTGCATTCGCCGGTGTGGCGAATTCCGTGCTTTCGGGACCTATTGAGCATATTCGTATTAGGCTGCAGAGCCAGCCTCATGGCGCTGGGAGGTTGTACAGTGGCCCTTTGGATTGTATCCGAAAGGTTGGCGCACATGATGGCTTGTTGAAGGGGCTTTACCGTGGCGAGGCTGTGACTATCTACCGTGAGGCCTTCGCGTATGGTGCCTGGTTCGCATCCTTCGAGTACATGATGAACTCAGATGCCGCGCGCAACAAGATCGACCGCAAGGACATGCCAGCCTGGAAGGTGGCGTTGTACGGTGGTCTGGCTGGTGAGGCTCTCTGGCTGGCGAGTTACCCGCTCGACGTCGTCAAGAGCAAGATGCAGACGGACGGGTTTGGCGCGACACAGAAGTACAGCAC
Source organism: Nectriaceae sp. PG4201 (assembly GCA_023628695.1). Classification (NCBI taxonomy): domain Eukaryota; kingdom Fungi; phylum Ascomycota; class Sordariomycetes; order Hypocreales; family Nectriaceae; species Nectriaceae sp. PG4201. The sequence goes on along the minus strand of JAMAKE010000045.1, from coordinate 63,762 downwards.
TATGCGGGATTGCTTCAAGCAGGTGTGGCGAGCTGACGGTGCGAGGGGCTTCTGGAAGGGCATTGGGCCGACGTTAATGAGGGCCATGCCGGTTAGTGCCGGTACGTTTGCGGTGGTTGAGTTCACGATGAGGGCTATCAACTGAGTTTGAGGAGCTGGCGGATCTACTTATAAAGAGGGATAATTTCGGGATAAATTCTATGGGTTCCAAAATGCTACATTCGGAGGTTAGATAGACCATGGCGCGAGCGCTACAAGGATTAGAGGTTTCAACAATGATCTGATCTGATCTGAGATGGTAGTAGATTTGACGGTATCTTTGTATACAATAACCAGGTATTAATGCTTTACCATCCCACATTCTCATTATTCTCCACGCGCCTCTGCAAGATCTGTCGAGCAGTCTGCGGTGAGAGTTCATTCAGACCCAACTCCTCCAACACTTTTCTAGCCTCATCATTATCCTTGAATACGCGATCGCTTGCCTCTTTGAGAGTTAAACCTGCGCCGGCCTCAACGTCAAGGGGAAGGCTTAGTAGACGCATAGCCTCGTGCAGACTATCCAGCATCGCGGGACCCTGAGGGATGTACCGCTCGATAAGAGCGAAAATCGCGGCGCCGTCACGGAGGAATTGCGTAGCGCCGAGAGTGGTGAAGGTTTGGCGGAGGAGGACGTCGTGCCAAAGGAGGTCTTGGAGTTTAGTGAGGGCTTCGCGCCAAACGCGCAGGAAGGAGGCCGAAGAAAGGGCTTTGGAGAGGAAGTCAAGGTTGCGCTTGAGGATGTGAAGGGGCTCATCGAGTTCGGAGGTGATGGTAAGTTGGGTGACATCGTCTATTTGTGTTAGATGAGGGATGTTCTGTGTGCCAATTTGCGGAAGACATACCTAGTTCGGCAGCGTCCCCGATAGTCGTCCATTGCACGCGGCTAATGTACGCCTTGAAGGCTTTGCTGTGGGACTCAGCCAAGGTGACGGCTAGGATATCTTGACCTGCTTTGCAGCGCATGCGATACGCTTCTACAGTCTCGTCGAAGAGGGCTCCGTCATCAGTCTCCTGGCCCACGGCAGAAGATGTTCGATGTTTCACATCATCGTAACTAAGAGTAGCGGTGATGCTATCCCCCTTATTACCTTTTTGGGCGGCTCGAGCTTGCAGCTCATCCCAGAGAATGACGAAGAACTAGGATTTGTCAGAATATGGAAGCGCATTTTAAAAACAATAACCACACTTACCTCTTCGTCGCTCCAGTCTTGTAGAGTATTGGCTATGTGATCTGCACTACCAATGACCTTGCATAGAGTTTCTAGAGCACCCGTGCCCTCGAGCGCGGCTTGTTCCTCCTTGGTTACACCATGTAGGGTCCTTCCCAGTGTTGAAGTAATGGACTGGTACGCCTCAAGAGAGCCCCTCAGGCGATCATGGTATCCATCAAGGATGTCTAGCTGGATGCCAATCAAGAAACGAATCTTGTGTTTGAACTTCCGCACCCTCTCATATTGACTTGTTATCGACCTTAGTAGGTCGGTAACCCTGATCGCAGCATACGTGGGCTTCATCTTTCCGGGACCGGCATAATCATAGTCGATGTTCCGAGCATCTTGCGAGGACATGATCTCCTGAAATCTTTCGAGCGCAAAGTCCTTCTCCGCCTGGAACCATGTGTCAAAGTGTACATCCAGGACCTCAGTCGTAAGACCTGGCCAGCCGTTCTCAGCATCACCTCCATCATAATGAAACCTCCATCTAAGATCATCATCAAACGCCATGAGTTGCGACATGAGGGTGCTCAGAAGCGAGGGACTCTTGACGACCTCCAACGCCACCTTCGAGACCTTCTCCCGCATCGCGGGTAGCATTGACGTAATCAGTGCACATACGGGATCAATATAAGCCATATTTTTCGCCGCAGGTGTGTCCGAGAACTTCCAAACTAGCAGATGGCCCAAGTTGTCTCGGAAGAAGTCTTCCCACTTTTCTACAGTCTGGATGAACCAGGGGAAGCAATGCGTCCCGATGGCCTGAGGATTGCTCGTCGGCTTGTCGCTCAGAAAATGATAACGGAACTCAGCCAAGAATATGCTCGCCATAGCATCAAAAGGTAGCAGGGATACAACACCGGAGCTGTAGGAGACCTCTGGGATTTGAAGATCGAGGAGCTTCTCACAGCACAGCAACCACTCCTCGTCCATCTCATAATCCGTACCCACGCTTGGCCACTTTCGCGCCTTCAAGACAGCATCCAGTTCAGCCGACATAGTCCGCTTCATCTCATCCCAGAGCGATTCCGTCACTTTCTCCACGAAATCGACCAGGTGCAAAGTCTCATCTCCCTGCAAGCTCCTCAACTTTGTAGCCAGCTGCTTCAACTTGGTATAAGGCTCGAGTGCAGCTTTGGGGCTTTGGGGTAAATGCGATCGCGCATCCGCTCGGAGCTTCTCAACATCTTGCAGTAGAGTTAAGTACTTTTGTGCTAACTCGACAGTCTGGAGCTTCCTCATAGGCTGCTGGAGTCGTGCGATTGCTTGATTCGGCGCATCGGAGGCGGCAGCGATCTGAACACGAATGTCGATGCTTTCCTGGAGCTTCTGGAACTCGTCAATGCGGGTGAGGAGTGAGCCTTGTCGGTCATCGGCGGTGCGACGAGCTTCTTCGAGCTCTTTTACGGCGTTGTCGAGCTGCGACTGGAGTTGGTTACGCTGGGTCTCGACATTGGCTAGGAGGGAGTCGAGGTTTTCAAGATCGGTAGTTGACTGGAGCTTGTCGTCTAGGTAGTCTTCAACGCGAATGTCGAGGGAGGTCCCCTGTGTGTTTTCAGTAAGTGTAGCCATCTTTCTACATTGTTCGTTCGAGATTGGCTCACACCCTCTCGCAACATCTTGAACAAGGTGACGTGGGAGGATGCGGTATCGATATGCAATTAAGCTGCTAGTGGGACGTCTCGATATGTTCATACTAATCTTCTAAGTACATGATTTTCAACCGCTCACAACGAGCCTCACAAGCCAAAGTGAACCTCTTCGGTGACTTCAGTTTGGTCGCTCTTCAAGGGCCATTTAAGATGTTTCATCTCAGAGACGTGTTGTCGTAATTTAAGGCAGAAATGATTTGTCACTCGTGGGGGGAGCCGTTCAAGTCTCGACCGTCCATGTCCGTCTTACACAACAGAGCTAGGGGATTGGAATTACATTGTGCTCACGGCGACAGGGAGTAGCTAAATTGAGACTCTTCATCTTACTGTGGCTGATTGTCGTGTACGAAGCAGTTATAGAAATAGGCTTTTGGCGAGCTCCCGTGTCTCAAAATTACCATTCTCTAGCAGTTTAGGCGCCAATTCCCCCAAAGCCTGCTGGCTTCTCGAGCTGACTGGCCCTTGTCACGGCCCAGACTCCAGGTCTTCGGGTCAGAATCGGCAAAAGAAAGCCTCGTCATCCAATGCACTCGCGCCTGGGCAGTGAGGCTGCTGATATAGGCCGTGAAGCCCAGCCCACGTTGAAACGACGCCAAATCGTCACGACAACCAGTAACCCGTCCGAAAGAAGAAGTGGCCGATTCCTACGTAGGCCCAACCACCTCCCCGCTGAGGTATACGAGGACCGTCAGATCCGAGATTCAAGGGGCAACTTATGGACCGTAATATGCATGCCCTTCAACCATCGAATACCGAGTCCGTCCCCGTACTACGGACTTCTAACGAGATTGATCAGCTTCACGACCTGGAATCCGATCTTGAGAAATCCCCGCTAAGATTGAAGGCTTGGAGGCTGACAGGGGCTATTCGACGAACCCACCTTCTAAAAGCGAGCCTGCATTGCTGGCCTACCCCGTTAAGGATTAGAGCGCTATCCCCGTCTGAACCACGCCGCTTTTACATCCCGTCAGAACCAGCTAAGATTCTTGAATTAGAGGTTTGCATAAGACCAGAATGGCAGAGATGAGTTCGAAAGCCCCAAGAGATATCAGCGAATTCACGCTTTGTGTTTCCGGTCGTCTATCCGTTCAGCCCTCCATCTCCTGCAGAGACATTCGGATTACAATGCACCTTTGTTAATTCTGAACTACCTCCCCCACCTCAACTCTTTTATTCTAGTCCTTGAGTGACAGGACCTTAACCACAAATCTCTTTTCGTTCTAGAACCAGACACGATCTGTCAACGACCAACATTCTGTGATTTCCTCGAGCCTTAATTTCTGATCCCAATCAACATCGCAAATCTGGACCTCTACTGGGCCGGGTGTATTGGCAGCGTGTCTCCGCCTGGCGGAGGCACCACCGTGGTAGTTGACACTACCGATATTGAAGGAGGGCCCACTAGCTCCTGGAGCTGCTCCTGGGTCGAGATCGGGCCTTCGGGGTCGATTAAGACCGGGAAGCGTGGCTCTGGCACAGTCCATCCAGACTTGAGGGCAGCCACTCCAGCAGCCCAAATCTCTGGCTTCCAGGGAAAGTGATTTCCTTTTTGCCGATCTTCTATTTGAGATGGAGAAATGTGCTATGGTGCTCAAGATTCTAATGTCTTTGCGGTCACCGCGTGGGATTTGGACGCTATAGTTGAACTGCGCATCTTGTCGGCGGGCACGAGCTTGATGGATGAGTATCATCCCAGTACAGGAGAGAAGATATTGATCAGTCTAGACCTTTGATGTCGGTATGCAATAGGGCCAAGGGGAAGAGGTTTGGGGACGCCCGAACTTGCCCCGCGATCCAAGTACAGGTTAGCCTAAATGCACGACTTTAAGCGCTCTTAGCCACATTATTCGCGCCTGGTCATCAAAAGTGGCCTTGCATTCTTCATTGTCGGGTGTTTACAACGCAATCCACAGGGGATGCTTGCACATTCTCTGTGTACGTTGTTCCTAGACTAGTTGATGAACCTCCGAAAATGCTGGACTCCCAGTAAGGACTTCTATTTTACGCAAATTATATAGCGGACGACGCTCAGGGAGGGCCTCGATTAGTAGATATATAGAAGTGCAGTACTGTGGTAAGTCGAGATGATGATTGAGCTCGCAACAAAAGGCAGGGGCTGTTGCAGCGTATAAGTCCGGATAGACTATGCCAGAGAAGCGCTTTCCTGTCATCATTGATGTTGATGGCCCACTCTCAAGTCCCGCACAGCTCCAACAGCTCGTTGGCCCGCCTTCTATATCCTCACTATCGACCACACCGAAGACATCCTCACGGGCAGACGATGGCGTTGAAGATCGTCCCAATTCGATGAAGGTACAAATTTGTGATATAAACCACGACCAATGGATGAAACTTAAGGAGGTTGCAGAATGCGAGTCATTTGAGACTACGTGCTATTCCAAGATACCGAACGGTATGCTATTAAAGTGCTATCGATCAAGAACAAGGAGCAGGCTGCTTAGGGGGCGAGTTGAGTTTGGGTGTATATGTATGATAGGGTATTTTTGTTTGTTTAGTCTCGTCAGTTTTCCTTTTGTTCAGCGAAATGGTAAGGGAAACTCAAAGGCGCAAATACATATGTTTTCTCGATGTCCTTACAAACTCATTGACGTCCCGACTTGCCACCGTATAACCTCCCTCCTAGCTAATTAGGCCATGGTTGGGTGGCATGAGATATATTATACGTGGGTAGTGTTTGCAGGTAGTAATCCTTAACTGCTTGAGAAACCCATGACGCTGGTAAATGGAGTAAGGAGATCTATCCACATAGGAGAACTGGTCTAAGCATTAAACCCTTAAATTATTCATATCTCATCATAGTTTCGTAATACTGTACAGAAAATTTTCCACCTCGGGAGATTTCCAAATTATTGTATATTCACGGATTCGGACTGTAGCAGAGCTACAAGACTACATCGCTCGACGCCACCATTGTTTCGTAAGGATTCACACCACCCGCTGGATATCTATCTTCCCATGAAACGTCTTTCTGGGTTTCGAAATCAGGGCTGCGATGTTCGTCACAACGAAACACGGCGTCAAAAATATCCACGTTAGCAGGATCGCGAGGATGTCGTAGCATAAGGCCGTCGTTTATGTGCCGAAACTCAACCATAACGCCTGTCTGCGTTAGTAGCCTTTCGCAATGCTCCTGATTCATCGTCGTCTCGAAGGGTTCCCGTGGTCTACCCCAAGTCACCCTGAACCAAAGCGAGTGACGCTCGTGATGTCCGGCGTGGTACTGAAGCAGATCGTACAATTCGCCCATCCGCAAACCTCCAGCCTGAGCTGGAGATACAAGCGCGGTCGCTACACACTGCGGCGCCAGCCCAATGTCTTCAGATTCCCACCACAAGAAGCCTAGAGAAGGAGGCGGTGGTTGCGAAACTAGCATTCGACGCCAGCTCGCGCCACGTCGAGTAAATCGTCGCCGGTCACTTTCTGCTTCGCCAGCTCGTTGAGAATTTACCCCGCTTGGCTTCTCTACTTTGTATATTGGGCGAATATACGGGCCTTGATCTATTGATACCGTCTTATCATGCTGCGTCGTCCATGGCATTGTGTAGAATGACTCTGCTCGGCGAGTAAATCCATGGGTTGGTCCAAAGTCGAAGAAGCAACTGCCAAATTTCTCAACCAAGAGTGGGTTAAACATCGGCCGCAACTCGTCTTTTTCATCGGATATGGGATCCCAACCGCAAGGTATTGACGTCAAGGTTGAGACTGGTTTAAAGAATAGCGCTTGCTGGAGCGCGGGTGAATTTGAGATGACACTGTTCCATGACTTGCTCACTCGAGAGACGGATACGAGAAGCGTAGTTATATCAAGATTGAGAAGAATTGCTTCAAGAAGTTCCGGTATTGAGAGGACAGTATCCATTATATGTGAAGCAGCCTTGATGTTTAGAGAGCTACGCTTCGGAGACTTGGGTGCAGTTGTGACGTTTAAGCACTATTATGCACAAATGAGCCCATCGCGTGATCACCTGACCTCGCACATCTAGATTAAAGCGGCAAGCTCACTAAGCCTAGCTTGGTTCAGACCCTGAGCCCGCCACGACGGGTTGCCCAGCGCCGCATCGACCCACCGGCCCCACCGCGACGTCACCGGTCGCCCTGCCAACGCAGGTAAATAGACGTGGCTGGGGGCCCATTCACGAAACCTTGGGATATGGTTCGCTCACCCCCAAAACCAAAGTGGTTGGGTAGAGTTCGAATTCGCAAAACCATCTGCATCTCCCAGCCATCGCAGATACTTGGGTACCTGCTACCAGACCGAACCCTCTTTTTTTCTCCGAGGGCATCTTAACTTAACGAAGACTAAGTTTCCCATACTTGCATCTGCCTTCTGTTCTTTTGTTGGTGGAAAGTGTCTACTGATTCTTCAGATTGGAACGCAATACGTCTTACTTACAGGGCCCGGCTTTCGCTCGTTGTCTCGCACCGTCGATTTGACCTGCCCAGCGCATTCCAGACTTCGACAAACATCTCACCTCCCTCTCTCTCCTGCCCTCATCCTCAAGCAGACTCCCGCATTCCAACCCATCACCTCCCGAGACAGACGAGAGAACTGACAGAGACAACCGATCGATCCGAACCGGCGCGCGAATAGAGATTCCGTACCGGCGGTATCTTTGACGAGACAACAGGCTCCCTTGCTCTGCCCTGAACGGGCGCTTTTCAGGACCCGACCGTCGCTGGACGGGCTGGGCGAGATATACGAACGGCGTGACTACGACGAGAAGCACATAACTAGCTCGCGATGGCTGCCACTACTACCAGCTCGAGCTCTACTGCGACCTCAGTAAGGCAGAAGTTTCAGGTTGGATGGTATCGTGAGTGGTTTCCCAGATTCAGCTTGGAATGCACCGGCAGCTAACATGTCTCGCAGGATACATACCGTTCCTAGGATATCACCACGTGTTGATGATTCTGATCGCAGTCGCCATCATCCTCCTCTCACTACTCCTGGCCGGCTGCTCCTCTTCATCACCCCTTATCCCGGACATCTTCCTCCTCTCCCTTTACTACAAGCACTACACCGCCGTGCCCGACACGGCACAAGTGGACTACAACGTACACACGGCCATTGAGAACATCGCGGGCGACGCCCACTTGCAAGCTCGCGTGGGATATTTCGGTATCTGCGTCAATCCTGATGGCGGCTCGTGGCTGTGCAGTAACAATGCGACGGCACTGGCTAAGGAGGTGTCTGTTGATCAGGATCCGTTGAATCTGATCTGGTTGGCGGCACAATTCAAGGATATGATTGTGTTTCCGTATCTTATGTGAGTTTCCCTCTATTCACTGTTTTGAGGTGGATATACTAACCTGTTCAAAGTATTATCGCCATTATCTTCGCTTTCGTCTGCCTCCTCCTCCTCGCAACCTTCCCAGGATGGCACGAGGAGGAAGATTCCGAAGGCTCTGAGCGCGACATCAAACCCTTCCCCTCCCGCCCAGTCTCTCAAATTGCCCTCGCCATTATCTTCATCGCATCCATCTTTATCCTAGTATCAGTCCTCTGGCAACATACAGCATCTGTCGCTGCGTCCGTCATCGCGCAAGATTTCGGAAATGGCGCGGTCAAGAGTGGCGTGGGGACCAGCGCCATGGTTATGGGTTGGTTCTCATTCGCCTTGCTGATTATCGTGACGATCGGGTTGTTAGTCATGATTTTGAGTATCAGTGTGTTGGCGGCGATGGTGTAGTGAAGGACGGCACATATGTGGATATAAGAAAGACGGTGGGCGGAGGAGGATATGATCTCAAGACGGGCGATACGCATCAGCATCGGAGTTACGGGGCTTTTTCAAAACGTTCACAACTGGTAATATCCCGGTTTTGATCTCGACAAGGTATATACACGCACGGGCACACTCGCAACGATAGCAACCCTTCAAATATCGACAACAACAACAACCCTACAAGCATTGACAAAACACAACACAAGGGACATCACAGCGAGTTGCACGGAACATAGAGCACCATTATCGAGGACTGGGAAGTAGACAGCGTCTGCTATGAAGACTTCAGGAGATGAAGAAATTGCGGATACGGATTCATGTGCAGGAAGATGAAATGGGAAACACGAAGGAATTATCATGTACAACAACAAGCGACAAGTTTGCTTGGGAAATGGGAACTTGGGTTTGCTTCTTTGATTTTGAATGAAATGGATATGACGAGTGGTTTTGCACTCGCATACTTGCAAGCAACTTTGACTGTGATGGGTATAGAGTAATTAGTGCCATGTTGAATTTCGCTGCGACTTTTACAATTTAAAGAGTAACAATAGTAACTCGCTTGACTAGAGATACTTTCCATGGTTTTATACCAATACAGAATAGAATGGATAACTATACCAATGACCCAACTCATGAAATCCCGCAACGCCGCTGTTGTGCCTGTCCCAATTCTGGGTATATATCACCCGTGGGCAATACCCATATTATCCCATAGCACCATGGCTTGATCCCTACACACCTCGCTATACTGACTCGACAAGCATCGGCCAGTTCTCGAACAAATACAGACTTGCGACTCTTTAAGAGGGTCGCTTGAAAGGATGCGCCTCCGTGTTCAGAACCCACTCATCCAAGCTGATGAGATCCGGCTCGGAGAAAAGGAGGTAATAATACTTGAGCGTCTCAGCAATCCAGAAGCTCTCCATCTCATCCTTGACTCGAGGCGTCTCAGAAAGCACGTCATCAATGGCACTATTGGCATACTCGGTGCGCGTGGCAGTGACAGTGGCTTCAAACATCGCCCAACCCTTGTCCATCCAAGTAGGGTCACCCGTGATGCGGTACATGTACCAAACAGACTCAATGGCCTCAGGACTGGGAATCATTAGCTCAAGTTCAGGATCAATAGAGAATTAAGAAGCATACCGAAGGATGTATGAACGAGAGATAATAGAGGTATATCCTGGAGGGTACCCCTCCCTGCGAATCTTGTGCTGGACATACTCCTCATGGGTCAAAGGCTTTTCCATGTTCCTCGATGATGCCCCAGGAATAGATGGAATGCTGGGTGGCTCCGTATCCTCAGCCCCCGGAGCCTTAGGATCGTCTTCCACCAGCTCGTTAAGCTTTTTAGTCTGCAACTTGGGCATGTTAGTGTCGTCTTCGTCGCCCTCATCGTCAGTTTCAGCCTTAATCTTCGACTTCGACTTTGCGCTGTCGTAGTTGACATCAAGCTTGTCCTTAAGAGAGGTCTTCAGTGAGTCAGGCAATTCAGAACCAGGCTCTTCCTCTTCCACGTCGGTCTCTGCCTTCGCCAACGACGGTGGTGGGAGGCTACCACGCTTGCTGAGATGAGCGCTCCCATGATCAGTACCGTTAGTAGGATGATCGAGGCTATCTCGTGGTTCCTTGGCCTTGGGTCGAGAAGCAGTTTTCAGGTTCTCCACAACATCAAGGTCCTCGGAGGCAGACTTTGTTACAAGATCGTCGGCCTCGTCAGTGTCCTCAGAATCTTTTACCAGTAGCTTCTCCTCAGCCCGACTCTTCTCCCATCGCAGCACCTCCTGCTCGCGCCAGTCTTTGGATGGGTCAAGCTCTTCCCACCACTTCGTCTCGTTGAATTCGCACTTCTCTAATGAGGGGCAAGGCATGATGTGTGCGTTTTCCGGCATGAGTCCAGAGACTGTTGATTGATATGCCCACACACATCCGTCCGTCAGCTGCTTGGCAGTTTCGATATCTCGCTCTCGATTGAAGATCTTGCCGCCGAGGCCGAACATGCCACCAACAAAGCATGTCAAGTGGGTGACTTCAAAAGTTGCAACCAAGTCTTCGTCAGGGTCTCCGGCGGTGCTAACCCTGGCAGGGAAAAGGATGTCCCAGTCCTCGGAATCCTTAATCATGGGTCTGAAGAGCAACCAATCATAGATGGAATCAATGGCATCCTCGTGAAGCTTCTTGTACTTGGGCTCCAAGCCACCCAAAAGCACATATTGCTGTACCTTGTTAGTGAGAACTTGGACGTGGCACAATATGACAAACCTTTGGGAAATATTCATACGCAGAATCCTGCGCTCCTCCAACGTGGAAAGAACCATGGCCATAGCCAGCCTGTACTAGACCTTGAGGCGCACAATCCCAAAGTGTGGTAGATCCGTCGGCAGCAAGAGGTGGAACTCGCCCACTTAAGGGGTCGAACTTATCGGGTCTCTCCTTCGTCTCCAAATCATCATCGTCAGGGATGGTACGTGAGGGAGGCCTCTCCTTCTTTTCTAAACCGTCGTCTTCAGAGATGGTTCGCGAAGGAGTATCCATGCGGCGTTCCAATCGGTCATCTGTCTCGCCCTTCTTCTTCCGGGAGATTGAAGGTGTGTCAGCATCCACACCTACATCCCCAAGCCTCCCTTCTGGCGCATCAGGGTCGCGACCGTACCCAAGGGGCTCTTCAAGAAGCTCATCCGAGTCCATTTGCTTCTGAGCCTGTTTGCTAAGAGAACTTTTATCAACGGTTGCCGACTTGTTGCATCCAGAGGCATCAATGCGCTCTGGGAAGAGGCCTGGAATGGTAGTTCCAGCTTTCTGCATCTCCACTAAGGCATTGGTGATGCGATCGACAGCATCGTGATATTTATCCTTGCCGGTTATTTGAGCCAGCCGGGTAAACTCCATGGAAAGAGTAGCTAGCTCTGCCATACCAACAACACTAGCACGGTGTGGCTGTGAGGAGTAAGGTGGGCGCCATCGATAGTACAAGACAGGCATGCGGTTTGGAGTATCAAAGATACCCATGAGAATCTCAGCAAGCTCGACAGCTTTTTCAAGCAGCATCGGGTAGTCCCCCTTATCGCCACCGCTGACATCGTACGCGGCTAGCAGACCTCCCAAGTAGCGGATAGTCGTTTCAAAAATGGGAATATCGTTGCGCGGGGAGGTGGTGAAGTCAATATCCTCGACAGCTTGAGCGGCCTCGGCAAACTCCTCCTTCATGCCCGCAATCCACAGGGTATCAAGCGAATCGACAAGAGTTGCAGCCCAGCCACAGAAGGGATCGCGGAACCCAACCGAGACAGGGGAAAGCTCATCATGCATCCATGCAAACTTTTTGTAACCCGCCCAAGCGCGGGTCAGCTCAGACTTAACGCGCTTCTGTCTCTGGAGGCGGGTAGCCTTGGCCTTTTCAGACTCTTGGCCAAAGTTATACTGGATCTTGGGGATCTCCTTGGGCTTGCCAGTAGGAAGAGGGATGACTGATCCAGGAGGTAGGGGGAAGTTCTCCTTGGGCTTTTTCCAATGCTTTTGGGGTTCTTCCTCGACCTTATCTGAGTATTTGATATCCTTTGGCGGGTTCTTCCAGTGGACATCAACCTCATCTTCAACCACATGGGGCTTCTTAGTAGGAGGCTGGGGCCGGGCCAGCTCATCTACCGCCTCCGTATAATCTAAAGCTTTGAGATCTGTAGCGTCCTTGGTCGCTTCCTTGGGCGGAATAGATTCGACCTCTTCAACATCATGATCCTTCAATTCAGGGATATTGATAGCCTCCGCATCCGTTTCGAGCACGGCGTCGTCCGGTTTGCTGGTATCCTCACTCTCCGCATCCCCGGTAATAGGATCCAACTCTGTTGTTTCCTCCACAACAGGTTTTGGGTTCGGGAGAGCTGGCTTAGGTTTCTCAACAACCGGCTCGGGAATCTGCACCTCTGGGGGCAATAGATCTGCAACAGGAGGCTTGTTCAGGACATCGACCGGATTGTCTTCGAGCGGGTGGGCGACCTGAGGCTTAGGAGCATTCTGCGGCAAGGTCTTATAGCTATCGGGCTCGTTCCATGAGTTCTGGACGACGCGGTAGAGCATGAAGACTATGACCACGGCGCAGACGGTGAACAGGCGGTATCGTCGTCGAGGCATCGTGAACATCGTCGCTCGCTGGAGCGAGACTGGAGGACGTCGAGATGTCGCGTGTGGGAGAGTGCGGCCGAAGGTCTATGAAGGCGGCATGTCTCTTCCGTCTCGTCTCGATTGGGAAAGGGGTCTCAGCACGGGAGCAAGTGCAGGTCCGGACAGGCTCTGGCGGGAGCTCGAGAAAGCAATGATTTTTGAATAATTGAAGCCAAGATGGATAAACCCGTTTTTGGGATGCTGGGTCTGGAAAGGGGACGCGGCATCTGGGCCAGTGGAGATTTTGTCCCCGTCCACTAAGACCACGACTGCCGCGATAGACGTTGTGGAGGCGGAAGGTAAGTCAAGCCACCAAACAGCCACTATTGATAAGTGCTATGAGCTCTCACCAATAGAACAACTCTCGCCTTGCCAAATATCCAAACATCTCGGTTTCTTACGCAGAATGAGGTGCTAACTAGTAAACAATCCCAGATTGAAGATAATCCCTCAAGCAAGCAAAATCCTTTCTCAGCGGTTAGGCCTTAAGATATCATCGAGGGACCAAGATGTAGAGAGACAAGGATGTGCTTTCCCCCTGGCCAACTCTGCAAAATGCAAGTGAACACTCCATGATGCACTTTCTCTAATCATTTGCTTCTAGAGGATTTGGAGCTAGCACCGATGATGCCATTGTCTGGGAGTTATGATTGCAAGACCACAGCTTCGTTCTTTACTTCACGCGACACCACGATAGCTCTGCCATCCAAGTGGAGAGCATCAGCTCCAGCTCTTATCCTCGCTAAAGCGCCTCGCGGCATCCACATAAGCCCCCTGAGAGCTGCAGCAATAGTTGACTTTCAATCATTTACTTCAGCAGCCTCTCCACCTAGTCTCCCTCCTAGTCTCCTTCCAACAGGGCATTTTCCCTTTCAAAGCCAGCTCACTTTCTTACCCAATTGAATGTTTCACTTGATCCTCGTGGCTTTAATGTGCAGGGGTAGCTTTTTTCATGTGAACGGCCCCTGAAAGCTCCCCACACCAGGCTTATCGCCCAACACTAATTATGCCTGAAAAGGGAATCCTTAGTGCCACCGCGCCACTGCTAAAACCATTCAAGCTTATTCTCGAGGCACTTGCAGCTCCCCAGCTTTTGCCTCTCACAAGGGGTTAGCAGCCTACTGCGCCGATCCCTTCGGGTTGTTGGTTATTACTATCAAAACCTGCCGATGGCTTTTAGGCAGATCTTGAGACCTTGCTTTATGTGTGGCTTGAGATGGTAAGTCTAGCATCTTATTAAATCCGGTTAAAGTTGTGATATGTTCAGCCAGGCGTTACTAGTTCTTCCGCTCGATAATTGAAGCCAGCTTCGTTTCCTTCACCCATTTGTGTCTATTGTTGCATTAAGTATCCATAGAGCGAACGCTTGACCCGCTATCTACAATGAAGCATCATACTCGTGTCATCATAACTGTATTTTCAAGATATCAAAACCAAGTTAAGATAGGCACGAACCTAACCAACCGCCCCGTCCCAAACCCAAGACCACAGCGCCTTGCTTTGCTCCTCCAATCCCACCTAAACAATAGAATACAGGATCACTTTCCCGCCCTATTTAACACGAGTGACTCCATCACTTGCCCGGGTGTTACTTTTCTCCTTTGATCGACTTGATCTTCGCATATAACGCCGTGTCGTAGAAGTTGTAGTTCTGGTCTAATTCGCAGAAAGGGTGTTGCGAGAGGAGGACATCCGCAGTTGGACGGTCAAATGGGTTGCTATTCTCATCAGTACGGAATTCGCGGTCAGAAGGAGGGGGAGGCTCTTACACTTGGAAACAATCCATCATGAACGCCACAGCCAACGGTCCAAGTGTACCCTGAATATCCTCGGGAATCGGCGGTGTCTCGCCGTTCGCAATCTTGTAGATTGCTCCAACCGCCTCCTCTTTGGCCCATGGTCTGCGTCCTGCAAACATCTCCAGAACCACACATCCTAAACTCCAGATATCTACTTTGGCGCTGTATCCTTCTCCTTGCGATCGGATAACTTCGGGCGCCATCCAGAACACCGATCCTTGCATGTTGTTGGTCTTATCGTTGCCGTAGATATTGTCCGTTTTCTTCGAGATACCAAAATCGCTGATCTTACAAGTTCCGTCCAGATCGAGCAGAATGTTGTCGGCCTTGAGGTCACGATGTAGAATACCTTCCCTATGGAGATACGCCAGTCCGGACAGCGTCTGTCGAGTCAAGGAAGAAACAACTGATTCCTCAAACTTGCCATGCTTTCGAAGGCAGGATCCAATACTGCCACCAGATATATACTCGAGGAAGATGCTGATACTAGTTTCCTTCCTTTCGCAACCCAGATATTGCACAATATTGACATGATCCAGATGCTGCATAGTGTCAATCTCCTGGTCAAGGGCTGCAACCAGCTCCTTCATTTTCGCTTTATCACCGCCCGCCGCCTTAGGATTAACTTCAACCTCCTTGACAGCCAAGAATTCTCCAGTAGTGGCATTCATACCAAGATAGACACGACCATAGGTACCCTTGCCAATGAGCTGACCCTTGAACCACCTAAACGTCGTCTGGCGCTTGGGCAAGGTATCTTGCGGGATCTGCGGCATGATCATGCTACCACGTCGATCTGGCCGAATTTGGACGATATTGGCGTTGAACATCTTGGTACTCTTTCGGCGCATAATGTTGCTGGTATTCGATTGGCCCACACTCTGAGAAGTGGTTGTAAATCGTTTATTAGCTTCGTGGGCTCCTCGAGCAACCTCACGAATAGACTTCATGCGGCCCAATCCTCCAGACCTTCGAAGACTTCTTTGAGCTACTGATGTCGGCCTTTCGAGCGCCTTTAGAGTAGACTCATCTGAGCCCAAAGTGTCGTTTTCGTTATACAATGATGGCTGCCGGGATGGTGGAATCGCTGGTGGAGGTTGATTAGGAGGAGCACTGGGTGCTTGTGGCACCTGTGATGAGCTTGCTTGATCTTGGCTCTCCTCTCCTTCAGCAATTGGCGATGGAGGCATCTCTCCCTCAGCACCGTCTTCGAGAACAGGCTGATCCAGATCCAAGTTCGGGAAGAAGTCATCGAGGTTGTTGATAAGGGCGTCCGTTGGAGGACGATTAGCCCATACATCCTTTTCGATAAAAGACTTCCGTCGGCTAAGCTTGCTGTCCTTGTCCTCTGACTCCCAGCTCTCAGAGCGAGGTGTTGCTGGGGTCCTGCGGGAGCCATTGCCGGTGTGCACGCTAGCTCCATCGTCGTTGCTCTCCGGCGTATGGGCACTTCCGCGTGACTGTGGCGATGTGAAGGATACCGATAGATTCTTCTTTGATCGTGACGTGTTGACTGTCAAGCTCGGGCGCTTATTAAGACCATCTGTGGAATCGCGGTTTGCGTTGCCGCCAGCTTTGCCCTTGTTCCTCCCAGCCAGTGGAATGGCAAACAGTCCATCATCAGAATCATCCCCACTATCATCATCAGTTGGCTGCGGTGCCGGGGGTGGTTTCGAAAAAGACACGTCCGAATCTTCAAAATCCAGATCCGGGCCATGTGACTTCTTTCGTCGTGGCTGCGGTTTCGCGGGGAACGTCTTTGCCCGTGATGAGCTGGGACTAAGCTCCTGCGGCGATGTCGCCCGTGGTACTGTTTCATAGACCTTAGCTTCTGATCCATTTTCAGGGCTGTCGCTCGATAACAGCGGCGTTCCGCCTGGTGAGTAGTCCGGCACCATGAAGGACAGATTCCCTCGGCCCCAGGTCAACGTACCAGGTGATCCGGACGCCGATTGGGGACTACCTCGACTTGTGCCGGACCGGAGAAAATCAACTGCAGACACGGCTCCCTTACCTCTCTGTGATGACTGGTCGTTCTGAAAGAATGATCCTGACGAACCCCTACTAGGCGAGACCGCTCTTGGCCCATTCGCAGTCGATTGCCCAATAGCACTCAGGTTTCTACCCATCCCAACTAGTGCTGCACCGATACCTCCACTGATGCCTCCAGCAGCTGCCGAAGGCTGCGGACCGTACTTGGATCTCGATCTCCCCTTTTCTGACATCTCCTCTGCCGGCATCGTGGCAGGGTGTCTCGGCGTGGGATATCCTTCAAGCCCTCCACTCGATGTTCGCATGCTGCTCCCTGTCTTCCTGCTCAACGAGTTTGCTTTTATCAAAGTGGCTGTTGGATCGGCAGGTGGCGCAGGAGGTCGTCGCTGAGGGAAGAGTACTTCAGGACGCTTGTCTTCAAAAGGTGAGTTCCTAGGCTGATCAAAGTCGACGTTTCTGCCCACGATTCCAGGGCCAACGGAATCACTCGGACTCTCTTTCATTGTGGCCTGCTTTCGTTTAGCGAGATACTCGCGTTGTTTTCTCTCCATTTCAGCTCTGTATGTACTAGCCTCCTGTGCTAGAGCTTTGTCATCGATCTTGTCATTTGTTAAGGTATTTGACCTAGAGGATGGCGGCGACGAGCTCGATCGCTGTCGGCCGTTAAGTCGTGCATATGCTTCCTCATCAACAGAAGCCCCTGGTGGCATGTAACCGGGAGATAAAGATGCAGGCACACCAGAATTAGAATTTGTACCGCTAGTCATGGGGGGGACTCCTGGTGGTGTAACGAAGAACTTGAGAGTTCCTGCCGAGTCGCCCTTGACCCGCTTATTTGTGAGAAGTTTCTGGTCGTCAAGAGGGTCTGAATGATCAAACTTGCCGAGGTCTGTGATGTATATCAGGGAGTTCTCAAAGTCGCCCAACCCTAAGTTCATGCAGATAGCCTGGCGTACTTCCGCTGCCGTCTCTGCTTCCGTGATGTCGCACATACGGTAGTTCCAGTAATCCATCGTAGCAAGAACATACGTTCTCACGGGGCTTACCCTCTTCGGTCGCTGATGCGTTGCTGACCCGTTCTTCTCATCATGCCTGTAGCTTGAACCAGGGCGGTTCAGACTTGAATCGCTGCCATTCTGTCCAGGGACTCCCAATTCATAGGTCTTGGGAACTTCATTCGGTGAAGTGGGTGAGCCGTCCATCTCCTCAGGCGATGCATAAGCGCCATCATCCTTTTGCCTCTTCTTTCTGGATAAAAAGCTCAGGAAGCGATTTCCGTCTTTGGCGGACGCAGGGGTCTCCCCGCCAGCTGATCTATCACCACCAGCCGATCTCTCACCGGATTCTTGGGGAGATTGACGAGACCGCACATCATGGGATCGACCGCCATGCACAATTTCACCTATGTTCATACCCCGGCTTAGCATTGATGCAGCATCAGCTGGAACGCCAGACCCGTAGATAGCTGCATTAGATGACACCGAATCGATGCTGCTCCTCGAACGATGACCAAATTTCGTCGTGCTGGGGGATGCTGAAAGAACTGGCGTTGAACCAGAGGTAAATAATGCTTGTTGAATTTTTGGGCTTCCATTGGGACTGTTTGACCGCGCAGCGGCACCACGAAACGTCCCGCCCTCGCCAGATTCACTCGCATTGGGGCTATGCCGCCGGCCTGCTTCGACATCAATCTGTTTCAAAATATTCCGATGATTCGAATCCGAGTTCATAGTACTGCTGTTGTTAAGCGTTGGGGCTGTCATCGCCCTCGAAGACTGGGAGAATCTTCGACCGCCAAACCCAGGTCCAGGGGCATTCAAGGGTGTCTATAACGGAAGTTAGCTCAGTCTACCAAATGCGAAGTCGAAAGCCCACATTGGGGGAGTCCGTGGGCTCGGTTCCAGCGCTTGGTAAATTGTTCCCATGTCCGGCATTCAATGATTCTTTTCGTCCGTGTGAGCTGGGAATCTTCGATGAATCTGATCGTCCGGTGACAATACTCCGGATAAGTCGCCGCATACGTTTTCCCTCCTCTCTTTCCCTCGGCTGGTCCCATCCGGTTCCACTATTCGTACACTCCTGGGCTAGTCGAGGGTAAACCTGTTGATGCATCATACCAAAGTTTCCTCGACCACCGTGGCCGCTTCCGAGCTCCAAGAACTGTGCTCCGTGGAGGTTCAAGGCTTTGAAAGTCTCTTGCCAGTCTTTCGAGAACTGGTTCTTGGCTAGCCAGATGAGGACCGTGTCCAATGGCCACTGGGCTGCGGTTTCCGGTGTTATTGAGCCCGCGGCAGTTGCGTTCGAGGAATTGGATGTTCCGCGCGGGTGGGCGTTGGTTGGGTATAGCCTCTCTCTCGAATTGGCTTCATCCATCGGGGTTGTGGTATTCGTGTCCGTCGCGCTTTGAGGCGTCATCACGGGCCACGACGCCTGTGAGCTGACGGTCAGGGTTGGATCTTCCAGTCCGAACGCGGGAATACCCACGCCCTCTCCATACGTGTCTCCCTGTGGTATATACGTAGCGCTCATGCCATGCTCGCTCGGCGGTGGCGGCGGCGGTATAGCCAGTGTTTGGCCAGCCGCTATCTGGGCGTGTAGTTTAGGGTTGTACGGCTGATGTTGGCCGGGCGGCGGCGGCGGGATGTTGAAGCCTGGTCGTCCATCGTACATGCGTCCAAAGCCTCCATGCCATGGAGCTTGTTGGCCAAGGGCACTTGCCGGTGGAGGTGGAGGCGGCGGGATCATGACACCGGCGGTGGTGGCCCCGGGATATCGAGGAGGCGGCGGAGGGAAGTTCGTCATGTTCATTTGCGGTTGGTTTGGAGGAGGAGGTGGAGGAGGGACCTGGAAAGGCCTCGTGGGATCATTGCCCGAGACATGTCTCTGGCCGGCCGGGAACATGTTGGGCGGCGCGGGATGAAGCCCGCCTCGAGGATTCGGTTGGGCAGCGTCGGAGTTGATCGATGGAGTCGTGAATGGGGTTACGGCGCCGGCGGTTGAAGCTCGAGGACGAGAGCTCGGTGTCGGAGGGAGAGGGAGGAAGTTCGAGGATGCAGTGGACTGCAGGGGCACAACGGAAGCCGCAAAGCCCAGGGGCCCGGGAGCTGTGGTTGTCGAGAAAGCAGCGTAAGACGTCGCCTCGGGGACAAAGCCTTCGACGGAGAGCTGTTCTCTCAGGCGCGGCAGTGGAAAGGAGTGAAGGCGATCATGCGCTTGCGCTTGTGCCTGTGCCTGTGGCTGAATAGTCGTTGGCTGAGCCAAAGCCTGAGCCTTCGTCTTTGTCTGCGCCTGTGCCTCTTCGAAATTGGCAGAGCGACCGGTTGTCCGTCGCGAGCTATCACTATTCATGGTCCGCGGTGGAGCAACATGGCGTGGAGTGGGTGGGTCGAGGGGACATGGATGTTAGGCCCAGGGCTGCTTATCGTCAAGAAGTCCCACTGGCTACGCCCAACGTCGTTACTGTATCCCAGCGTCTGGCGCTTAACGGCAGCAGAGTTGGTGTGATGTCCAGCGAATGGGGGCGTTTACATGCCGCGGCAGATGCTGGACGAGCGAATGGTGTCTCAAAAGAGGGGGACGCAGGGTGTCCAGGTCGCATGGGTCGGGCGGCGAACCCTGGTCCCGCGAGCGAGAGATGATGGATTTGGACTCGGTCTGTTCGAGAGAATACGACTTCAGTACGAGTATACGGAATCGTTGGCTGGTACCGAAGCTACAGCCGTTAGACTCGGCTGGGATTTCGCAGCGTCGCACTGCAGCAGCTGCCGCACAATGGTTGAAGGTGGAGGTGGAGGAGTTGAAGTTGAATCCTCCCGGGACATTCCACAGTCCTAGGCGCGGGGGTTTGAGGCTAAACGGGATCCTGTGGCGCGGCACTAAACGAGGCACTAACGGGATGGCGATTTATTTGCCAGGCGACTAAGGCGGCATAGGAAGAAGGGTTTGGGATGCGCGCTCACAAAAAATGGCGGGGGCTGGGGTGATGGTCCTATCACGATACCTTCGGATCTCTAATCAAGGCAAGGATTCTTGCGTATCGAAAAGTTCCTAAGACAAGATGGTTGGCATGGATCTTAGAATAGGTACTTAAGTGGGGAATGTTCAGCTTCCAAGGGATAGAAACTTTGAGACGAGCGTGCTAGCGAGTGAATACGAGAGTGCAATCTCCTCGAGCACTTTAGTTTTGTAACCAAGTAGCAATAAAGAGGACGCGAGTGAAAAGAATACACCGCACGTAAACAAAGACATAGATGCCCTTGCAATCTTGATATTTGAGCCAAATCTTAGGTTGGAGTCCTGATATTGCCATGGAGATAAGGACGTCACTATAGGGATGCTATTAAGTTCATTTTATGGATCGCTTTAGGCTTCAGCTATTACCTTATGGCCAGAGGGAATCGCGACTTTGGGCAAGGCAGGGTGTGTTTCCTTCACCAGCGTGAAGTCAGACTCAGATGCTGAACATTTAACCATGTATTCAAAATGGGAATTGTCGACTCCGTAGCCCTATGTACATGCAAGTCATCTATCTAGATTAAATCACATAGCCCTTTGTGAAACACGCTCTACCCAGCCACGACAGGGTTTCTTACATAACGCTGCAGCTTCCAAAGTTGTATCCATATCCCTCCCGGCATTGCTCCAGATATCCAGCCTCTTCCGAGGTTCCCTCTGGAACATTGTGATTCCTTACCAAGCCGCTTATCCTGATACTCTGCTCCCCTTCTGGATGCCACCATCTCACCCTTTGAAGTGTTGTTCCTTCGTCCTCATCCCAACTGAGCTCCCACTTTCCTGCTGAAACCGCGACATCAGTTTGGTCTTTTGGGAAGTGATAGTCAGGCAGGAAAATGACTGTAGGCGCTTCGTCGGTTGGTTTTTTAGGGGCAGACAGCTTCAGCTCAAAGGTGCACTGCCGTAAGTCAAAGCCAGAAGATATGACGTTGCCCGAGACAACAGTAGGGGTAGGTCGCACAAAGGCCTCCGCAGCACGGTAACCAGGCGCGTTAGTTATTTCGGGGTCTTTCAAAGACGGGGCAGAGCTAATAGTGGGGTTCGTGAGAGTCCGTTTAATGTTGTCTGGCGTGATAGTTTGATCGTCTGCCACATCTCTGGTACTTGTCGACGTCCTAGGAAGATTGGTTGTTGATTGATTTAGTGCAGGGCTGTCCGGTAAAGGCGAAACGGGAATAGGCTTATCGTCGAGCGATACAATAGACAGGTCTTCTCCGTTCCATTGATCTCCCCTTGCATGGTCGTTTGTGGTGTCATACAACCACAGACATGACCCTTCAAGTCGCGATCCCTCTACTGCAAAATAATTTGCATCTAACGCTGCAGATTGGCTCGAGTAATCGCCTGTCTTGTAGGCTTTCTTGTCGTCCATATCGTAAGGGATACCAAACTCAGTCAGGATGCAGGGATGGTTTCCTGCCCGATCCAGGCCCTCTTGTCTAAGTGTCGCAAGTTGATCTCTCAAGCAGTTTCTGATGGCCGTCTCTCCTATTCTGATCGCCAACGCTGGGTGCCAATACTTGCCACGAAGCACACCAACAACATCCACATTCCAAGTACTATTCCAATGCTTTGTCATGAGGGTGATTCCATCGTAGTAGTGGGGAGTAAATGCCATATTCAGGTCATCATCTTCGGTCCCTTTGATCTCTGGAGGCAGTTCAAGAGTTGGATACTGCATCAGCATTATGCAGTCCTTGTGGTAATTTCGACAAGTCTGGCTAAACTTGCGGTAGAAGTCCATGAACCAGGTGTTAGTGAAGTAGGGGTAGTCCACGGTCTTTCCGTTCTTCGGGTCCTTGGCAAAATAATCCTTTCGCAACAATTCGTCTGTTTCGATGTCCCAAACTCCGTGCTGCGCCCAAATGCATTCTCCAAGCTTCCAACCAGGGTCGCGCTTCCATCCATATCTCGAGTCGTCATAATTAGCTGGTAGCCACGCGATCTCGCCGTGTGGATCGATCAGTTTGCTGCCCGTCTTGTAAGGACCGAGGCCACCCATATCCCACGTATCAACCTCGCATGCCCTACCCATACCAGTCAAAAACGTTTGCCACATAGTGGGGCAAGTTCCTTTCTTCAACGGGTGTTCCTTGGGAATTACAGTCAAGTCCTTGTATCCAGTCATACCCTTGTTCGGCTCGTTCATGCTTTCCCATCCCATTACAACTTCATTCTCCAGGTCACCGGCCTCGTGTATCCGCTTCGCAAGATGGCCACAAGCGCCAAAAAAGTGACCTTGGAGGAAATCTTGGATGTTGAGGCCATTAATGATACACTTGGGAGCGAAATCCTTTCCAGCAAAGAACATGGTAAAGATGGTACCGGCAGCTAATCGGTAGTAGTTGGTCGACCAGATCATTTTGGGGAACTCTTCGGGATTAGGGTAAGTATTGTGAACGATGGCTGCCTCGGTGGCCGCGAAGCTCTGTGGATTGAGGCCGCAGGCGTAAAGAGTCCAAAGGGGAGCTCCCGAACCACCTGTAAAACGTGACCAGACATCCTGATGGGGATCCATGAAGATAAAAAAGCCATATTCCTTGGCTATTCTCAAGATTTCAATCGTGTGTTGGATGAACTCTTCGTCGTACTTTCCAGGCCCTGCCGACTCGATGGCCTCCCAAGTAAAGATATAGCGGATTGTATTGAACCCATATCGCTTTATCCGCGCGAAGTGAAAGCGGGCATCTTCTTTAGGGAACGGTCGCTGGTGAAAGGTAACATTGTCGCCGTCGAAAAAATCGTCAGGAACGTGAGAGGGCTGGTTGGGTTCGCTGGGGAGTTTGGCGTCGCCAGCCACGTTGATTCCGCGAAGAACGACTTGGCGCCCGTAGCCGTCGCGGAATTGGCCGTCTTCGATCTGCAAGCGAAAGGAAGACATAGTTTTCTCCATCGGCGTCTGTCGAGGTGGGAGAAGGGGAAATCTTAGGGGCGTCGGGGAGAGATTTGGGGCCGTGCCTTGCTGGGACGATTCAACGATGACGTTGGGGGCGGTTCTGGCTGCTAGTGATGGGCCAGACAATGGGGGGGAGGCTCGTTAGTAATCTCGTAACATATCGTTGCAAATTGCCATCGACAAGAGCCTCAAAGTCGAAAAGAGAAGGCGGATGAAAAGATGAGATGCTGGAGATGTAATAGGAACGTTGTGTCTGGCACGTCATGGGCTGAAACGCTGCCGACCGCTAAATCATGGCGCGGGTGCTAACGTGAAGGTTAACGTTGATGCGATCGGGTTCGGACTCGTCTTCGTGATGAGACCCGCATTCGCATTGGATGGGGAGGTCCCGGCATGCCGGTCTCCATGCATTAGCTCAGCCGAAAATCTGCCGATCACCGTTCGCCGTGCTCGGCGATGACGGCGATGTCATTTATCTAGACATGTCAATATTGACCAAGGGGGGGCGTTGCTTATTTAAGAGGATTTGCTTCGCCGAAATGTATCATCATCTGTTGCGCGTCCCTTCACAACAGCAGACGTTGCCATTTCACCAGGTTCAGCGAACAGCAACCGATGTCAGGAGGGTAGCACTTCCGGCTGGCCTTGAACCAGAAATACAGCACGGTATCGATGTAGGTTGTTTTGGTCAGGCTTTGGCAAAGGCCATGAAGCTTCGGTTGTCAGTGGCCACAGCTCGATGAACGTCGATCCACGCCACGCCAGAAGCTCCATGCCACTATTCCTCAAATCTTCTCGATCTTTCGGGCGAAATACGGGCTTGGTTCTCCCGAATTCGCCGGGAGGAAAGTCGGTGAAAATTCGCAACCGTTCGGAGAAGGGGCCGTTGTTCGGTGGTTTTGAGTTATGATGCAGTGACGCGGCTGAAGCTGATGTCCTTCTCTGAGGCGCATTTGAAGCAAGCTGTTCTGAGTAGGAAGCGAGAAGCCTTCGACGGTCTACTTGGCGCTCGCGCAGATATCCTCCAAAGATATAGAGCCAAGCAAAAACTACCTTTCGAGGGATCCTGACGGCCTCATCAAGTCCTTGAAGTCGCCCTAGGACATAGCCGAAATCAGCTCTTTGACGTTCGAAACGAGAGAAATTTGCTATGCCCGGTGAGCCGTCGTCAAGAAGTGGCGGGCTAGTAGGTTGTAAGCGACAGAAAGTATAAGATGAGCGAATTTGCCGAGTCAAACTTGAGGTTCTCGCCCACCTTCGAGGATGCACAAGAAGAAAGACATTCAAGTTCGAGGAATAAGAATAATCCATAAGGCCAAGGTTATTCATTGAATGTCCGTCGGACTCCGTATCGAGCGGATGTTGTTGTGACCTAGGGTAAGCGGGGCATGACTATTTTCGCATCGACTTATACGAAAATTGCTAATTATATTCGGGTGTTTTTCGCAATCTAGATGCGAAAACCACCCTGCTTTACTCTGCCATCCCACAACCTCCAATAACCTGTTGCATTAAGGAACCCCATAGCCTAACTGAAACACCCGTTAAACCCTCACTTTTTTGGTATTCACAGACCCGTGGCTGCTAGGCCTACCCCTCTTCGTCGTTTTCTGCAGAGTATATCTCGGCTTTGAGTTCTCCGATACCCGAGGTGTCGCTATCGAACCTTGGTTTTGACAACACAAACTGGCCTGTAAACACCAGGATCGCACGGAATCACCTCGAACAACTTGGCAAATTAAATTTACGCCTGAGGCATTTCTATCCACTAACTGCGAGAACCTACGGCCACAAGGCGAGGCTGCCCGGTGCTCCCGTGCGAGGCCGACAAGGCATCCCCGATCTTCGGGACGACGCCGAAGCCACGCAGGTGGACCAACATTGCAGTTACGCATGTTCTATTGGTGATGCCTTGAGCTTCCCTGCACCTTTTTGATGCCATCAAGTACCAAATATTCGACGTTGAGCGTTCCTTGAATGGTAGAAGTCAATGACTCGGCAATCACCTACCCGCGATAGCCCGGATACCACGAGGGTCGCCAAGTTAGCTAGGAGACCACATCGCAAGTCACGAAATGGATGCTTCAACTGCAAGCGGCGTAAAGTCAAGGTTGATATCCTCTGTTTGTCTATTATTTGCTTGAGTCCTGACGATCCGATCTAGTGTGACGAGGTGAAACCTGCCTGCGCCAACTGCATCCGATTTGGCATCCCCTGCGACTTCGCGCCTCCGCTTACGCCTAGCAACGTAGCGGTACCTCCAGGGACTGAAGTCGGTACCGCTCATGGAGGCGAGCCAGCGATACCTCGTCGAGGTCCAGGCCGGCCTCGAAAAGACTGGGCGGCTCTAGCTAGGCCATCTCCGCAGACGGCCGAGACGACTACTTCTCCGTCCTCGACTGCCGCCACTCCAGTGCCGTCTACCTCTTCTACCGTCGATTCTCCTCCTTGCTCTCTCAATGTTGCTGATGCGGAGCTTCTTCTGCATTTTGTAACTACGACAGCGCCTACTCTGACCGATTCCGACGATTCCGAGGATGGTGGAATTCGACAGTTTTGGGCTCAGAACGTTCCTCAGATTGGGATCTCCTACCACTTTGTCCTTCACCTTATCTATGCTTTAGCTGGATACCATCTAGCGTTCTTAGAAAGCGGTAGCAGAGATCGACCACAGCAACTCGCTGAGCATCATTCATCTATTGGGCTGGCGGAGCTGAATAAGGTGTTGCCGTCGCTGGATGAGACTAACTGTGGCGCCCTTTACGTTTCGGCCGTACTTGTGTGCTACTGCACTTTCGCTGCAGGGCCGACAAGCTTGAATGACTTACTTGTTTGTGATGTCAGCGATGGAGCCGCCCAACGATGGCTCCCATTAATCCACGGCGTGCGACTCATTCGACAAACAATCGAGCCCGCTACTCTCTTCACGGGGCTTATGGAACCACTGGGTAGCTTTACAACAGCACAACCGCATGATCCGAGACCATCGTATCTTCGCGACGGATTCCCACGAGTTGAATGGGTCGAGCCGCTTGACAAGCTCCGGAAATGGATCGCCTCACACGGTAGCCCAGAAACCATCATTTATTCTCGATCTTTGGACTCCCTATGCGAGATATACGAGGCGACTTATGGTGATAGCGATGGTACCTACAACGGCCCTCACAGTAATCAGTTCGTCTTTGGATGGCTGTATCGGATGCAAGACCCTTTTGTGGCCTGCCTCCGGCGCAAGGAGCATTTAGCCTTACTAATATTGGCTTATTATGCACCTTTATTGAAGACTCTTAAGAAATGTTGGTTCTTGGATGGCTGGACGGAACATCTACTCGTTGCGATAGGAGAATTACTTAGTCCAGATTTGGCTGGCTGGTTACAATGGCCATTGGAAATATCACAGCATAGCGACATGTAACGAACATCATACCTGGGGATTAGCAATTACAAATATTGACACATTTTCTTATATTCTACTGCAGCTGCGCCTATCTGATCACTGGAAATGATAACTTTGCCCCCCTGAACGAGATTCTAACTCTCTTCAAAAGATGCCTTGGTGTCCGATCTAGGCTCGGCATGTCGTTCCTTCGATGCCTTCTTCTCGTTGAGGATATAAGTCTCTCCAGAGCTCGTTGGCTCAATACCATGAACCTCGTTATATGCTGGGGGCTGCGGTATCGGGGTCTTGACCACCGAAGTCTCGATAGTACTGTCCTGCTCCGCAGCCAACCTTATTCCCTTACGCTTGGTTTGCCTCGCAGAACTACAACAAATGCACGCCTCCAACGTCGAAGCCAACCAGAGCAATAAGTTGAAGATATCAATAACCACAGCGGTAGAGAGTCTCGCCGATGAGTAACCACCAGTGACGTCCTCGTTCCCGAACGCGACCTGCCCGAGCACAGCAACGGCAACCAGCCACAAAAGGCAGATGATGCTATCCCAAATCGCCAGCACAATACGATGGAAGGCTAACAGCCACTGAGCGATGCAGCTGAGTGCGGATAACGTTGCTACGACTTCGACGTAGATCCAACGTGAATCAGCGGTTGTATTGGATTTAGTCCAGGCAGCGAGGTCTGCCCCATAGAGTGCAGCGCTGAGGATGGCGAAGAGAAGTTGGGAGCAGAGGAGGATTGCCTGGAAAAGAGAGTGAAAATCTATACGGCAGTTCATCGTGGATGGTTAATGTGACTGCTGCTTGTTTTGGTATGAACTGGAGCTTGAAAGAGGGGAACGTTGGTTTTGAAGGGGTTAGAGAGCGACGCACAAGGTTGTTTGCCTAAGAGACCCTTATTTATAGCCTTCACCCTGGAACGTCTCAAGCATTTGTCTTCATGCGACCTACGCAACGACGCACAAGCGATGGGTCTAAGACTCCTGAATTTACCCTATTGCGCCCATCAAGTGCACTCTATATCCGAAAATTCGCTGTGAATACGGAAAACAAGGAAGTAGCCCCGCCCAAATAAGGGTGGAAGTGGGTCACAGATTCCGAGTATTAAACAATGATCCACAGCAACATCGGATAGCAGGGGAGAGAGAGAACTAGGGTAGTTGTGAGTCGTAAATAACACATCGATGGGAGTGATTACCTCCTACCGGTGAGCATGTCTCTCTAAATATAATCATATTAGTTTTAGCACTAAAGCTAGAGTAATCTTGGGTTTGAACCATGGATTGAGACTTGAAGGGTCTGGGAATATTCGCGACACAAATATATCTAAACATGAACTATATCGATGAGGGTATCATAAGAATATATACCTAATTAGTACATAATGCTAAGTAAATAGCAACACAAGCTCCAGCATGTTTCCATGATCATGCGTACACAATCGTGTGTACACAAAGCGCGTCCCGCCTCACTGATATCTACCGGTATCCATCAACTCCGTCGGCCTAGACTTAGGCTCGGGCAGTTCGGTTCCCGTGTCCATCAACTCACTCGGTATGGCCGCAGTTGATCGTGACTCCGTATTCATCAACTCTGTCGGCTGAGGCTCTGTGCTTGCCTCTACTGCCGCCTCTTCATCATCATCCCTCAAGTCTACTTCCCTCGTCATCTCCTCCCGGGTAACTTCTCGTCCCCAGATCAGATCCCGATAGAACTCCGGCTTCGGCTCATTCTTCCAAAGAACCACTCTGCGGAGGAACCACGGGAGCACCGTAAACAACTGAAACCTTATGAAGCGCAGCTTTGAAACCGCGAATACGTGATCTAGGTCCTCGAGGCTGCGGCGCTTGGTTTCTTCAACGAGCAGAAAGATCAGGATGAAGGCGAGAACGTTGAAGCCGCTGAAGAGGCCAAGAGCTCCGCCGTTACCCATATTTGAGAGCATACTGCGCAACTTATGAGCGTGGGCATTGGGTTTGGCAAATGGGAACCTTACCTCGGAAAGCATATAGATAGGAGGCCTGCGAATCCAAGATTTATAGAAATAGCCCAAGCAGTTCCCTGGGAGAGTTAGAAAGGTTTGAGAAAGAGGGACTTGAAGTAACATACTGCCTCACGATGCGAAAGAGGAAAACTCTCAGACGCAAGAGTGAATGGGATGGGCCCGAGGCCGGGGGAATATGCGGCGGCAAACACTGGCCTCTGTTAGCACAGCCAAGAAAATATACACTGGGCTACTTACGATATAGAAATACCGCCAAAACCGCACTCTTCGTGTTCGTGTTCTCAATGTTGAACGCCATCGCTGCACCGAGCATAAAGACTGCCATTAAAGGAAGAGTGGCAAGAAGCCATTTTCTTCTTCCAAGAGTGTCAATGCTCCGAATGGCTGGTAGCGCGAAGAAGAAGTTAATCGCTCCTTAAAGGGTAATGAAGTCAGCTCAGATAGTCAGCAGGGCCGAGGATTGGTTACATACCAAAGCCAAGACTGTAAGCCATTGCCTTCTGAACCGTTGCTCCCTGGCCTCGAAATATTGTTCCTGGAAATGATCAGAACCTAGCATTGCCGCATTATCGAGATGTACTCACCGGAATAGAAAGCCCAAACGTTGACTTTATCACAACTTTGTTAGCAATAATTCGCCTTGAATCGGAAAAGTCGGGGAACGTACTGCCGCAAAGTTGCTGAGCCAAATTCACCGTTGAACTGGAAATAACGGCATTGTATAAACGTCTCTGCTGGAACAACTGCTTGAACTGCCGAAAGAAGTCCGAAATGGCCCACCAGAATCCTGGTGAGCGTATAGCATGAGGATCATCTTCAGGGTCCTGGTAGACGGTGCCCATTGCTTCCTGTTCGATAGACTTGTGGACAAGGTATATATCCCTTAAGGCTTGGAGCTTTGGAACGCTTGTTAGCCCACATTCTCGAGAAAAAGTCTATATATACCTACTTCCGTGTTACGGACCCTTCGAAGCATCGTGTACGCCCGTTCAGGATTGTAATTCGGCCCTTTCATCAAGTGATATCGAGGAGACTCTGGGCAAAAGACCAGAGCCATGATGAGTAATGCAAATGCTGGCACGACCGGTGCGCCCTGGATGAATTTGAAGGTTGTGGAGTAGTCCTTCTGGTCAGAGCTAGCGGTGGTGAATATGAGGTTGAAAACAAACCCCATCATGATACCGAATGCGACCCTTTCGAAATGTTAGCTATTAATAACGAGGAAGGGGTCAGTGACTAACCAGAGTTGCCAGGCTAAGATA
Source organism: Nectriaceae sp. PG4201 (assembly GCA_023628695.1). NCBI lineage: Eukaryota > Fungi > Ascomycota > Sordariomycetes > Hypocreales > Nectriaceae > Nectriaceae sp. PG4201. Next base: position 33,584 of record JAMAKE010000045.1, on the reverse strand, counting down.
GCAGAGCCACGCCAGAAACCGACGGCAGTCTCACTGGCTAAGATAGGGGTACTAACGGCTTTGATCCCCATACCTTACAAGCTATTAGCACAACCTGAAAGGCTGAAGTGGTAGGGTACAAACCTATGCCATTGATAACACGAACGCCAAACATCTGCTGCCAATTCTGAACAAAGATGGCACCCACTGAGCTGGCCATGATGAGGAAAGCAGCAACTGCTATCCCCCCTCGTCGGCCGAACCAGTAATTGATGGGCAGCGCCGAAGGGCAACCTACGAAAGCAGCTAAGAACCACGGGGATCCATTAGCGGCTCCAAGCTGCCAGTCGGACTTGGTAACGCTGGAGTGCAATCCAATCTCTGTGTTGTTACTATCTGGCAGTCCCCACTCAGCGCTCATAAGGGATGCGCCGTTGAAGGAAGATTGTACGAAGCCTATAGGCTGCTTAGTATGGCTTCTTTCCAATGTATGGTAATTCGCTGGAAGTATATCACTGTCCATGAAGCAAGGTCAAAGACAATAAAACTCACCTTGAAGAAGAGCCGCTAAGGAGACCGTGGCAATCACAATTCTCATGCCCTTCTCACTGAATGCATTGTCCCTCTCCTGCCTCAGCGCCTTTTTCTCTTCAGCGGAGAGCTGAACAGGAAGATCCGACTCGATTGTAGGATTATCGTTTCGGGCAACGTGATCGTACATGCGAATATCCTTTGCGACTCGAGCGGCTCGTAGTAGGGCATCGTGCTTGACCGAAGGGAGAAACTTTGCTTGGAATTGCCGAACGTCTTTCTCTAGTTCCTCATCCGTGAAATGCGCTGTATACTCTTGTTAGAACAATCCGCGATAAGTCAAGAGAGCTGTGAGATCTTACCCAAAGGGTTTTCAATAACATTGAGGTCGTTGGATCGGCGATTGCGTATCTGAACCCTTAGACGATCGTGATAGCCATGTGATGGGCCAGTCTTTTGGAGTGGGATCGCCATGTTTTCACTTGAAGGTTCCGAAAACGTAGGAGCGCCTTAGAGGATGGAAGTGGAGATTAAGACGAAGGAGTAGGGTTGGATCTTCGCTTTTGTATCACGACCACCCTTGTGGCCCTAATCCCAGGCATCGGCAGATACCCTGCATAGCCATGTACTGCCGAGGACCTCCGCGGCGCAGAAGACAACATGAGTAATTGCTAACTCCAGCACCCCATCCTGGGCGTCCTGTTGTGACATATTTGGAATCGAGAACTATGAGGCTGTTAGTACGGCTCGGCGCTGTACTAACCCTCTTGCCCAGACTGGGCCCACGCCTCTGCGGAACTCATTGACCAGACCCTCGATGCATCGCCATGCTTAGCTTCCGAGAGGTTGTGCCCAGACCCCAAGAGGCGAAGACAAGGCGATCAGGAGGCTCTCTGCCCGAGCAGAGCGAGGAGATGATTGGTATGGTTGACGAGGGTAGAGGGCGCCTGCATATCAGGCAGACGGATTCCGCCTTGTTAAAGTTTCCCCAGAACCCGAACCCCATAACCCCAGGAACGATCGACAGAGCAATACCAAACGGGGTAAGCGTCTGGTACAGCCTGATTGCTACAGACGTGGGTGAAAGAAGATGCAACTCATTTCGCCTACCGTTCTGACTTCTACAAACTACTATATGAGGTTACAGCTAGGGCAAAACAAAGCTATGAGGTGACCCCAATATCACCTCTAAAGTAATCTCCTGACCTCAATTAAAAATATTGGACTTTTCGGCAAAATTGATCAGTCATTTGCGATTGAAGAGCAGTTTGAGGTATGAACATGTGCGATGTATTCGTATCGCTCGCTTTGCCAAGTATACCGTGGGATCATCGTGCGGAGAAGTTTCTAGGATCCATATCCCTGCTTGATCCCACACTGCGCCATCATGTAGTTCCGTATTATTCCAGAGCCTGATACGAGCATCCGTACCACCTTGTTTGGTGTGCTACTGTTAAAAGTAAGCTGATGCGTCGCACAACAGACTGATAGGATTGGATAAAAAAGATCCCAAGCCTCTTCAAACATGAGACACTTTATTTCACATGCTGTGGCAAGCACGACTCAGGGTGGCGCCAATGAGAGTTGGAGTTTCTTGCTTTGTGTTGGGTGTAGGACATCTTCCGGTACTATTTCGTACGTAAATCACTTGCACGCTGAGAACGCCTTATGACCTCAGTTTCAGCTCTCCGAGCTAAGAAATGTATGCCACGGACACTACCCTGTCATGAACACATGACCTCGGCCTTTCATCCAGTTCGGAACCACGTCATTGTTTGCCCTCTCGGTCCAGAGGACTGCCTCTTCATCCCGTCTTATCGTAGGACAGACGTGAGTTACTGACGGTCGTAGCCCCGCGAGCTCAGAGTCATGTCGCCGCACTTAATCTTCGCCAAGCATCATCTGCCATCGGGAACCCTTTGACAACCATCGCCTAGAGGTCACTCAAGATGGACGCTGCTGCCCTTGCCCTGACTGTTGCTGAAATTTCCTTCAGGTTGGCTGGGCGAATTGGCAAGTTCGTGAATCAGACCCGAGATGCCCCCGGAACTATTACTGAGTTTCGGAAGTCCATTCTCACTCTGCATGTTGCCCTCGAGCAAGTTGGCCGTGTCTTCGAACAGCGCCCACAACCACTTGAGTTCGAAGCCAGGCATCATCGCGATGTTTTTCGAATTTTGAAGTCCTGCGAGCGCTCGCTCGACCAACTAACGGAGAACCTGCCCCAACTCGACGAGAATGCTGGAACCTTGATTAGTGCGCGAGCGGCACTGGAGTTGTCACTGAAGTCGGATGGGATCCAGAGTATTCTCTCTAATATCGACTCTTACACCCAGGTTAGTGCCCGGAAGCTTCTAATCCGGAGTCAAGCTAACTCTTGTAAGGTCTTGCAACTGAGTTTGACTACTATTTCTTTGTAAGTTTACTTTCCCTGACAAATCTGTGGTGGTAGTATACTTACAGTACGACTATAGAGGATCGTTATGGGAGACGCAGAGATCCCAAGTTGAGATTCAAGCTGAGGTTAGAAAGCTAACCGATGATATTCGTTCATCGAAGCTAGTTGCTCAGGCACTAGATTGCCGAGCAGCACAATGGTGCGACCGGGAAGAGGACGATGCCGTGGCGGAGACCTTGACACCAACCCTCGAGATTCAGGCGTGGGGGTCTTCAGCAGACTATGTTGCTACTGCAGTATCTCTCCACGAATTCGACCCAAAGGTAGCCCTGACGGCATACTCAGATCTGTCTCGCTCGATAAGTCGAAAATCTTCACGCAAACAGCCCACCTTTGAGAGCTCCGACGAGGAGGGTGACCTTTTTGAGCCCGAACCAGATAGGTTGGACTGTCCCAGCGAAGAAATACTAGAATATCAATTCGAGGCAAATCAGTCGATTGTCAAAACGCTCGTCGCCTGCGGCATATTCGGCCAAGCGTCGTTGTTTCAACGGAAGGGTATTCAGATTCGGGAGGACTTATATCGGGTTTATAAAGCCCCATTCACCTTCGAAGATCAGACTGCCATGAGGGAGCTTCTGGCCGAGATATACCTATCGTCACAAACCAAGGAAGGGATGCGTGAGGCAAAGCTGATACTCCGGAACCTTTTAACAGAGGAATGCAGTCTGCCAGCCGAAGATAGGAGTACGGAGAGACTTTCACGCCATTATCACAAGTTAGGTGAGCTTATGATGCAGCTGGGAAATCTTGAACAAGCCATCAAATTTTTGGGAAGAGCATTGGAAGGCCGCAAGGCCTTGACGCCATTGCCCTTTGAAGACGTGATTCAGACCACGAACCAGCTAGTGAAAGCCCTTCAACTTAACGAGGAGTTTGACAAGGCGCATGGGTACAAGGAGTGGCTACAGCGAAAGGTCGAGCCTCTTAAGCCGGTATCGTCACCACAGCCGCCCGTCAACATCAGCAGACTAGCACAAGTTTATGACTGGTGCAAACGGCACGAATTCGATGTGGACTCTCCGATGTTCAGCTTCGAGGCTATCGACAATCAATTGCAAACGACGCCTCTGCACAAGGCTGTGCAAGAAATGAATGTTGAGATTGTGAAAGCGATGATGGACCACGACGTACGAGTCAACGGTGTTGACGAGGTTGGCTTGCCTGCACCAATACTGCTCGCAGCATCGACAAAACACAAAGACATGGTAGCAGTGCTGCTAGAGAAAGGTGCGGAGGTGGATGTTAGAGATAAATCCGGAATGACGCCTCTGCACCGCTGTCAGAGCAGATCTGGGGGTATAGAGGTGGCCGAGTTATTACTCGATCGGTCGGCCTCAATTCTCGATGTCGTCGATAAGTCTGGAAAGACAGCCCTCTTTATGGCTACCGAGATGGGAAATGTCCAGATGGTTCAGTTTTTGCTCGATAGGAGAGCAGATCCAAACATCTGCCATCAGCCCCAGGCATGCCGGTCAATCGGAAGCCTTTGCACCCCTCTGATTGCTGCCATTCAAGTTGTCAGGACTCAGGATGTGCGCAAAATCGTCCTGGTTGAGGCTTTATTGTCTCACGGAGCTGATCCAAGGACAACAGACATGGATGGAAGAGACGCTATCTTTTTTGCAACGCATGCTGGTCTCGCAAGTCGAGAGATCAAGAGCCTGATGCAAAAATATGCAGCGCCTTCTGAACGCAGGCCCAGCACTGCGTCTCATACTACAACTTTTTCACAGTCATCAGGCCGTACTTCCATAACGACAGCCACGACTACCACTCGGTTTAGCTGGATTCCGAGGAAGCGGTCAGAGGCTAAGACGGATGGGAAATGAGGGTCTGGACTGAGGTCGAATTCTGAAGTGAGAATCAGCGATCAGGATTGAGAAACAAGAGACAGGACGCCCCTGGGATAAAAAATTGGATTTGGTAAAAAAAATTGTATGTAAGATAAGTTGGTGGGATTACGTGTTAGAGTATGAGTTGTGTAATGGTATGTAGTGTTCGCTGTGGAGGGATACATCTGAAGGGTTCGGAATAATGGTTCACTAATAGAAGCTGCTGTCAGCTGTGCGATAATAAGCACCAGGATCTAGTTGGAGTTTTTGGTATTGATGAGGACACACTTTGTACTTAGTAGGTAGCCCTAGCGGTGGACAAGACTTGTACCATGTTGAGTTCATGACGGTATTCCCATTAGGAGCAAAGGACTTCGGATTTGAGCGGAGTTTGTGAGTCGCTGTGATCGGAAATGAGACCTTGATATGGCTCAAAAAAGCCATGGATTCCTGCCAGGTGCAAGGAGGGGGGCTTGCACTATCGAGATGGACCGGATACACGACAACGGCTGCATCGGGGTCCCGGCGCCCTAACCAGCAATGGCACCGATATCACCACATGGTTGGGTTTAAGTGTGGACTATGATTGGCTTTTGAACTGGTTCTAGATGCACACGCAATTCATAGTGAGAAACCTTTCCCAGAACTTGATTAACAGCCGAGGCGATGTAGGTGATCTATCAGTTGGAGTCCAGACTATTGAAAAGCCACGTAGTAGATCACCTCTCGTAGCATTGAGTTCTCATAGGTTGCGAGTCACATGTGTTTTCTTTTCATTGAACGGTAAGTTCGTAGATCATACAGGAGTTCAACAAAGCTAAGTCGATGAACTTAGGTCTGAAGAGAATATGAGAAGGGTGGGCTGTATTTCTACGATTTAGCAATACTGGGAGCCCCGAAAAGAAAGGCTGCAACCCCTGCTAGTTCGCTAGTTTCATGAGCGAGCTTGAAGCAGAATGGAGATAAATGGTAGGGCCATCCTCCGGGAGCCGAACTCGAATTATGCTCCGTAGGCCACTAACAATGCTAATCTACATTATTCCAACAGCGTATGTCCGTGTCATCTTGCGAGTCCACTTCATCATCGTTCTAGCCGTCACGGCATGGTTTACGAAGAAGGTTCTCCATATCAGCGCAAAGATTAGCGTGGCGCGTGGACATTTTATTCCAGCGATACAGAATATCCGGGCGGGTGGCTTCGAGTTATTCACAACATCATGGGAGCTTGGCAGGCTTGCAGGAGGCTCCTTCAGCTTTTTCGCCCTACTTCTGCTGTTTGGCCTAGGGAAAGCAACCGACCTTCTCACGAATTATTTCGTTGTCAGTCACAAGGCGCAGTCACGATGCCCTTTTGGCCAGGGTCTTGTGTTCAACGATCAGAAGCCAAATCGCTTCTCGCAATCGAACGATCGGCCGGTATCAGTCCTGCAGAATGCCCAGTACTTTGCAGTCAACAACTCGTGCCCTCATGGAATTTATAAGAAAGTCAACTTCGACTCCTCATTCTGCCCTGAGCATAATGACATTATAGGCACTTGGAATTGTGACTACACGTCACAAGCTGTCAGTTTCCCGACCGGAACGTCCAACAATACCATTATAAAAACTCCATACGATAAAGGCATGCTCTATGAGAACTTGGTAGCCGAGCAAAGCTCTTTTCTGAGTGACGACAGCTTTAATCATCTGGTTGCCTGGAGTAGCTCTGCTGCGGAAGATGCGGATGGGAGCAACTGGGATGTACTGGCAGCTGTCCAGACTAACTGGCAACATGATCAAGCCGTGCAGATGCATACTATCAAGTGCACCATTGACGCACCAGGGGCGGACAACACCCACCGTGGAATGGCATCAATTAACAGCCTAGAGTCATAGCTGCCTATGTTCCAAGGCTTGATGTATTTTGGCACAAACACACCTGTCGTTGACGACGTGAATGACCAGCTGGCAATGCTACTCAACACTATGGTGATGATCTCTGACGGGGACAATTATTTACTGGCGACACCAGAACCCGGAGATGACCAGTCGCAAGGGTATGTAAAATCTGTGGCATATATCCCTCCCGCGATGATTGGGCTTTTCTTTGTTCTCGGACTATGCCTAATCTCTATAATCACCTATGTGCTCTTTTCCCTTAAAATTAAGGCATGAGAGACGCAATCTAAGGCAGATCGATGTTAAAGAGCTCAATAATATTCCCCAAGACGTCCTTCAATGGGCGATATTGGCTGCTCGGGAGCACCATACACAAGCAAATCAACAGGAGATGGGATATTGGAGGGCGACGCAAGGTCATGAACGTCTACCAGCAGAGTCACATGCTTCGAACGCTCCTTTGATCAGCCGGATGAATGAATCAACCATACTAAAGGCAAAGGAGCTAAGACGCTTCAAGATAGGTTTCCCTCCAGCGGCACAGCCAGGACAAGAAGGGCGACGAGGTAGAGTTGAGATTTGCAGATAATGTCATCGAGGATAGTCGATGAATGTTTTGTTCATGAGTGACTGTACATAAGAATACTTGTGAGCAAAACTGATAGAAGTTGCGAGACCACGTGGTAGGCGGCAGCCTCTGCTTTTACTCCTCTGATGAGATGCCGCAATATCGGTTCCATCGCAATCACGGCTTAGCTATAAGATGACATGCTTAGTAGCGAGTAATCAGTTCATATTTTAAAACTGTCGTCACCCACTGAGGGCTGTGATGGATGTTTGAAGGGAGATCGTGGTGTTGTCAGGGATAAGTGATGAAGTGTTGGAGAAGTTGCGAGGTCAGACTCCAACTTCGCGCTCAAGCGGACAAGAGATTCACTGGCGTGGGATTCTTTGGCCGAATCAATGCTGTTGTATTTCTTGGAGTATAAATAGCTGGTCTCATCCCTCTAAAATTCTATCCTCTCTTACGTTCGCCAACATACAAGCAGCACAGCAGAAACAAGCAACAACGTTAAACCCCTAAGCAAACCCCAACTTCAGATAAAAGCGCCACAGCCATCGAGCTATCAACTCCCCAAGTAGACTATACCATTAGATTCGGAAATATGTGTCACTTAACAGATGTTTATTTCAGATGTTGCAAGTGTGGAGGCCCCTGCGGGAGCGAATATGAGATTCGGCGTTGCAAAAAGGCCCGAAAGGCTCGAAGGGAGCGCTGCGATGATGAAGAATGCGTCGAGGTGAGGCAGTACCGGACTGTTCCGTGGGATTCTTGTGACGAGTGTGTTCGAAAACATAATGATGAAGTGGAAAGCATTCGTCGTCGCAGGGGGCGATAAATATGAGGCTATCAAGACTACTTAGGTAGCAAAATATGATCTTCCTGCTTAGGCAGGGGGCCTGCCACTTGGGGATAATAATTGACTCTATGTTCTATTGCGAAGCGAAAGCTGGCAAGAATCCGGTACACAAAACTCTGACTGAAATCGTGGTCCCAATGCCAGCCTTAATGTTGCCGTTGAAATAGCAGCACAAGTCTTGAGTCGGAAAGATAAGTGTAGGCTTAACCTTGTTATGTGTGATAGTATAGAATCACGGGACTCTTACTCTTGCAGTTAATTTGAGATGGTTCGCCGGCACTTTCCTGGCCAACCGGTGACGCCTGGTCTTGCATAATCGTCTCTGCTTCATCTTCACTAACGAGTGAACAAGTCACAATAAAACATATGGTTCTAGAAGTCTAGTTTCACTTATTAGGATACTATCTCATATGACATCACTTGATAGTGCGCCTCTGTAGCCTGAGTTGATCTCAATGAGTGATGCTCTAGATGAGCCGCTTGTCACTCTTTATTTACCTGCTTTTCTCGTAAGCTCTTTCGTAGAAGCTCGCCGTAAAAAAGTGATTGAGTACATTTCTTAGTGTCAGATGATCTGCCAAACCTGAATGCAAGATCAACTATCAGCACGAATCTTCCGTCTGATGATCTACAACATCCCTCATAGAAGTAACCTTTAGTGTCCTTCATCACCATTACTGCTGCTACTAGGGATTCACGTAGAGTGTGAAAAAACTGCTGCACTCGGTCATTGCTACAATAGGCGCTTGAGCACATGTATAAATAGTCGGTCTTGCCCTCATGAGAATCCGTCCTCTAGATTCTCCAGCAAATAGACAATCCAGTCCCTACACTACACCGACCGATAAATAAACCTAACCACGCTCATCGATCATCAACTCTCCGCCTGAACAGTGCAATCAAACGGAGCCATGTGTCTTGTGATCCAGTTCCTCTATAGATGCGACCGGTGTAACCAAGTTATCCACCAAGATTTTGATACTCGGCGGTGCACTAGGGCCAGAAGAGACAGGCAGGACTACTGCCAGGACTCCAGAAGAAGGGAACAAGAACAACGCTATCGGACGATATCCTGGCTGTCATGCGTGTACTGCGTCCAGGAGGAAGAGCGCCGCCGCAGGGAGGAGGAGGCTAGCGGGCTACAGTAAGCTCGGGGAACACGAAGGTCAATCTTCCTAGCCTGAAAATACTACTATGTTGGGTACTTTCTATTTTCTATAACCTGCATGGGAGGCCAATAATATATTCTTCGCAGTTTATCTCCTACTGCCTGCTTAATTCGCAGCCTATTCCCGACGCAGAGAGCCAATCGTAATAAGGTTTCAGAGCTATATACCTAAACTGCTGCGGGGCAGATCCACAAAACTTAGTGCGAGATAATAAAAGCCCATTAGCCCGAATCTCCCTTCCTAGCATTCTACTTCTCAACCTCATGCACATATCCCATCATGTCTTTCATCACTGTTGCTGCTGCCACCCTACCTAGCGTTCCGCTAGACTTCAAAGGGAATCTTGAGCGAATCCTAGAGAGTATTCGACTCGCAAAAGCCCAAGGAGCTAAGCTTCGCACAGGGCCTGAGGTAGAACATCCCCAGATACTAATTCCTGGCCGAGCTGACTCAAGCAGCTGGAAGTACCTGGCTATGGCTGCCTCGATCATCATCGTAAGTCACGCACTATATGGGGGAATACACATTCATAGCTCCCGAACCTCTGTTGACAAATTATAGTCGAAGGAGATACTTTCCTCCACAGTTGGGAAGTCGTTGCGCAAATACTCAATGATCCCGTGTGCAAGGACATGCTCATCGATGTGGGCATGGGTGTGCGACATCGCAACGTGAGGTACAACTGTCGCATTCTACTCACGTACCAGAAGATCTTCCTCATCCGACCCAAAATGAGCCTTGCCAATGACGGCCTGTACCGTGAGGCTCGCCATTTTACAGCATGGGTAAAGCCGAGGACAACGGAGCCGTATTATCTTGAGAAGGTCGTCAGCGAAATTACCGGACAAAGAACGGTACCAATTGGAGATGTGGTACTTTCGACGTTGGATACGTCTGTCGGGTAAGCAATTATCTACACCGGAGATATCTCGGGTGTTTAGCTGACAACCTGCCAACAGTTGTGAAACTTGTGAGGAGCTCTTCACGGTATGATGCTATACGTGTTTGCTTACACTCGCTCTACTAACCCGCTTCAAGCCATTGAATCCATCTACTCACATGGGGCTAAATGGCGTCGAGGTAATCCTTAACTCGAGTGCTTCCCATGCTGAGCTCAGAAAACTCAACACCAGACTCAGCCTAATTCAGAACTGCACACGGAAGCTGGGCGGAATCTATGTCTACGCTAATGCAACCGGAATTGGTAAGCAATCGTGCTTGTGGTATCTGTCGCAGCGACGCCGAGACTTGGATACTAAACTCCAATAGACGGTGAGGCGAGGATGATGTTCGATGGATCTTCATTGATCCTATGTAATGGGCGTGTTCTAGGCCAGTCTGCACAATTCTCTCTCGTAAGTGAACCCGCAGAGACCCAAATCGTTGAATAAGCTTGTCAACACCATTCTAGAAGCCAGTAGAGATCATCACAGCGACGATCGATCTCGAAGAGGTTCGTAGTCACAGAAGCAGTATCTCACGGAACGTACAAGGTGCGGCTCAGCCCGACTATCCGCGGGTAGATTGCGACCTAAACCTATCCCGTCCGGTTGACGAGATACTGCTCTCGAATGAGCTACATCTATCGCGTGAAATTTCTCTCCAGATCCCCGATCCAATGGAAGAGATCTACATGGCAGAAGCCGTATTCCTTTGGCAGTATCTTACCCGAGCAAGTGCTGCTGGATTTTTCCTTGCACTCTCTGGTGGTCTCGATAGCGCCACGGTCTCTCTGTTTGTCTTTGGCATGGCCAAGGCAGTGCTACAGGCGATCAACTCGGGCGACGATAATGCTCTCGCAGATTTACGTCGGATTACAGGCGAGAAGGAATTCATCCCAAAGACGCCGCAAGACATTGTGTCAAGGTTGTTACACACATGCTACATGGGGACGCAACACAGCGGCAAAGAAACAAGGTCACGCGCTGAGAGACTTTGTAAGAGCTCATCCCCTTTAGTGGTTACGCAAGAGGACACCAATTTGGCTAACAGCAATCTGTATAGCGAAATTCATCGGCGCATATCACTCCGACGTTAACATTAGCGATACAGTGGCCGCGCACGAGAAGGTCATCGAGCAAGCATTGAGCTTCCAGCCGAAATTTGGAGTCGAAGGAGGAAGCGTTGCTGTAGGTCTTGCCTTATCACTGTCTGGTTTCCTCCCATTGTTGTGTCAGTTCTGACGCGGTTGTAAATTTATATAGGAGAACTTGGCGAAACAAAACATCCAAGCTCGTAACCGGATGGTTGTCGCATACGAACTGGCGCAGCTTAGCACGACAGCACGGAAGCTACCTCGCGCGGGAGCAAGTCTACTAGTGGTGAGTCCAATCTATATCACTATACAAGGCATAGGCCGGGCCTTGCCGCCTCTTCTCTGTTTTTAGCTTACAGGGTATTAGTTGTCGTCGGGTAATGTCGATGAAGCTTTACGCGGGTTAGTTTCTTACCCTCCTAACATTATTTGCTGAGGAGACTAATGCAATCCAGCTATTTAACCAAATACGACTGTTCATCTGGAGACATTGCCCCGCTGGTAAGATAGTCAGACCTTCGTCCCGACTCATGCCTGACTTTGAATCGTTTAGGGGAGTATCTCAAAAGCCGACGCAAAGACGTTTCTGGCATGGGCCCGAGACAAGTGGGATATCCCAATCATAACAGTTCGTAACTCCTCTTACTCTTGTTCCTATACTGGTTGATGCTACATCTGCTTATTTGCTTAAGGCCTTTATTGAAGCCCGCCCCAGTGCCGAGCTGCTACCCCTTTCCGCTGGCGAACAAGATGATGAATCTGACGCCGAGATGGGGTTCACGTACGCCGAGCTGAGTACATTTGGCATCTTGCGGAAGGTAAGCTCTATCGCTATTCATGGTGTTTCTGCCACGTGAAGCCGTGTTAACACATTGATAGGTCGAGAAGCTGGGCCCGTGGTCCAGTTACTTGCGGCTCCTTATCGAATGGCAAGATCGCCCTGGATTTGGCCCTCAGGAGATTGCAGCCAAAGTCATTCGCTTCTTTAGATTTTATGCCATAAATCGACATAAGAGCACCGTCCTGACGCCGAGCGTGCATTTGAGTCCATATGTGAGTTATCTCATTCTTGCAAGATGGCGAAGGGTTGCCCTATTTTCCCTCAAACCACTGACTTGAGTGCTACAGAATCCGGATGACAACCGCCATGATCTCAGACCATTTCTCTATGTTGTGGACTGGCCATGGCAGTTCAACAAGATCAGAGACCATGCAGTGAAGCTGAGAAAGACTTTGACTGAGAAACATGAATGAGATGGTATGGATCACGTCAGAAGGATGGCGTTACGTCCCGAAAGGATCAAGAAGGACATGAAACAACACTGCCTCGGCATCCAAAAGGCGGCAGACGGCTAGCACACCCTGAAGTACGCTTCATCGTAGACTTTTAGAGCGAAGCGTGTGAAAGTAGTGGTATTAAACCTCCTGCTCTCAGGTTGCAGCCATCCATCTAATAGAATCCTAGTAGATACAAGTCAATAATTTCCGGTCACAATTTCTCTTTCTATTCGCACTGTCAGTCTGCTTCACTTCTATTCCTTAGTAAAAGAATGGACAGTCTGTAGATACTAAGCCTGCTAAGGTAGTAAGGTAAGGTTGGAATCAGTCACGTGACTCACCCTCGGAACTTTCATCAGCGGAACAATCTTTCTCCTACCGTACGGATACTGCGCAAACACTGTCAAGTAGTAGCTTGAACATGCGTGACATGCTCGAGCTTACTTGCAAATGCAAATAGCGATTGGCTTGAGAGCAAACAACACCTCAAAAGACTCAAGCTTTAATTCTTGAGACCCTTTAAAATTTGATCATGCTAGGTTTTGTAAATATTTGACAACAAAACCTATTTTCTCTTCCTCGTCTACGACAACGCTTTCTCTCATCTCGACCCCAGCGCACGGTTTCGTCAGTGGTGGGGCTTCACTTCTCTCAAACCCGAGCATCATGTCTGGATCTAAGGCCGTTCTTAAGGCCATCAACGATGCTATTCGACAGCAAAAGTTCGATGAGGCCATCAGTCAAGCACAGGAATTCCTGAAGAAGGAGTCCAAGAACTACCAAGCGTATGTACCTCAGCCCCCAGGTTCTTTCCCTTCAGCTCACAGTTGATACTATAGTCACATCTTCTTGGCTTTTGCGCTGGATAAGAAAGCCAAACTGGATGAAGCAGAAGGCGTGTATCGCTCTGCAACATGGCTTCGACCTCAAGAATCACAGGCTTGGCAAGGTCTGATCAAGCTGTTTGAGAAGCAAGGCGCGAAGAAGCTCAGCGAGTACCAGCAGGCTGTCGTGAACCTCGCTCAAATATATCGAGATGCTGATGACATGTACAAATGTCAAGAGGTCGTCGATAAGTTTGTTGATTACGCACGGGTACACGGAGATCAGCTGCAATATGCTGATGCCCTCTGGATTAGGCTTCCAGAGAGCCCTCTCTATCCGATTCTGGAGGGTCGTTTCCCACATCCAGCTAAAACATACGAGAGCATCGCACATATCGTGGAGAATTTTGAGAAGAAGCGTGTCAACGTCCTTGTGGGCGAGCGACGGACTAGACTCGGCGCCAAGCTTAGCGAAGTGACCCTGGAGGTGAAACGAGAAATCTACAGCCAGAGCAAGCTGGAACAGGTTTACCGACAGCTTATTAACTGGACAAGCGATGACGATCTAAGACGAACATATGAGGAAAAGCTTATCCAACTTTGCCACGAGCACCTTCTTGTCGCACCTACAGGCGTAGACAAGGAACAGGCACGGAACAAGGTGCTTGAACTCGCAAACGGCATGGTCGCTATCAAGCACCCGTACAAACTTGCTTGGGATATCGCAATAGACTGGCAAGACAACAAGGAGATTCGAGAATGGGACGTCGAGGTTCTGCGAAGCTACTGTTCGTTCTTTCCTGAGAGCGACCTATACAAGGTTATTACGGGGTTCTTGACAAGTACAATATCGCCATTTCCACCACCGAAAGAGCCGGAGAAAGCAGCTCTTGTCGAGAATGGTTCAGAGGATAGCGAGGATGATGAAGATGGTGGAGTGCCCACTTTGGTTGTTCCCCTCACCGAGGAGGATCGGCTTGTAATGATGACGGAGGGCATCACCACCGCGGACTCGACTTTTGCCTACCGACTAGTTGGGCAGTACTTTCTTCATCTCGGAGAGTATGAGACTACTGTCGAACTTATGCGTAAGGCAGTCAGCCACCTTGCCAAGGAATGCACAAGAACTGGCATCCGGTTTCAGAACACTGAAGATGCTTATTTACTCTCCCTTGGTACCGCTCTAGTGTACTATCAGTCTCCAAGGCATCACCAAGAAGCCAAGAACTTATTTGATAAGGTTCTCGAGCACGATACCACCTCCACACCTGCGTTGATTGGTGTCGGCCTCATCTTCGAAGAAGAGGAAGAATATGACCAAGCTATCGATTTTCTCAGTCGGGCATTAAAACGAGACGATACCAACATTCGAGTAAAGTCAGAGGCGGCATGGGTCAAGGCGCTAAAAGGGGATTGGCAAACTGCCAAGGACGAGCTTCAGGATTGCTTGCCTCCACTAGAAAAGCAAGGCGCTTCATCGAAGGAGCTGCTAGGTGAAACCCAACACCGGCTTGGAGTGTGTATTTGGAATCTAGATTCGAGTAAAGCAGCTCGGAAGCAGCGAAAGGGTGAATCTGCTTATGCCTATTGGCTTAGCGCACTCAACAATCATCTCAACTATGCCCCAACCTACACAAGTCTCGGTGTATACTATTCAGATTATGCCAAGGACAAGAAGCGGGCTCGTCGATGTTTTCAAAAAGCGCTGGAGCTGTCGTCAGCCGAGGTCATTGCAGCCGAACACTTGGCTCGCTCTTTTGCTGATGATGGAGACTGGGACCGAGTCGAGCTTGTAGCCAGGCGTATTGTCGATTCGGGGAAAGTCAAGCCGCCTCCTGGGTCAAAGCGGAAGGGGATTAGCTGGCCCTTCGCCGCACTTGGTGTCGCTGAGCTGAACAAGCAAGAGTTCCACAAAGCAATTGTCTCGTTCCAGGCAGCTCTGCGCATTAAACCCGAGGACTATCACTCTTGGGTGGGCCTCGGTGAGAGCTACCACAGCTCTGGTCGATACATGGCGGCCACGAAGGCTATTGTCAACGCTCAGAAGCTAGAGGAGGATTCGAAGACGGACATTTCTGGAGACACATGGTTTACCAAGTACATGCTTGCTAATATCAAGCGGGAACTAGGTGACTATGATGAGTCCATCGCTCTATACCAAGCGGTCATGGAGACTCATACCGGAGAGGAGGGGGTGGTGATTGCTCTTATGCAGACTATGATTGATAACGCCCTGACATCAATCGAAAAAGGCTTATTTGGGAAGGCTATTCAGCTCGCCATCGAGACGATCAATTTCGCAACTGCGGCCGACGGAAACGTACTCGAGACCTTCAATTTCTGGAAAACCATTGCTGATGCCTGCTCGGTCTTCTCCTCCGTCCAAAGCCGCACTACCGACTTCCCCACTCAATCCGTGAGGACCCTGCTCCAGAAGAGCCCTCAAGAAGCATATGATATCCTTGTCAACGTCGATAAAGTCGGCACGGACGTTGTGTTCGCCAAGGGCATTTACTCTGATGATGAACAGCCAGGCGTAGACATTACCAGATGCATCCATGCCACAATCTTATGTCACAAGCAAGCTATTCATGTTTCATCAGGTGATCTCCACGCCCAAGCCGTGGCCTACTACAACCTAGGGTGGGCTGAATACCGTGCTCATGTGTGCCTCCCGTCCGACTTGCGGAAGAAGTCTAGCAGCTATGTCAAGGCAGCAGTTCGATCGTTCAAGCGGGCAATAGAATTGGAGGCTGGAAATGCAGAGTTCTGGAACGCCCTAGGCGTGGTGACAAGCGAAATCAACCCTGCCGTCTCTCAACATGCGTTTGTCCGAAGCCTTTACTTGAACGAAAGAAGTCCCGTAGCGTGGACGAATCTGGGAATACTAGCGTTACTGGCTGGTGACCTCAAGCTGTCAAATGAGTCTTTCACTAGAGCACAGTCGACAGATCCCGATTATGCCCATGCATGGTTGGGCCAAGGATTTGTTGCACTATTATACGGGGAGGCTAAAGAAGCTAGGGGGCTATTCACTCATGCTATGGAGATTTCCGAATCGTCCTCCCTACCAACTCGTCGGCATTACTCAACATCAATGTTCGACCACATCCTCACCGTTGCGCCGAATGACCTGAATGTTGCATCATTGATTCAACCTCTCTTTGCTCTCAACCAGTTGCAGGGCCTCAGGCCACAAGATCTTGCCTTCGGGCACTTGTCTACTCTCTTCCAAGAGCGCACACGGGAGAGCGCTCGAGCTGTTGAGACTCTTGAGAAAATCTCTACAATAATCGAGACCGATTACGAGATGACAGAGTCACCGGATAGTCTCGCCAGATTCGCATTGGCAAAAACTGATCTGGCACGAGCCTATCTTGCCGCTAGGTCTTACGAAAAGGCAATTGAATGCGGCGAGTTGGCACTCGGACTCAGCAGTGAGGAATCGGAAAATGAACTGACGAGCGAGCAACGGAAGAAGGCTCGGCTCTCTGCACACCTGACAGTCGGCCTGGCACAGTACTATGCCAACGATTTTGACGAGGCTGTCAGATGTTTCGACGCAGCTCTTCAGGAGTCTGATGGAAACCCCGATGCTATTTGCCTACTGGCGCAGGTGCTCTGGGCACAAGGTTCCGAGCCTGCGAGAGATCGGGCCCGCGAAGCACTGTTTGAAGTAATCGAAACGCATCCCGATCATGTGCAGTCGGTATTACTCCTAGGCGTCATCGCCCTTCTGGACAACGACGAGGATAGCTTAGAGGCCGTGGTAGAGGAGCTGCAGAGCCTGCAAACCAACGATAAGGTCACAGCCCTAGAGCAATCCAATATTAGCAAGGTCCTTCGCGCAACTGCAAGTCAGGGAGAGGACAAGACGGAGGATAATATCCGAACTCAGGTCCAGACCGATATTATGCTTTATCCCAACCTACCACACGGCTGGTCATCCTTGGCGGATGCAACTGGGGACGAATACGCTGCCCAGATGGCCTTAAAGGTTGCAATCAGGGGTATTCCTCCTAGAGGATT
This sequence comes from Nectriaceae sp. PG4201, assembly GCA_023628695.1. Classification (NCBI taxonomy): domain Eukaryota; kingdom Fungi; phylum Ascomycota; class Sordariomycetes; order Hypocreales; family Nectriaceae; species Nectriaceae sp. PG4201. The sequence continues at coordinate 16,147 of JAMAKE010000045.1, read as the reverse complement.
ACTAGAGGCGCAGGATCTGGCGAAGGCGTATGCGGGCACTGGAACGGCGGCAGATGCCCAGAGAGCTGCGTTCTTGGCACCCTGGCAACACGTTGGCTGGAGCGCGTTGGAAATTGCTACGGAGGGCATTTGATGGCGAAGTTTTGCATGGTTTGCGTTGGATGATGTGATGATACCATGACATACAGAAGGCATAGAACAGATGAGAATTCATGCATTGGCGAAGACAAATGGTAACTGTAAAAGGGTATCATATAAAATAAGCATCCACCCCATAAACACCACCGTGTTCCCCTATTTTAAGCTACCGTGCCTCTACAGCTCCAACAGAATCCTTCAACCTTGCCAGTCTCCCCTCCACCCAACTCCTCTGCCACGCCTCCACCTTTCCTCCAAGCAGCACGCACTTTTCAGGTTCAAGCAGCACCATCCCCCTCGCCACAACCGTTCCCGTTTTGAGGAGTATTTTCTCCCCGATATTCGTCTTCCCAACACCTAGACCATCCATGCGCTTTAACTCCACGGCAAAAACTTTCGTGCCCTTGCAATCCTGGAGAACGAGACGGTGCGTTGCGTTCTTACCTGCTGTCCTGGCTGCTGCGCGGGCCTCAGCAGCCGGGCGTTGACTTTGGGTAGAACCAGTTTGCGCTTCGTTGTCGTCATCTTCTGCAGAGACGCGGATTACTTCTCGGCCTCTAGTTGTCTCGCCGCGTTCAATGGCCTCGAGCTCCTCGACTTGTTCCCAGCGACTGAGACTGAGGTTCTCTACATCGAGGACTTGCACATGCACTGGTCTTGATAATTTGACTTCCTTTGTTTCGGCATTGTTAACACCGGCGGGGAGGCTTGATAAGGATGAGTCAAGGAGGGTGCTGTTCGTGAGGTCTGCGGCTAAGATTCGAGCTTTGGCAGTTGCGAGGAGGGAAGGTAGCGGAGGTGGTGGGCTCCGAGAAGTTGTGAGGGTTGTGAGGAATGAGGAGGAAGGGGTGGGGAGAGAGGCGGAGAGGATTGAGGCGCGGAGTTGGACGTTCAAGTCCATCTTGGGACTTTGTATGGGTTATCAAGAGTTTGGGATATGAAACTTCATGATGATTTTTCGTTGGTGGTGTAAGTGAGTGTAATGAAGTGGAGCGTGAAGTCGAAATTACAGCGAGTACAGCAACATTGACAGCCCTCAGCCTCGCTGTAGCAATGACGTCCAGGCGGCTGAAACTGGGTCCCGTCCACTATATTTAGCGCGCCCCTGACGACCCTGAGCCACATCCATGCCCCATCGTGTCCACTACCTCTCAGCCTTGTGACTTCAAGCTTCAAGCTTCAACTTCACTCTATAGCTTCACCAAACCACCACCGTCGCCGCTCTCACGTCCGAATTCCACAATGTCCACAATCGCCTCCCCGCGCGAACCCCCCCGGCGCACGCCCAACTCCTCCACCCGCCCCTCGCTCGAGGCCATCCGCTCTCCTCCCCTCCCACAAGGCACCACGCCAGCCCTCCCAGCCAAACGCGCCAACCGCGCCGCCCTGCGCGAGTACTACAACCTCCGTGCCTCAGCGCCGCGCATTGACCTCCCCGACTCCGAAGTGCCGCCTAGCGAACTCGATGCAACGGACTTTGACGCTGAGGAGTACGTCGCGAGGGTGGTTGGCCGGAGTGGACTCGAGGAGCTGTTGAGGCTGTATACGAGGGTGGTGGGGGAGGTGCGGGCGTTGGATGCGGAGAAGAAGGCGTTGGTGTATGATAATTACAGTAAGCTTATTACGGCGACGGAGACGATACGAAAGGTAAGTGCCCCTTTGCTGGCTTGGAGAGTGCGGTACTAAGACTGTCATAGATGCGAGCAAACATGGACCCCCTAAACCCCATGGCCTCGACTCTCGACCCTGCCATTGCCCAAATCTACTCCCAAGCATCATCCATCCGAGAAACCCTCCGCGAGACCGTCCCCGCCCCTGATTCCGAAGACAGCAAGGCCCGCGAGGCGGAGCTCCGACAACGAAGAACCCGCGAGTTGGCGGCTGAAGTGCTAAATACGCCGGACCGGTTACGAGGGTTGGTGAAGGATGGAAAGATTGAGCTTGCTAGGAAAGAGTGGGAGATGCCAAGGCGGTTGTTGGTGGCTTGGAAGGAGAAGGGGGTTGGGGGGGAGGATGTGGAGGAGTGTCTCGAGGAGGGTGATGAGGTTGTGAGTGGAGTGGGGAGTGCGCGGGTCTCAAGGGATGAGAGGTAATAAGGATTAATGATAATAACGAAGCCATGATTTTCAATGCTTTCCAGTCATATACTGCACGGAGCCCGACCTCAACTCCAAATCTCCGCCATTATACAACCTCCTATCCTCCCACATGACCACCAGCCCAGCAACACACTCTGCCTCACCTCTCCTCTAAAGAAAGCACATCCAGAATCGTAAATGGGTCCTTGTCATATTCACTCAACACCACCTCCGCTTCCGGCACACTCGCCCGCAACAGCTCCTCCAACTTCGGCCGCAGCACCTCCCTCAGGTACCCACGCTCCGAGTTACTATGGAACACCTGCACGAGCGTGCGCCCCTGCTGGATTGCCCGGAGCGCAGAGTGGTGGCTTGTCTCACCCGTGACAATCAAATCCACGTCCGCATTCTTCAGGATGTCGTACCCGCTTCCTGCGCACACGCCGAAGCTCTTGACCTTCGTGGTCTTGACATTTGCGCCGACTGGGCTTGCAACCATGATGTGCTTCAAGCCGCCGAGCTTAGCAGCGAGACGAAGTAGGATTTCTGGTAAGGCGACGCCGTTGTCGAAGTGTCCTATGGCGCCGTAGCCCGCGGGAGAGTGCGTCTCAGGCACAGTGGTGCATGGGATGGCGACGCCGCGAGCACTGCGGTGTGGGCCGGAGATGATGTCGGCAAGCCACGTGTTTAGGCCATCGGGAGCAGCGTCGACGGCTGTATGTGGGCAGTAGACAGCAATCCCAGCCTTGGCGAGGTGCAGGAGGGTTGCTTGCTGGGGGTCTTTGTTGGTGATGGATTTGAGACCGCTGAAGATGAAAGGGTCTAGATATTGCTATTAGAGAAGAGGATCTAGCTGGCAGGAGAGGGGGCAGTACGGTAGCTGACAATGACGCTTGCTCCTTGGCCGATGGCATCGACGGCGACTTGGAAGGTCAAGTCGTTCGTGACGAGGACCATGGGTTTTCTCTTGCGGGCATCGGTGTCAGAGTTGCCCAGGAGTAACCCTACATTATCCCATGATCGATCGGCCAATTCCTCAGGATATCTACAGCATCGTTAGTATCGTTTCCAGAGACAATTTGCACACGCGCACTCACAGCTTCTTCATAGAATCGGCGACGAGTTTCGTAAATTCCGAAGGCTCAACCTGCCAGGCGCCCCAAGCTCCAACGTCGGCCATATTGAATGTTTGAGGTTCCTGAGCTGAAGGCGTGCTGTTTGTGGTAGGGCGGCAGGACGAGTAGGCTCTTGAGTATCGTGAGAGCTCGCTGCTGTAAGCGGAAGCAGATGATATCCTAGGCGTTGAAGGAACGATTCTTTTGAAGCAAGATGAATTGAAAACAAGTCGAGTATTGTACCTCAACGCACTCCTCATATCCAAGAACAAGTCCTTGAATAGAAATGAAGGCTCTATTATGTTAAGGACGCTTTGAGTGGTTGCTAGGGAGTGGAATGTTCCTTCACAGTGAAGCTCTACTATTATGCATGGCCTCGAAGTGAGAGAAGGGTCCAGCTCTCCACTGCGCATCAGCCCCATGAAATCATACCGTGTCATTACTTACATCATCACACAGTGCTGCGCATCTGCCGCCCAAGGTAGCCTGCACCCCACGATCGATATCTAATCAATCGCATCGCATACCTCCCTCCCTCCCTCCCACAACCCGCAGATCCTCCAAAAATCCCCAAATATACAACAAAACATGGCGCAAATCACAGACGAGAGCCTCCGGGAAACCATCTCCCAGCGCCTTTCGGCCGTCCACGTCGAAGTCACCGACATGTCCGGTACGTGTTGCCCCGCCATACCCCTCCTCGCGCGTCCTTCGAACCGCATAGAAACGCTGAGCTAACGACAAACCCTGGGAGGACAGGCGGTTGCGGCCAGGCCTTCACATCACTGATCGTATCGCCGCAGTTCCAAGGGCTCAACTCGCTGAAGCGGCACCGGCTTGTGAATTCGGCGCTGAAGGACGAGATTGCGAGTATCCATGCTTGGACGGCCAAGTGTCAGACACCAGAGGAACACGAGAGGGACAAGGCGGCAGCGGCGCGTTTGGCGGATGTCACGATGCAGGAATAAATGCAGGGCATGGGACTTTGTATGAATGATAACGGGAGACTATGAGAGCGCAACACAGAGACATGGGACGTGGTGGTCGGGCAAGCTCGTTGGGCGCAAGATATCCGTACGGGAGTGGTAATGAGGGACATGCCACGGTACACAGAGTAGAGGAGACCCGAATCACGAGGGAAGCGAAATAGAAAGGACAGCTTTGGCCGGCCAGGAACTCAAAAAAAGGTTTTGGGGTCATAATCTTTTTGCGCCTGGCCATATATCAACCACCTTGGTTTACCACCAGCGCATCCCCGTACTCCAATTAACACAACATCGCTTGCTCACCATGGTGCACGCATCTACAACAAGCCCAACAAATCTTCGCTATCCTTCTTTGGCTGTTGCTGTCCCCCTTGTGCCTGCTGGAGCTGCATTGCCGCTGGTAAGGGTTGGTTCTGTGTTGTAGCCCCAAAGTTCATGCCTTCGAATCCGTTCATCAGGTCGTTCATCCCGCCACTGGGAGCCTGCGCGGGGGCAGATGGCGCAGATGGCGGTGCGGGTGCATCGAACAAGCCCATCATGTCGGCCATGGCGCCCGACGAGCCGCCAGCTGCAGGACTAGCCACTCGGTCAGGGGTTGCAGATGCACTGTTCGCCTCGAGGGATGCAGGCGCTCCGCCATCAAAGTCGATGTCGAGCAGGTTCTCAATGTTGTTCTGAGAACCTGAAGCGCCGCCATTCGCAGCAGCGGCAGCAACAGAGGCTGCGATAGGGTTCTCAGCAGCGTTTTGCCTTTGCTCTTGGATAGCAGCTCGCTGGATTTCGTCGGCTCCATAGCGGCCCTTGCCAACAAATGACTCGGGAGGCTTGTGGTATACTGAAGCAAGAGTGGATAACTCAGTGAGCAGCTGCTCTAGTAGCGCGGGGGGGAGGCTGGTCATTGTGGTTGTGATAGTAGGCTTCTGAGACAGCACAATACTCTGACATCCTATTAGTGACCGCAATTAACATGTTTTGGAGTAATCCATACCTTGGCGATCTCCGGATCTGCTGAAAGTAGACGCCAGTAGACGTATGCTCTGTCGCGGATATCTGGGTTGTCGTTGTCCGCAGTCGCTTGCTGAAGTACCTTCTGAACAAGGCCTTGACTGCTGCCTGGTTTCTTCAAAAAGAGTTTGACAACAGCTGTCAATATCTGTAGCTGAGTCTGATCTGCGTGTTAGTATAAATCTTTTGGGGTAATAGGAGCTAAACAGACCTGAGTAAACTCCTCCATAAAACCCTCGACAAAGCTTTCCAGAATTTCGTCGGCGTTGGTAATCTTCTCGGCATACTCCCCCACAATCCAGATAAGAGATCCACGGGCATTGGGCTCATCCAACTCGTCAATATACTGACATAGAGTCGGGATAACGCCCTCGTAGCCCGGATACTTCCGCAAGATATCCTTGATCACGACTACTACCTCCTGCACAACGTAATTGACCTTTGTGGAGATCAGGTCTTGCAAAGCCCCGACGCACTTCTCGGCCGCATTCTCAATCTTGATGGCCACCTGTCCAATCGCCTTGACAGCTCTTCGGACAAAGTCCATGTCTACTTCCAAAGCATACTCCTTCAACTCGGCCAGGAGCTGCTCGAAGTTGTTCTCGTTTGCAATCCTCACCATGATCTCCAGCTTCTGGAGCTTCACGTATGGCGGATCAGTATACTTGCAAAAGAAGACTCGCAACTCCTTGCTCAGGATATCAGGCTTGGCCTGAAGGAGGAGGTCAATGTTTCGCAAAGCGACGTATTGGACCTCAGGAGCGGATGCAACCAGCGTAACTACAAAAGTCAGTCAGGGGTCAGATGCATTCATCAAATGTACATACCTAACGGAGGTGCCATCTTCTTAAGATAGGACCTCACAGATTCTGGGCTGACATTCTTCATGTGAATAAACACTACCTTGACAGCAGCCAAGACAACGCTGGGGTTGACGTGTTGGAACTGGGGCGCGACTCTTTCACAGATATGCTCAGCCTCTTTGACGTCCGCGGCGGGATAATTGGCCAATGTCGTCAGGATAGTCACTCTCCCCCATTCCGTACACTCGTTCAGGGCCATCAACAGCTTCTTTAGCGTCTGAGGGGTGACAACAAGGGCTCTCGTCTCTGGTGCCGTCTCGGTGATCTCCGACAAGGCCTGAACGGAGTTTGCGACAACCATCGGGTTGGGGTCACCGATCAACTCCTGAAGCATCTCCAAGAATCCGTTTTCTATGCACATCGACGGGTTGAGATCGAACAACTTAGCGACGCAGATGGCGGCAGTTTTTCGTACGTATGGTGACTCGTCCCGTAATGTCTTCCTCAGGGGTTCCTCCATGTAATCTACCATCTTATCAACCCTAATGCAACCCATTGTCCGAATCGCCAATGCTCGTATCAAGGGATTCGGATCTTCTGAGTCTTGGACGAATGTGTTGACGGCGAGAATGCACAGGTCAGGGTGGGACTTAGCATAGTTCCTAACCCCAAAGTCAGCTCAACCAGTCCGCTTGCCGCGGCCACGCCAGCGCGTAGCTTTTGAGACACAGGAGGGCTACCCACATCAAATACAGATAAACAAGTTTCTTCTGGTCCAGGTCGGCAGTTGCGATGTTCTTCAGGACGTCAGGAAACAGAGCTGAGACGTCCTTGCCGAGCGTCATGGCCATGATGGTCTTCTGGATCGACTCCTTTCGTTCGTATGCATATTGGGAGACCAGGCCCGCTCGAAGCTCGAAAGTCTCGCCCTTTCGAGGCACGGCGAAGGCGCCGCGAATGCGATTTACCGCCATCGTTGCGGGATCGTCGAAGGTAGTTGGAGGGGCAGGCCAGATAGGAGCTGGTGGACGGTGATGGTCGTGGCGGGTCGCAAGGATCTGATGAAATGGGTTGTCCTAAAGCCCCATCGTCCGTATCCGTCAATAATAGTGAAGCTTGAATTACGTTCCGTTACGCTGGGTTGTCGAGGGCAACTTTAAGGAGTAAGGCAGACGCAAGCTCACCGAGGATGTCCAGGCCACGGAGATAGGTCCAGGCTGACTCTAGTGGACACTCGTTCAGTGGTGGAGGCCATTGCCCCTAACCTTAAATTTCCGCCTGATTGCCGCTCTGTGCAACCAGGCTTCAATCGCTAACAATAATTACTTGGCTTAGTCACCACTTCACCCAAGCAACCTCTACATCATCAGCATGTCTTCATTCAACCACTAAGCATATTTCACCTCTATTGGGCAATTTGGCTGTGATATTGTTGCTGGAACTGTGCGGAACCGTGTACGTGGCCGAGCAGGGAGCTTGGAAGCATTGAATCTGGTTTCAACGCAACATGGTATGTGATGATCCGGCCTCTCTCTTATTGTCGATACGTTCCTCAGACCCCAGAGAGCCAGTAAAGTTGATGCTAGACAGGCCAATTTTCCAAATCTTCGAAGGCTATTTACCGAGGCCCGGACAGACGATGAGGAACGACAAATATCGAGAACAGCTGTAAGCATTGCCATTTTAACACTGAGTCTCGGCAAGATTGACACGAATAGTTTTACAACGCGGTCCTCTTTATGGGCTCTGTGGCTGTTTTCAGTCTAATAGCTCAGAAACTGAACGCCGGGAAATGATCACTGTGAAGTAATTCGGAATGTATCAGTACGGAAAATGGAGTCTGGCGCACTGCTTTTGGTACTCTGGACGTTGAGGATCGTCGAGATGGTTCTGGCAGCTCATTGGTTGATATCCATTGTCGCATTTACTATTGTGATTTATTCCTCCTCCTCTACTTCACCTTCGATCACCTCGTCCTTCTCTGTCTTTGCTGACACAGCTTTGGCCTCTTGTTTCCTCCAGAGTCCGGCCAGAAAGTCCCTTGTGCTCGCCTCATCAAGCCCCTTGTCCTCTCGCTTCTTCAGAAATCTTGGAAATCTTAGACTCAGACCCCTCTCATCACTAACCAACCCAATTGCTGCTGTATATGTCGGGCTTAATGTAATATCCGCGAACGCCATCTCCCACACTTCCTGTGGCTCAAACCAGACATCTGGGGTTGGCCCTGAATACTCAATAAAGCTAGGCTTTTGTGCTCTCGTGTTCTTTGGTTCGCCACTCTCCTCGCCGTTATCATAAAACTCTTTGTTCGCTTTGTAGAAGGTGTCGGTGAATCCAGAGATGCATTTACAGACGGCTTCCAATGTTCCACTATCTTCGTTGCGAACCGCAAGTAAGATTGGCGACCACCATTTCGCTTTACGGCCCTGGCCATGCCATCCAGCGATCGGTATGAGATCCAGAGTGTCAAAACTAGAATTATAGTCTTTCTTCACTTTCAACCAGGAATCAAGTCGCTTATCTGGTTCATATGTTGCAAGTAACGGTTTTCGTCTAGTTTTGGCTTTCTTTTCGCCATTCGCATCGACTGCCGCCTTTCCTTTGCCCTTGCTCTTCGCCTTAGATTTAGGCAGGATAATCTTCTCATTGTTGACTGGTACCTGCTCCTCCTCCTCCTCTCCAAGATATGGGACTGTCAGGAGGTTATCGAGGATTTTGACCATGATTCCTTCGCATTTACTCCCGGTTGCCGATTTGAAGAATTCAAGTACCGTCTCTGAGTCTCCAGATGTCGCATCGATACTTTTGACCCAGGTAAAGTGGTGTGGTATCTCGTTGAAAAGCGATCGTAGTAGTTCTCTCCTTTCGCGAAATGGGCGGTCAAGAAGAGGCTGCCCATTGAGATACATCAAATCAAACGAGAAGAGGCATACGTCAATCTTAATGCTTCCAATGGCAACGTCCTTTCTCGCACGGTTGGTCAAGGTCTGGAAGTTCTTGAGCTCGCCAGATTCGCGGTCAACGGCTACCACTTCGCCTTCCATAATGAAGCTATCAACTCCGTCTCCCCGAATCTTAGGCACAAGCTCAACTAGATCAGGGTATTTATCGGTCATGACTTCTAAATGCCTTGAAAAGATACTCACTTTTCCTTTCTTATCACAGTGGACTTGTGCTCGCTGCCCGTCGTATTTGTACTCGCATGCAAAATCTCTCCCCTGAAGTTTAGTGAGCATCTCGGACAGATCGCGTGTAATGCTGCCAAGCATAGGTCGAAGTGGAATATGAAGCGTCAAGCCACATCGAAGTAACAGCTCGTCGCAGATGCCAATTTCGAGCAGTATGGGGACTAGGTCGTTGTAATTCGGCCGCCTCGCAAAGCATGCTTTGACAATCTCCTCCCCTCTACTCCAAATCTCGGCCAACTCTTCCTTCTTGAGCTTGGATAAGTCAGAAGCTGACTTTAGAGGAAATTCTGCGCCTGGTGGACGTGAAAGAACGAACGCCCTGGACAAGGCAATTAACATAGTCGTTTTTACGGCTCCTATGCGAAGCTTGAGACGTGTCAGCTATTTCCAGCTTCCTAGGAAATCAGAGAGTCCTACATGCTGGCACAAAGTCCGCACCACGAACCGACTTTCTTCCCCACCCCGAGCATCTTGGAGCAGACGATCTACTATCCTCTGCTTCGCTTCTCCACTCCCTTGCCCTTGACTAGTCGCAATTTTGACGAGAGCCTGAAATACTCCTTTTATAGTCAGGGGTTTTGGTTTCCTTAGTGTAAAGCTCTGTTTCTTCTTAGCTTCGAAGGCAACATCACCAGCATCACCATATTTGTCGTAAATTGCTTTCAGAGATCTATTGTCGAGGCCGCAAACGTTTCTAAGAGCTTTCGAGATCGCAGAGCCACCTAGCCCTAACTCCATGGAGATGTATGGTGGTGAGATTGAATTAGTTGCTAGCCATACCTAAGATTATGAGAAGCTTCTCGGATAAAATGGTTTGAGTACCTACCGCGGGGAGTAGACTAGACGGATCTGCCTCAATCATAATTCTTAAGAAGTTGACAAGAGTATCTACAATCTTGATGCGGCTAGTAGTTCCGCTGACTAGGACAAAGCATCTGGTAAGGAGAGCATATGATGCATCCCCGGCTTCCGATTCCCAGTGCCGCTTCAGCTGGGGTATGTACTTTGATGGCTCAAAAGTTAAGGGGGACTCATCCAATGGTATCGATATCGAGGTGGTGTCTTCCGACATGCCAGCAGATTGTAGTGTTAGGGTATTTTTCGGGCTGGTTCCTAAGGGGAGAGGTTTCGCTGGAGACGAAGGAAACTCAAGAGCTGGCTTTGACTCTGGGGTCGGTATTTTCTCTTTGCTTGACAGTGATCCATTTTCTTCATTCGGAGTTGAGCGACTCCCACTTTGGTCGGCCTGTCTCTCACTTGCGAGCTCTTCATCCCACTCGGCCTGAAGCTTTCGAGCCAGCTCCTCATCCGTCAACTCCGTCGTAACATCAGAACCACTTGGTGCACTCTTTGCTGTTTGGCTCGTTTTTTCAGCACCATTCTGTCTCTGTTTCGTAAAGAAGTATTCCAAGCCTCGTGAAGGTGCCCCAGATGACTTGGTCCCGTTGTTCAACTTCCTCTTCTTGGCCGGGCTCGACATGGTCGTAGCAACGACGTCTCACTAGCAACACATCAAGTAAATCATTCGTGATATCACGATAGGCGTAGAATGTCTTCCGGCTCAGGTTTCAACAGTTCGCGTCTCTATCTTGTCTTAACAGCTCACACGCGAGCTTCTATGACGATGTCAGACGCGACCCCACGTGACCTGTTAGAGCCAGACGTCTCCAGCCCCACGACTCCACGCTAAACCCCTTTGGCACGCACAAGCGACTCGCTCACACAACCGTCGAAATCTTTCCTCTGCCCCACCATCGCGAACTTCCCCACGACATCCCCTCAAACACCCCCAATACCGGCATCATGAACGGCGAAGATCCGCCTGAGCGGCCCGAATACATCACCAACATCATCAACGGCCTCGAGCGCTACAACCCCGAGGCTGTCGGCACTCTCGAGGGCTACCTGCAGGAGCAATGCGAGCAGAAGTATACCGACTGCAGCGCCAATAGGACGTTGTTGAAACTGTAAGTTTCTCCAGGCTTTCCTGTCGAAGAATATCTGCGGGTTTTATATGATGAACATATGTCAACGTTTCCTATTACCTGACTGTGCGACTTTGTCGTGCTTGAAGTTAGCTATTAGCTCTATCTGACATGCCCATCCGTCTACCTCGTCTTGATACCCTCCTCTACCAAACCGAAGCTAACACTCGTCCGCCCTCTTAGCTACCAGCTCAACCCTGATAGAATCAAGGATGAAGTTGTGACCAACATCTTGGTCAAGGCCATGACCCAGTTCCCTTCCTCCCAATTCTCTCTCGCCCTCCACCTCATCAACCCCTCCGCCGCCTCAACAGGCGAACTCCACGAAGCCGTCGCCAAGCTTCGCGCCCTTAACGGCCAACTCGAGGGTGCTCAATATGCTGGCTTCTGGGCCGATGTCGATGGTGACGACCTCTGCGCCGACCTCATCGCCGATATCGCCGGCTTCGAGGACATGATCCGACACAACATTGCCCTGCTCATCTCGCAGGCTTTCCGTGAGGTCAAGCTGAGCTTCCTGGAGTCATGGTTAGGTTTGAGCGAGGATGGCACCAAGAAGTTTGTCACTGAGGTCTGTGGTTGGTCTGTTGATGGTGAGGGTAACGTCAAGATTCCCCCGAACCCGGACAACGAAGCCAAGAAGTCGGAGATCCGCGAGGATGTGAACGTTGACCAGTTCTCGAGGGTGCTCCGACGCGCTTGGGAGGAGACGGTGTAAAGTTGTAGAGGGTGATTGAGGTTAAGGGGTTTGCTTCCCATCGACGGGAGATGTCATCACGACTCATGATGCAGAAGGGAATAGATGGGCTAGCATGGTAGCATGGAGCGGATAAAATCCAGGCGTTTAATAGGAATTGTCATTAAAGTACAATCCAAGATCTAGAGACTTATAGAACTCTGCGATTATTGGAACCTTCCCCTGAGTCTGAAGCCTGGCTGCAAAAGTGATTGTAAACTTTGTGTCTTCATTCCTTTATATATTCCACACCCATCTACTTCCTCTTCGTCAGCTCCTCCCATTGCACTCCAGCCCACTCCTCCAAGTACCCCGTCTCCCCAACTTCCGTCACCCTCGGCCTACAATCTGCCTCACAAACACCTACAATCACAGTCCCCCACTCCATGCCTTCCAGGCTCAAATCATCCGCCTCTAACTCCGCGATTGCATTCGGTGTTAGCTGCACCTCAAATACCCTCCTACTCCCACAGTTCCCACACCGCGGTATAGCCCCCTTGCTCAACAACGCCCCAACGGCATCTTTCTTGGAGTACAGCAGCGGCGTGCCGGCGAATTCATAGCGGATGACCTGCTCTGGGTTTTGTGAGAGGCGGTCCGCGAATTTCTGGAAGGTGGCGTCCATGGCAGACTCAAAGGCTTCGCGATCGAGTACTGAAGGCTCAGGGGCGTCAGCGTCTTCGATGCGTGCGTTGGCGGGTACGGTATTTGGTTTCGGGTCAAGGGTTTCGAAGTCGGCGTCAGCGAGGTAGAACGTTGGATAGGGAGTAGGTTGAGCGTCGGGTGCGGGCCAGGGTTCGGCCGGAGGCGGTGGTTGTGTTGGAGGAGCGTTGATGGAAAGGGTTTCAGCGAAGCTCTTGGGGAGGGAGTTGTTTGCCTCGTCGGAGGCGCTAGGTTTGGCGGGTTGTGAGGAGAATGGGTTGGAGGAGCTGAAGGGATTCGCGTTGTTGGAGGTGCTCGAGGAGCTAAATGGGTTGGCGTTACTAGAGAAGGGGTTTGCGCCAGCAGCACCTCCAAGAGCCTTTGCTCCGAATAACGTCTCGCCCAGTCCAGGTCCATCATTCTTCGGCTTCACTTTCTCCTTCTTCTCTTCTTTCTCTGGCTCCTCTTTAACCACCTCGTCTTTCCAAACCCTCACTCCTCTTAACACCCGAATACTCCCCTCCCTGCGCCGGCAAGTCTCTCGTCGGCAGGCAAAGACATAAATCCGTCTCTCATGGCCAGGAAAGCGCTCTGGTAGTTCGCCATTCAACTGCAGGAGCAGGACCATCAAGTCTTTGCAGACCTTGCATCTCGCGTATGCTGCGGTAGGCGGTTTCTCGGAATCTAGCCAGTCCTGCACATCATTTAGTTAGCAGTCGTCCCAAGTACACACCTTTCCTCGTGCAGAAGTTAGACTTACAGGACGGCCTCCCAGCCGACTAATAGTATCTTCGTCTGCATCTTTTGAAGCGTATCCCAAGAGCACATTTGTCTCTTCAAACTCCCCTTCCGAGGAATCAGAATCGTAGGAAGCCATTTTTCGCGGTGTTAGAGCTGCTCCTCCTGGTGATTGATGGTGGGGTCAGGATTTTTTTGTAAAATGTTTTGGCGCTGACTGCGGGGCTTAGCGCGTCGATAAGGAGACCTGGGCGGCCTTCATCCCACTCTGGGAGGACCATCACATTAGATACCATAAAGCGTAGGTATTTAGGTTGAATCACGCTGTAGAAGACAGTTCGGATACTAGGTAAACTAGAGCTCATCGTGGTTATTCGATTGCTTCCAGAAACTTTTATCTACCATAATTCTAACGTGGTATCTTCTACATGTGATCATTAGGACCATCCATACCAGGGCCGGGTCCGCCAGCCCTACCCATCTGCCGAGCCTTCAACAACTCGTCACAGAGAAGCAAGTTCGAAGCAATACTAGAGCTAGAGGCGACACAGTTTCTCAATACTCGGAAAGAATCATAGACGCCTTCAAGCTCAGGGTCCATCGGCTCTCCTGTCTCCAAATTCAACCCCACCACGTTGCCCTCGGCGTACTCGTCTTGAAGCCCAGCAACTATAGTCTGTTAGTCTTGTTCATGTGAAATACATAGAAGCAACTTACGAGCATCCTGGATGTCGAGACCAGCGTTGGCAGCCAGGGTCTTGGGAATGATGAGCAGAGCATCAGCGAAAGCCTCAACACCCCACTTCGCCTTGCCCTTGACGGACTTGGAGAAGGCATCGCTCTTCAGATGCGCGGCACAGGCAACTTGGAAAGCACCACCTCCAGGTACAACACTGCCGTCCACTATCATGTTGTACACACTCCTAAGGCCGTCTCTCACGGCATCTGTGACCTGTGCGATAGTGTGCGCGTTGGGGCCCTTAATCATAAGGGTCACCGACTTAGGATCCTTTACCTCCTCAACGAAAGTAAACTTCTCCTCGCCAAGAGTCTGCTCGTAAACGAGGCCAGCCCAGCCGAGAACTTCCTCGGATAAATCGTCCACGCTGTTCTGTGCAGTACCACCGCAAACCAGCTGAAGGCGCTCCATGTTTCTCCGCTTTGCTCGTCGAAGGGCTAGAATGTTGTTTTTGGCCAGCACGTCCAGGGACAGGGGGTCGATGCCCTTCTGGTTGATAACGACAAAGTTCTTCTTTCCGTCGGTTCCACATAGCTCCTTCTTCAGCTCGACAATCTTCTTCAACTTGGCGTCGACGAATCGGCGCTCGCTCTCGACCAGCTTATCTCGCTGCTCGGCGCTGGAGTAGAAGAACCCGGAGTTGATCTCGGACTTCTCATACTCCAAACTAACGTTCAGAGTCAGGATGTAGCAGTTTTCCAGGCGCTTTGGCATATCTGGGTGTCGCGCGCCATGATCCAACGCCAAACCTCGAATCAGCCTGGTGTCTGCAGCTGATCGGTGCTGCATCTTCATAATCTCCACCATGTGCAAATCGGGCTTCGCGGGGGCCTGGTAGATCGACAGGACGGCATCAACGATGTCGGGGGTAAGCTTTTCCGCGAGGGTAGAGTTAAGCTTGGTAGCGAGGGACGTTCGGGCGACACTCAAGAGGAGTTCTCGGTCAACTTCCTTTGGCAGCTTGAATGTATCGAGGAACTACATCATATAAGCAACGTCTTTGATAACTTCGCCACAAGCCTTACCTTCAGGGCTTCAATCTTGGCAAGCTCGAATCCATCAGTGATAATACGAGGGTGCAGTCCTTCCGAGATGTGTCTGTCTGCCTGCTTAAGCAGCTCTCCCACCAACATAACCACAGAGGTAGTTCCATCGCCGCAAATGTCGTCCTGGGCAGTCGCTGCTCGGGCGATCATAACGGCGGTCGGGTTCTGTATTTGCATTTCTCGTAGCAAGACGTTGCCATCCTTGGTAAGTTTGATCTAGTGGGGAAGCGTCAGTAAGGGGCTCGTTGTGAGGGGCAGATGCGGGCTGCGTTTACCTGTCCAGCACCGTCGACAAGCCTTGAATAAAGTCAGCAAAAAGTCACACAAATAGCGATCGCAGTGCTTACATCTTGATGGTACCCCGCGGTCCCAGATTAGACTTGAGAACATCCTGGAGGCCCTCACCAGCAGAGATGTTGACCTTCAGAGCTTCGCCCCGCCTCTGTGCACGTCGTTAGTTTCCAGCGACGACCATCTTCCTTTCTCCCAGGGAAAAGACGTACTCGGGACTCCGCTTTGGGGTTGAGAAGCTGCGCGGCCGACATATTTGCGATTTTATTGTTGGCGGCAGGTTATGTCGAAGTTCGGGTGGTTCGCGATTTCGTAATCCCACAAGCTCGCTCCAGCTGTGGGTATGATAGAAGGCAGGGACATTTTTTCTGCCTCCCAAGGTGAAGGCGGTGTAGGCAGCCGCGGGCGATTCGGTGAGGGGCGAATCAGAACCATCTGATCGACCTTCTTATTCCACTCCCACCGACAACAGAAACCAAAAGAATCAGAGAGTAACGTACATAATAAGCATGCGGCGCAGATAAGCATGCGGCGCACTATTTTTAACTCCCTAACTAAGAATCTCAATAAAAACACAACAAACCATTTGATCAATTGAAACTAATCGCTATCCTCTTCTTCAGAGGTCTCAATCACTATCTCACAGGTCCTCGAGTT
>JAMAKE010000044.1:0-239945 GCA_023628695.1 Nectriaceae sp. PG4201 | reverse complement strand
ACCCGGGAAAGTGACCCCTTTGACCCCTGCTGTTGTGTGGGGCGAGCTAACATACTTTACCCATCATACCGTAGTACCTCTGTCAGTCTCCACACGCTGTGTTAGAGTGGCCTCCCGTCGCTGTGGCGGTGTCAAAATGGAATTCCTGCTATTTGATTGGGATTCATCGGCTCCCGCTAGGTGCCGCGCAACAAACAGGCGATCAGGAGTCGTAATCCAAGTAAGCTGCGCCACACTCACGAGGCCTGTCAGCTAAGGTACTAACTTAGCCAGCACTGTACGTACCCCTCCTTCGGATTGGGAAGCGGCAAGGAAGCTTCGTCCACGGCCTGCCTCCGACTCGCCTCGTCTCGTCTCTTCAATGTCCCCCGCTGGATCCGGCCTTTTTTTTTGCTGACGCCAGGTTGCATCCAATCTTTCTTCATTTTGCTTATTCCTTCGCTCTGAATTGCTGCTTTTGAGCCTCGTTGTTACCGCAAGAACTACCGATTCAGTCGCTGCTTGGGAATACGAAGGCTGGGGACAACAACTCGCCTGGGTGACGCCGAGCCTCGCGACCCCACCTCAATATCGTGAGCTTGCGACACTGCTCTCACGGTCCAGCGTATTTCTACGACGACACCTTAAAACGAATAGACAGGAGAACGACGACAAATCCCCGCACGACCCGGATAGCCCTTGAAATCTAGTCAAAATGGGCATCAACAACCCAGTCCCGTCGTCTATGGCGTGTAAGTCTGGAATCATCTCCCCGATGATCCTCCCCTCTTCAAACCACGTCGGCAGCTAATATATTCCTCCACAACCATAGCGGAATGCAAAAAGTGCGGCAAGATTTTGACTTCCTTTATCAACCCCCGCCAGGCCTTCGGCCCCGACAAGGTCATCCCTCCCTCCGTCCTCGCAAACGCCAAGGGTCTCGCCATCATTACCGTTCTCAAGGCCGGCTTCCTCGGCTCCGGACGTTTCGGTAGCGGCCTCGTCGTCGCACGTCTCCCCGATGGCTCTTGGAGTGCACCGAGCGCAATCGCTACTGCCGGCGCTGGCTTCGGTGGTCAGATCGGCTTCGAGTTGACTGATTTTGTCTTCATCCTGAACGACGCCAATGCTGTCAAGACGTTTGCGCAGGCGGGCTCTCTCACACTGGGTGGAAACGTTTCCTTGGCTGCTGGACCTGTTGGACGCAATGCTGAAGCCGCCGGTGCTGCTTCGTTGAGGAGCGTCGCTGGTATTTTCAGCTACTCCAAGACCAAGGGACTCTTTGCTGGTGTTTCGCTAGAGGGTTCGGCGATTATTGAGCGCCGAGATGCGAATGAGAAGATGTACGGGACGCGCTACACGGCACAGCAGCTCTTGACGGGCTCCGTACGGTCTCCGCCACAGGCTGCTCCCCTTATGAGCATCCTTAACTCCAGAATCTTCAGTGGGATGAGGACAGGATCAACCGATGACGCTATGTACAACGACGTTCCCGTCTATGATGAGCAGCATGACGATGTTGTATGGAACGGTCGACGAGGAAGTGCTATGGGTGAAGGAGTATCACGAGACCGTACTGGCACCGACGACCAATTTGGTGGACCTAAGCGCTCAACTACCTGGCAAGATGATATATACGACCGACCTGGTTTTGGGGCACCTTCAAGGTCAAACACCTTTGCCCCAGGCGGTGGCAACGACGATTACGTCTACAGGGACAACCCGAGCTTTGGTTCGGAGAAGAAGGTCGGTCCTGGTCGGCCGGCTGCTCCCAAGCCCAACTTTGCGTCGAAGCAGGCCTTGCTAAAGAAGAATGAGGCTGTGGCACTCTTCAACTTCGATGCAGATCAGCCGGGAGATTTGGGATTTAAGAAGGGTGAGATCATTACAGTGTTGAAGAAAACGGAGAGTGATAACGATTGGTGGTAAGTTTGAGAATGGCACCCGTGTCTTCAGAAGAAGAAAGCTGACATTACATAGGACGGGCATGGTTGGTACGAGGCACGGAATATTCCCTAGCAACTATGTAAAGATGAAGGAGTAAGCTATGACTACACTCTCGACTCCAGCCAACTGGGAGCACAGCCCATATCCACGACGTCAACCTCATATCAACGACGCCTCATGCACGCAATCAATCGCTACATCTTTCTTTCTCATCACATCAACCTATCGGAAAAGAGGCGGGAAGGTACTTGCTTAGAGATACAAACCTTGGACACCCTTGACACGGCCTTCTTACTGATCAAATACTACCACTTCTTCTATCAGTTCGCTTGACGACTTTGCTTTTTGTTTCTTGATACTCCTGGCTAGGAAGCCTCCCTTGATTTTAAAGGATTGTTCTTCTTGTTCGTCTCTTGTTGGGCGGGGTGTTCCTCCGAGGGCGGAGACGCGATGTATGTAGGTGGCTGCTTAAGGCGGGAGAGACCATTACAAGTTTATGAAATATGAAGTGGAGATTAAGCGATGTGGTTGCCTTGAACGACTCGTGACGCTTGTCTATATCTCTATCAACGAGTTTCTTGGTTGTTGTGTTATTTTTTCAAGGGATCCGTTCTCTGAGTTGATTGTGAAACTGCTGGAAAAGTTCGAGTGGATATGTCCCTTGCTAGAGCGTCACTGAGAACGAACGGCCTTCCCAGTAGCGCATGGTTAAGTCTTACAGACACAATGCTCGCCGATGCCACCACAATTGACTGCATTTCAGATACTGCACCAGATAGAACAGCAAGGCGATGAAAACAGTGCTCGATAATGTAGTACTTGGAAGTGGACAAGCTAGTTATACTGCCATATAAACTTTATAACTGAAGTCGGTTTATTGCTTTATCCTCGGACGTTTAGCCGGTAGTTACAGATGATCAAAGGTGGCATCATAGATTAGAGTTCAGTCTATGTAATAACATTTCACAGCTCTCGAAAGTTGATGTCGTTGTCCCGTTCGCGGCGAGGTGATAGGCATAATTGAGTTTTGTGGTATACCAGAAAGGACGGGCGGTAGACAACATCATTTAAAGTTTCCGTTGCCTGGACTACACTTGATAGCATGCGCGATGTGTTCATTTCTCTGCACAACAATAAACAGTAAACAAACCCAAATAGGGGTTTGGAAATGAAGCTATCACTTTAGAATATCTAGCTGTGTGTTCCTTGGCGAATATGTTTATCGATGGGAAGGGGTTTGAGAAGCATTCATGCAAGGCATGACCCAAGGACCGACGTGGTAATGAAGAGGTTGTGATTGAGATGAGATACTACTGGGGCTTCTTCACAGAGTATTATAATATGTGTCAGACGAAGTTGATTTTTTAAGCGCTAGGATAACCAAACAAGTTCGCTTTGTTCTAATAGCAAATAACCGAAGTGTTTTTTGTCCAATATTCCTATCTCCATCGAATGAGACACCCCAAAAAAGAATATCCCAATCTATCCATAAAGTTCCCATTATATGCTCTGTTCAAAATCAAAGAATCGCTGTCCATCGCTGTCGTCTGAGTGTCGGTGTTTATGCAGAAAATTTTGACATATTGATGATGTCGAGGTCGAAATGGTTTATATGTATCCGTGAGGTGTCAGGGGACTTCTACAGATGAAGTCGGATGGCGAGGGTGTGTCTGTTTGGGCAGACCTCGCAGCCTGTAGACGACCCAAGCCCAGGGCGTCTGCTCAGGAGCCAGTACCTGATCCCAGAGCCATTGTTGGAGTTGATGGTGGTGATCTCGAACTTGTTGGCCAGTTGTTTGAAGCGGGAATCGCCACTCTGGACGGCAGCCACGTTTCTGGCCACCTGGAGTCGAGGGCCCACGTCCTTGGTGCCATCGGTCTTGCAGAGGAAGCGCAAGCGGCGGGGGTTTTCTGGTATGCCCAGCGAGCGACAATGCTCCTCGCTGGTGACGACGATGGTGCCGCCACAACGACACCCACTCCACTCCAGTTCGTGGACTGGGAGGGTTGTGTCCTCGTCGTGTCGGACATAGAAGCTGTGGAGGGCAGGCTGTTCGGCCCTGTAGACCGCGTTGGAGAGGTCGAGTCCCTCGAAGAGGTTGCCAACGCCGGCAAGGCTTGCCTGGGGCATGGCCACAATCTTGAGATGGGGAGCGGGCGTATCCTGAGCCATGTTGTTGCCATTGACTGAGAGTTGAAGGTTGATATGTGTTTCGGAGATTATGACACTGGGGTTTAAATCACTGAAGAAGTGTTATTGCAACAAATATGGTTACAACTTGACAAGAACCAAAAGATTATAGGAGAACTTTTGCTTCTTAGGAAACGTGCCAGAGATGATGATAGAAGATAAACAAGAGCCCCAGAACTTGAGGGCTCGACTGGCCTTTATACAGCGTAGAAGGCTGAAAAGCACAGTTGGCAAGTTGTTGGGACGGTTAAGAGCTACATACTGAGGTGTAAGTTTGCCAAGAATCGTGAGGCTCGGCGATATTTTCCTAGTACAAGGGTAAGAGTTGCAGACGTAGAAGTTTATTGGATGAGAGATGCAAGGCAAAGTCTGGGGGGTCATATGCACCGAGTTGTATTCGTACAAAACGGTGGTTCTGGCCACGAAATTTGAGTTCCGATTTGGAGAATGACGCCCACCGATAACCAGATGGAGAGGCGTCCATCAGTGTGGGTTAGCAGACGGTACCGCTGTTCGGCCCGAGTAGTTATACAGCAGCAGCAAGAACATGGAATTTTCGTCAAAGACCAAGAGACAGATTTAGGTTGCTAGACACTTAGGAAACTAAGTGAACTATCTAGAGAACTAAAGACAAAGGTCGGAACGTAGGGAAATCAAGAACAATAAAGGCAACTCTCCGAACGAGTTCAGGAGTTCGGAGCGAAGAGACTGATTGAGTCATCACAAATGAGATATCTGGCCTAAAGGCCAACCCTTGGACTAGCTCGCCCAATCTGGAGTTGAGAGTTCCTAAATTCAGCCTCCAAGTCAGATGACGAGGGGTCTATGAGACGGGTGAAGTACCAGTACTAGGAGACATGCGTTAACGCGCTGGGGCTGTGTGACTTGGCAGAGGTAACTCTAAGAAGTGATGTGCTGAATGAAGCCAAAGAGTCAACAGAGTTCTATGTTTATCGACATTCTTGTGTTTCCGAAACCTGCCAATATGCCTTACGTACAGAAACGATATGGCATAGGTAGGGGTTAAATAAGTACTGTGTAGCTCTTTAATGATTCAAGATACAGCGCAAAAGGTGAAGCCTTATGGCCCTGGAATTCGGCATCACAACCCCATCTGTATCAAGCCAAGGTCCCCCAGCTTTGCACCTTCCATCTCTATTAGTTTATTGTACCAAAAATGCCGGCGAGCTGCTTGAACCTGGTCCATGTAGAATTTCGCAGAAACAACCTCGTCGCTTCCCCCGGCGATGTCAGCACTGTACTGCTCAAAAAGTTTGCCTGTTGATCGATTAACCTCTCTCAGTGCATCTATGTCCGTGACCAATACTACGAGCTCGGCTTCATCCGAGTACTCTCTCCGAGACGACTGTGGTGAGGGTACTACACTAGAAGGACTCATCGTGCAGGGTACCTCGGAGTCCATCTCCGTCTGAGTTTCTGCATTTGAAAGTTCCCTTGGCGACGCCATCGTGGCCATGCTGTCCTGCCCTTTCGGGGTTTCATCCCCAACAGTACCGCAAGAGTCCCTGCGGCTATCTGGGTTTGAAGTCATCTTCGGAGATACCATCTTCGGCTGCTCTTGCATCTTCGGATGAGAATCGAACGGGAGTCGTCGAGGGCGAGGCATAAGGTCTCGGAAGTTCCTTCCGTCAGATTTAGCAAGGCTTTCTATCATCTTGGCTGGCGAGGTCGCGGCAGGTAGAGCAGGCATATCGGCGCTAGTGGGAGGCGCGATGGGTTCCAAACTGGCGTGTTCCATTGGCTCTCCAGGACGAGATGATTTCTTAAGCGGAGAACTGACGTGTGGTCTATAGGGGTTAGTTGTGTTTCCACCGAGTGTGTGATATGGGTCAAGCTGCAGCTCCATCGCTGACGTATCGAAGAGGAGAGAGGAACAGTCAGAGTAAGTGGGGGGTGAATACATCCTCTGATAAATTTGAGGTTGTGGTGTTGGTATAGATCGCGTTTGTGTTTGTGAGAATGCCATGTCGGCACTTGATAGAGGCGAGTTTAGAAGCGACGTGAATGAGTCAATTGCCTGATTTTGCGCGTCCCCAAACGAACCCGAATTGAGCTGCGGGAGAGGCGTAATTGAGGATAGTCGCGGCCCCAAACTAGTAGCACTGTCAAAGTTCTTTGGCGATGACACTCGAGCGGTTGATGTAGATGCCGGGATGATTGAACTGATCGAATCATTGATATAAAATCGTGCCTTCTGAAGCATGCAAACAGTAACGGTGAAGTCTCTTTTCTCCTCAAACTGGGCAATCATTGCTTGATTTTGCTTGACCATGTTGACACCAAGCCGTAGGAGCTGCTTGTCGATGCCCACGATGTCTCTCGCTCCAGCAGAGTTATTCAAAAGATCACAAAGACGGATCGACATCTTGAGATAGGTTAGGCGAATAGGGTAGTATTCGATATTCTATCAACGACTCACCAGTCGCTGCTGTCCATGATGAATGAGCAGAACCAGCGTGCCAGTCTCCATACCTATAAACTTTTCTCCCTCAAGGGTAAGTGTAAAGACACTTGTCGGTCGAACAGAACTGTACATCCTTGTGGACAGCCCATCTTGGATCTCCAATCGCTTGAGAGGGCATCCTGAAACTGGTGTTGGTGGTCCAGGCATTATTGAGTTCGAGACTAAGCCAAGATCATTCAACAGCCACTTGGAATCTTGGTAGAGGCTGCACACACTTGACGCGCAAAACCTTTGTGAGAGTTCGGGTTTCTGAGAATAGATAAAGGAAATCAATTGTGATTGAGAATTGGGTTGAATGCTCACAGCCAGGGAGGATTTTATATTGGTAGGAAAACTAAAAAGAGTGCAAGCTAAAGTCGCCAGAGTGCCCAGACTGAGTTTGCCCCTCGACAGGCATCTTGAAGATGCCAGGTTGCCTCAGGTAATAACGTTAATAACTCCATGGGTGGCACTTGCTGCGAAGAATGTCGTTAAGCAGGAAACCCGCCGATTGGCTCACAGCGTATGAATTACTTCCCGAGTATCACGTGGAGATAAGATAAGTCCACCCATTGATTTTCCGCGCGGCACGCAACACGCTTCCAGGGATAGGACCCATCGACATCTGTAGTAGGCGCATTTCGAGAAAGAATAACCACCAGCTGCCCGACATTCTTTACGCTCAGAACGCCCACCAGGAGCTACCTGTCGGCCTGTTACTGCATCCCGCTAGGGCGCTTCTGCCTTATAGGCGCACACACTGACACTGACGGATTGAGGCGACAAGGCAGCTAATTTCTCTGAACTTGACTCGACGACGTTTCAGAGCCTCATCCACATCGACGATAACCAATCCTCTGCGCTCGCCATTGCGCGGCCAGCATCGATTCCTCGTACGTGTTTATCTATTCTTTGATCGCATTGGCGGCCCATCATGGCTCCCGTGCGCAATGAAATTCCGATGCACTCCATCGACCGCACTCCCGAGTATGAAGAATTCATGACCCGCCTCCGCGATTACCACGCCAAACGCGGCACCACCCTCGACCCCGAACCCAAAGTCGGCGCCACGCACATCGATCTCCTCAAGGTCTTCAACCATATTGTCGCCAACGGCGGTTACGACAAGGTCTCGGAGGAGAAGCTTGCCTGGCGTCGTATGGCCGCAGAGCTCGGCATCTACTCCAACAACGAGGCCTCAACAGCGTTTTCACTCAAGGAGAAGTTTTACAAGAACCTCGCAGCGTTTGAGATCAGTACCGTGCATGGGAAGGAGCCCCCGCCAAAGGATATCCTAGAGGATGTTACGGCGAAGGGCGCGAGTTTGCTGACGCGCACCCGGGAGAACTTTAGGGGGAAGAGGGATAGCAACATGGGTGCGACTGATTCTGCGGCATCGGGAGATGATGGGACGCCTGCTCGTGAACGGCCGGTCCCAGATGCTGCTGCTAGTGCCAGAGCATCGCGCGGTCTACGAGAGGCACCCCCGCAGCGTGTCATCTTCCAACCGGATACCGGTCCCTCACGGACGACGAGACATACCTCGAATCACCATGCCTCTCATACGAGCTCTCCGGCGGCAGCCGGTCCTAATCAGACTCCTTCGCATCATGGAGGGATGCCACCCATGCCGCAAGGTGGTCACCAAGGACGAGGGCCATCAATTCTCCATCACCCACCGAATCCCGAGAATACCTCCAACCTGGTCACATCTTACCAACCCCGGTATCTCAAGCCGCTGCAGCTACGCGCAGTAGCGACCCCCAGTAATGCTCCCAATGAGTTTCAAAGACCGCGTCAGCCACGTCTCTCCGACTTGGCCAACCGCCAACCTCTACAACCTGGCAGTAAGTTCTCACTAAAGTCAAGATTAGCCGAACCCTTACTAAGAAGCTGCAGCTGGGTTTGACGGCCCTAATATATACATGCGCTGCCTCAATGCTCTCCGATCGGGCATACCTCAAGAGCAAGCCTTCGCGTTGAACCATTTGGTCAAAATATCATTCGAGCGGGGTGATAAGTACAAGTTCGACTCCTTCCCTGGTCTTGCCGAAGGCCTTGTGGAAAAGGCTTTGCAAATCGGCAGTCTCTTCTATCATGTCAACTGGACCGTCTCCTGGGATCCCGTCATTGACTCAAATGACATCGGTGTCCTGGACGGTAACAACGGTACACAGGACATCGTGGAGCGGATTCAGAATCTCATCGAGAAAGATGTCCCTGATGTTCTCCAAACCGAAGCTTACGTTGATGAGCTCGTCTTGATCACCGAGGCAGTTCTTACCATCAGGAACATGGTCACTCTCCCGGAAAATGCACACAACATGTCCGACTTTTACCCCCTGAAGGACCTTGTTTGCATTATCATGCATCTACCTCCCAAGGACTCCCTCGTGGAACTCAAGCACCTAGCTCTCGATATCACGGAACAGCTAACTCCGTTCATGGTCTTGGAGTCGGATGATGCGCTATACAAAACTCTCCTAGCACAACTTACCTCAGAGGACCGCGGCACGATCCTGACAGCTCTACGAGCTCTAGGCCGAATATCCATGAACCTAGAGGCTACGAACAAACTAGGCAGTGTTCCTCCTCCCGTTCTCCAGCGCATTGCAAGCTGGCTGCTGTTGAACGACGACGAGCTTATCGACGCCTGTCTCGACTTCCTCTACCAGTATACGGCTGTGGTGCCCAACGTGGACAACATGGTCCGGTCCCTGACGCCCGAAAACCTTGTCGACCATCTCGTCCGGCTGCTTGCCCACGGTGCTCGTAAGGTCCAGCGGGAGTTCATCCTGGTGCCCGAGAAGAAGATTCCAGCTCACGACGAGATTGCTCCCATGCCAGAGGATCTCTTGAAGGAGATGCTGAAGCTTGAGGAGCCGGACCGAGTTCACCGATGGGTCAAGTGTTTCTTCGAGGAGGACAACGAATCCTTTGTTACTCAACTCGCCGCCTGGCAAGCGTACCAGAGTGCCTTCGTCAGTCCGCTCAAGTTGATTGGGCAACCGTTGATCACTCCCGCAGACTTCATCAGAAACAGTACGTCTGTGTACAAGGATTCGAATGCGCAGGTGCTACGAGAGCCAGGCGATCCGCAGCAGAAGTTTATCATACACGGCATCCGGGCTCGTCCCCGGCCTCTGAGCGTCGACGGGAGGGAGTACGGACGGTGTCTCTGGGCTAACAACCCTGATAAGAAGCACGAGAAGTGTGGCCACTTCTACCTTAAGCCGGAGGACTTGTGGAACCACATTCTGACGACGCATCTGGAGGAGAAGAAGAACGACAAGGGTCAATATGATAACGCAGAGAAGGAGTTTACTTGCACATGGGGCGAATGCACCAGGTTTCCCGGTTCAACCAAGATGCACCTACAAGACTTTGCGCGACACATCAACACCCACGTGTCAGCGATGCTCCCAAGCTCAGAAGCCGCGGCCAAACCCCAGGAGAGGTCGTGGGTGATCCCAGCGAAGACTATGGCTGTTACCTACGAAGAGACAATGACAGTACGGGACGAGCGCAACCCGACCGCCCCTCCACAAGCGGCGGGCATACCGCTGAGCGCCGCCTTGGTGCTTCGCAACATTGCCCGCAATGTCGTCAAGACGGAAGCCGAGGAGGAGCTGGTCAAGGCACAGGAGACGAGCACAGAAGCTGGTGGATGGAACGAGATGCTCTTCCGACCGGTCCTTCCACGGCTCTTTGAAATTTTGGCGGAGAACAGGGCTCTGGTAAGTCATTTCCTCGGAGCTGACATGAAAGCTGAGTCGGAACTAACAATAATTTGCAGAGCCCCTACATTGCGTCACTTCTGGATCTGATCCGCGTCGACAACGACAACGACAACCAAGCCCGCTGAAGCCGTGCGGGGCGAGACCAGTGGCGGGCTGGTGTGGGTCAGTCTCTTGGTCTGGGCTTTGAGGGCCACGACGCTCGTTGGTGATGGCTTCAGCCTGGCTGAGACGAACGGGCCATCTGCCCCAGGTTCTCAACCCCTTTGCGCCGTTTTATCTGGGGTAACGAGGCATCCTCTGGGGTAATGAGGCAGATGCAGATGTCAGCCGACGTGATAGATTCGAGTTTGCGGGGAAAATGGCGTCTGGGGTTGAGATGAGGGCCCGGAGGTTGCCCGAGACAAGGAAGACGGCATATGAGAGGATTTGCTGGCGGACAAGAGGAAGGCAAAGGGATTAATGTGGCTCTTAAGGATCTCCATTCGATTGTCTGTATGTACGAGAAATTGGCTTGGTTGTGTAACAATACCCTGCCTGCCGGCGCTTGGGACTGGGGCTGGCCGGTGTTAGTCGAGGCAAGAGGACGGGGTCGGGATTTAGAGATGGCTTCTTCTTCGTCTTGTTCTTCTTTCGCGATGGACGCGCCTGACGCGCCAGTGTGGCAAGGGTAGTCCGGATACTGGCGATTGGGTGTCTTGGTAATTTCTTGCAAATCTACGAATGGCGTTTGACAACGTGCTCGATTGCGGCGCGGGCCAGATCTCACATGAAGCGTCTCCAATCTCCCTCGATACCGGGCCGGGCTGCATCAGTAGCCTGCACGGCAGCGATGCGCCGCGCCGGCCCGGTCTTGGAGGCTCGAGTATTATTCCCCGCATCCTCGTTCGGACGGTGGCCGCCGTCATGCGCAGCGGGCGGATGGAGTGGCTTGTAAGACTCGGCGGCTCATTCTCGTGGTATCACAGGAAAGTCGGGTGAAGTCGAGCTGGGGCTGCATCGTCGTCCTACCCCGGACTCTGGTAGGTCCGTCCCGGCCGGAAACGCACGGCCCTCGCAGGCCTTCCACCCACATCCCAGCCCCCCACGCGCGCGTCTGCAACGCCCAGACCAAGTCCATCGATGCTTCTGCAGACATTCTGGAACTCGGCGCCTGCAGGGTGGCAGCTCCCCCACCCACCCACGCTTCCCCCCTAGCACCCAACCCGCATAGCCAGGTCCCTGTACGATACGCTGAGTGATCTGCCACACCACGGTTGCAGTGCGTCGATGTGTAGATCTAAGGACCTAGATTTGCGCCCGATATCTCAGACAGCAGGTGGTCATGGCATCGAGTTCAGGCTGTGAAGGAAGCGCTGAGGCATATCATAATTCGGTAGGGTAACAGAAACGAGATATTAGATGGGGTCAGGACTTTTCGTCATTGGCGTCTGGCTGCCACACTAAGGGTTCGGGAGTGGCCCTGGCCCCGCGAAAGAATTGTGTTGCCTACACTAGTTGGAGCCCAGCGGGTTTTGATGGGGAATGCCGCCGTTCTCTGTTGACTTGCATTTCCAGCATGGTCGATTAGCGAATTTGCAACGAGCGAGGACTTTGGCCAAAATCTCTGCCATGTGTGATACGCATACAGGACAAGCCAGGGTCTTGAGGCTGTCCAGGCCATGCGGGCGTGCAGAAGTTGGCGGCGCATGCATTGCGGCACTCATGTGCATTGCAGTAGGAATCGCCTGATAGCCCAGGATTGCCAAGGCGGAGAGTGATGCCAGATTGGTGTGTGTTGTTGGCAATTAAGACGATGATCTGAGTAAGTGGAGGATGTCAGAGAGCCATAGGTACGTCCCGATCTGGCGGGAATCTTCACCACACCGCTCGGTACATGCCAGGACCGGACCGGGGTCTCGTTGCCTGTGAGATGCCGGATCTCACGGTGTGTTCGGTGAGCTGCTGATCGGTGACGAACACGGGACACCGTCACAGGGAACCACAGCCTCAAGCGGGTAGGCTAGGAATAGCGAGAGAATCCAAAAATAAAAGCATCGGCCAGATTCTTTGCCATCATAGCTTTAGGCCCAGATTTGACGGCCGTGCCATCCGAAACAGCCGATCTCGCCTCGGTGACGTCTTTGCACCGTTTGGCTCACCGTTTCCCGTCCCTCCCTGCTTCCAATGTATTTTCCTGCCGCGCAAGCAAGGTGAGGTCAATGAGAGGGAATAAAAACTTGAGGGTGGGGGAGAGGTGGAATTGGCTGCGTGGAAGTGGGCCAATCTCGGGCAGGTGTTAAGGTTGTCTTGGCGTATCTTGTCCTGTAGCGCTGTCGTCTTTCTGACGGTATGGTATGCAACCAAACATGGGTCCTCCCCCTTTCTGCGTTTAATCGATATCAAGTCTCAAATTCTTTGTTATGACGGGCTAATCAATGAGCGGGCCCGAATCCCTGAACACCTAGACAAAGGTCCGCCTTGTTTATCGCTCGTCGATATTTCGCTGCTCTCCCCTATGTGTGTCAGGTGCCGTCAGTAATCGGAGACATGTGCTGTTCAACTCTTGAATTGTTTGAAACTTTGAAGCCAATGGCACACAGGAAATAAAAAGAGTCGTGGCGCAGGCTGAGTGAGGCAGACTGAACGGCTCATAATATCTGACTGGCTCAGCCGCCAGACCCCTGGCTCCCCCGTGTCGGCGGTGGCCGCCCTCGTTGGGTGATTACTATATTGGCAATGGCTTGTACACACAAAGGAGCAGGGCGGGGATTGCCAAAAAGACAACATGTCCACATGATGGTGTGCGTAAAATGAGCATTTCCATCTCGGTGAGGCGCCGAGCTAGCCAATGCGTCCGCAAGAAGGCCACCCCACGCTGCTCACTGCACGAGCATCTTTGTTGAGCTGGCCAGGGATGGGCAAATTGCCATGTCTACTCCTCATATCGGAAACGTTGGTCTCCATCGATGCTGGCTTGCAATATCACATCCTGTCGAGGTCAGCTCCTGCAATGAGCCCGGTGTGGTGTCACCTGACTGAGGTGAATGGGCGGTGAAGCCATTCGAAGGTGACCACCGTTCACCGGAGTCATGAATTCGTCTGCCTGGGCTGGGGGTGGGAATTGGAGACCACCACCACCCGCTGGCGCACATTCGCCAATCCCCCTAGACTACTGCAAGACGCCATGGATGTCACCAGCCTAAGCATCAGGATGTCCGAGCCCATCGAGTGTAGTAGCCGGCTGGCAATGGTGGTGTGCTTCTTTGGTTGGTGTTGAGACCCAGTCCTAACGCGCTTCCTCTGGGTTGTAATTGATTGTCTGCCGGCTGGTCAGCTGCGTGCCGAAAACAAAAGACAGAGACGGCACTCCAAAATTAGACGGGGAAGGCCCTTGTCACGCCAGCACGGACGCCGGGCGACTCCAAGACAGCGCGAGATGGCTCAAGCTTTTTTCCTTTGTATCCTTGTGCGTGGACCCCAGTGGGTAGCTACCGAGAAGCTACCCCTGTACTGCCCTCCCCCAGGACCCGTCACCCCCTAAACGACTAGTGATTAGCGGCTCTAGGGCCTGAGTCGCGCCCCCCGGCTGCCCTGATGCCGGGCCAGGACCCGCCGGAGCTTCCAGACGCCAGGGATGGAGCTGGGGACCCGTCATGGCTTGCCTGGGCCACAATAGTCCCCAAGGAAACGAAATGGGAGGAGGATTGATGCATGGTGTCATCTGGTCAGCATCGGTTGGCCGTCACAAGGGCCCAGATGGGTGATTTGTTTCAATAGTCGCTGGGTTGGAGAATTTCTCGACGGTGATGGCTGCTATTCAAGTGTTGTGTGTTTTGGAGAAGTTGTGGTGAGAGACCTGTTAGGAACTTGCAGCTGAGAAGTCACGGGCCTATGCAAATTTAAGTGAGGAAAGTTAAGATAGGAGAAACCGCGACAGCAGCTGCCACACGACTTCGCCCATACCATCCCATCACTACAGAGAATCTAGTCCGCTTGTAATCTTCCAAGACTCTCCGGCTCTAGCATCAACATGGATCGAGATCAGCATCATTATTGCTCAACGGAAAGAAGCCACAATCCATGAGTGATTGGTGGTTGGCCTTGGTTGCGCGGTTTCTCCAAACTCCAACACCCAACGCGGACGACCACTACAACTCCAAAAAACTCCTAGCTCACCAATACCCAATACCTATGAGCCCTTATCACCGACCCTTATGCACTCCCCCACAGGGCCGCAAGTCGTCCCTCTGACAAACAATATCTCGTTGCTTTTCTCCCAACCCCTGACCGCGCACCGCGGAACTCGTTAAACCTGGTAGCCATTGGATCTTGTGACCGACCCATCCGGCCACTGCTTGCTGGAACCCCGGGTACATGCGACATCGGTGCGAGCAAGACATGCAGCGAGGTACTGTCTCTCTCCTAGACGCTCACCGTTTTACACCGTCGGTATTCCGTGTTAGATAGACGCTCAGCGTATTGCTCCACCCTTATACCTATATATACGGGCATGCTTTTCAGTCTGAGCGCTCCTGTTGTCCTTCCCATCACCACCTCGCCTTTGCACACTCGCACATCCAAAGCTACATCTGAGACCTTGCATTCCTAACCTCCAGGAAGTGGTATGTGCCTCTTTCTCCAATTTCCTCCGGCTGCCCTTTGTTGCGAGCGGCCTACCGGAGAGTGATTCACACATCAGGAACAAGTAAAGCTGACGCTGTTTGCAGAAACCCTCCACACCAAACGGTTCTGACTTGTCCAACGCTCATCCGCTCACGATAAGTCCCGAACCTGCACCCTTGCTGCATTTGCCACCAGCGGTCGAGACAATCTGTCAATCGCAAGTCCCGGATCCGAATTGGAGACTCGGATTTACCCCAGCATTCGTCCCAACGGCCGACACACCTTACCTGCTTGCACGCGTTGCAGTTCTGGAGTCGCTATTGAGGAGCCCCGAGAATAGCACCGGACCTCCCGCTGTCACCTAAACGTCTTCAAACGCCAAAGCAACCGTCAGATCACCTCTCTCAACACTCTTCCCACCGCATTAGTACGATCGGCACTGCGCTGCATCCTTTCAGACCACCGAAACCGATATCCAGGCCCCCAGGCTGATCCCGAAACCCGCCCACCACGACGATCCAGCCCACCATCTCGCGCCCTTCTAGCTCGCCCTTCTAGCTGATACCAAAGCCTCGCCTTACGGACATCCCGCTACGCTAGCTTGCAGTAGCCGCCCCCGTCAAGCCCCGTTCACCCCCAAAAAAAAGTTCGCCCCCCCGGCCCAGATTTGCAACCCACCTTGGCTCCGACTGAAGAGCTTTCACCTCCGAATCTCTTGCTGCCCCACCGATCCCTCCGGTGAAGTCATATATCAACGCGTCCCTTCGTCTGACCAAATTGACTTTTTGGCATTCCTCATTCCTCATCCTCCTCCTTCATTAAAGATACCCAAGGCACTTGACCTTTCCCTTTACTCTCTGCCTTAGCTTACTTACATTACACACTTCCTCTTCTTCTCCTCTCTTAATCCTCTTACACCACCCTTACATCCAACCTTCACAATGTCTGCCGCCGCACGAAACGTCCTCCGCATCTCGCGAGCTGCTGCTCCTTTCGCCGCCCCCAAGACTGCCGTTCGATGCTTCTCTGCCACCCGCATCAACCGCGTCACTGATACCGCCAACAAGAAGAGCGTCGTCCGCGAGAAGGAGGTTCCCGTCACCGTCTATAGCTCTGGTGCCCAAGGCCAGGGTGACCGACACACCGTCCAGGTCCCCGAGGGCGCTGCTCAAGTCCCCCATGACAGCCCTGTCCCTCCCCCTGACAACGATGCTGTTCAGCCTCTCACCCGCAAGATCTACGAGCAGCTGCCCTACACCATGCGCAACATGAGCGTCTACGGCAAGACCATCATCGTCACTGGCGGTGCCCGCGGCTTGGGCAACTACATGGCCCGTGCCTGCGCCGAGGCCGGAGCCAAGGCCATCATCATCTTCGATGCCAACCAGGAGCTGGGCGACGAGTCCGCTGCTGAGCTTCACGATAAGACTGGTCTTCCCGTCTCCTTCTTCAAGGTCGATGTCCGCGATGGTGCTGCCATCAATGCCGCTGTTGACTCCGTCGTCGAGCTCTATGGTGCTCCCGACGTCCTCGTCAACTCTGCTGGTATCGCCGACTCCAACATCAAGGCCGAGACCTACGACCCTGCCATGTTCCGCCGACTCATCGACATCAACCTCAACGGTTCTTTCCTCATGTCCCAGGCTGTTGGCCGCGCCATGATGGCCGCTGGCAAGCCCGGCAGCATTGTCCTTGTCGCCTCCATGTCTGGCTCCGTCGTCAACTACCCCCAGGAGCAGTCCTGCTACAACGCCTCCAAGGCCGGTGTCATCCAGCTGGGCAAGTCGCTCGCTGCTGAGTGGGCCAAGTACGAGATCCGGGTCAACTGCATCTCCCCCGGTTACATGGACACTGCGCTGAACCGCGTCCCCGCCCTCGATGCCCAGAAGAAGATCTGGAAGTCCTTGACTCCCCAGAACCGTCTCGGTAACGTCGACGAGCTCAACGGCCTCTGCATTTTCCTCGCTTCCGACTCTTCCCGCTTCATGACTGGTGCCAACTGCATCATCGATGGCGGTTACACTTGCTACTAAGCAAGTCACTTCCTAATTCGCACCCTAGTCGGACTCCCATGTCCTCTGCATTCCTCGACGAGACGATGAGAACAGAAAATAACCAAAAGGTCCTTTGCCTATGGGGCAATTGGGGTCTTGGATCTAGGGTGCTTTGTATTTTCGCACAAACTAAAAAAAATCAGAACGGGTCTCTTGGGGGTTAGCATGGTTCCAGGAAGGGGACTAATTTCCAATTTGTTAGGAGTTCAGGGCATTTGATGTTTTTTCGAGACGGAAAAACTTGGACAGCATGTCGAAGAGGATACAATAGAGAAAGTTTGCAGAGAGCCGCAGATGATACGATAGAGATGAGACGAGCGGTTGAAAAGGACACAGAAAGAGAGTCTAATGGCCGTTTGGCCCAAACAAACCTTGACTAAATTTCTTAAATTCCTTAAGCGTGACTAGTCCGCGATTTCTAGTGAATGTCTTAATTAAGTTCTTCAACGCTCAATTATACTTTTAATTATCCCGTGCCGTATGCAATGTGCCACTTGGACCGCACTACTAGTATCTTAGCTTCTTTGGATGATGGTCCAGGGTAGGTGAGCCATCGTGACTGGCTGGATCTAATATCTACCAATAGATAGAGAGAAACAGAACATAAAGTTTTCCCTTTCACGCAATCGAAAAAATGATAGATTAAATTGACATGTACGAGGGTTCCATGTACCGGATTTGTGAGTATTGCCAAATCCTCCATATGAGGATGTAATCATGTGGGTCTGGGTTTGATCTGTGACACTGAATCCGCATTCATCACACATATTCATGATAACCTCTGATCCGTGAAATGTTTCTCTCTCCAATAAACCTTCCTTTACTGGATAACTCCATCCTCCCAACTAAAACGCAATAGACTCAGCTTCAATTCAATTCCCTCCCATCTTCGCGCTCCCCCGTTGTCACACCGCCACGCCAGCACCGCAAGTGGGCCAAATGGTCTGATCGATACATGCAACCATGCAATCCCCTACCCGCCACCGCATATCGACACCGCCTCGGGGGACCTCTCGAGCATTTCCCAACCACTCAACAGCCCTCAGACCCATTCGCAACCGTTAATAACCTCTGGCGCCGGTAGTAGAGCCAGCGAACCAAGGCTGTCCACGTCGAACATGCATGGCCCCGGTTTGATAAGCGACACGATGCGGTATTCCACGATGGCATGGGAGCCAATTAACAGGCATGCGGAGGTCTATGCAGATGCGGTGCAGTGAGGTTGACGCCATGGGAATTACCTTAGTTTCGAAAAAACCCGAGACAAAGGTCCTCTTCTAGTGTCGTAGTAGGCAAGGAAAAAGAAAACCATCTCCGTCGCATCCCATCTGTCTTGTCTTGTCTCATACCATCACCCGTCGCATTGCACCAAGCAAGTCCGTCAGTCACTGTCCCAAAAGCCTCAAATCAGACGAGAAACCTCGCGAAGCCTCATCCACTACTCCGCAACACAGGCGCGCAAACGAACCAACGATCCCGAGATGCATCTCTTCTGCTCCGCTCCATTCTACGGCCTTGCCTCCAAGTTGCGCCATAGAGTCAGCCCGTCCTTTTTAAAAGATTCGACAACAAGAGCCGCCGCCTCTGTGGCAGCGTCCGTTCGCCAGTCATTGCACTTCAACCATAGACCTCGTGGTGAATATGGAGATAAGCACCTGCCGAAACCCGCTGCTCTGGGAACCGTAGCCATGGTCGGCCAGGTCAAGGCCAGTGTCATGAGCAGGATGGAGCACGCATGTCTCGGGGAGAGGGTGAGGTTTCGCCAGCAAATGAGCACTATTCATCAAAATTGGGAACAGGGAAACTTTCTCTTCCACGGTGCTAGCCGGTTCCCTTAAGGATGGGCAATTGTGGTAGGCCAAGGGTTCCGTGGTTGTAGTTGGGGATACCATATTTTCTTTTATTCGGTAGTCTAATCTGGTTCATTTCGTCATTAGAAACACGTCGGGCGGCGGAGAGCACTGTGTGTCGTTGGAAGCATAGGGAACAATATTTTTATGATTGATGAAGTTGCTGAGAAGAGAGAGTGAGCGCGAGAGCGGTCTGGCAACGTAAATAGACACGTCTCGAGGTAACTCGGCGGAAGAAACATTCGTATGCAGGGGGTATATCCAGCGTGTCATTTCTATGTGCTTCCCAGGCTTCGCGTTCGCACTGCCCGCTTGCACTTTTTCTCGGCGCTGCGTCTCCATGAACGGCACCGAACTCATTGACATGGCATCGTGATAATTCCAACTCTCAAGATGCAAGGCCTGCTATGATGTTTGAACAACATTCGAAAAATGGTCATTAGATGGTGGATAATCGCCGACCTGAGTCGCCTGGGAATTCGAATATCGGGCCTTCAGACTTCGTTCTGAGGTAGCCGTATCCAAGTTGGTCAGGGGAATTCATAATCTGATGCGTGCAAGCAGAGCATCTCCATGTAAAACGATCCCGCCAACCAACTATCATTCCGAGTTTGATAAGGAAATTAAGTTTACTCAATAAAAGCCGCCAGGGGTTTATTGCCCCTTGCGAGCCTTCTCTTGAGCTCTCTGTTCTCGAGCGGCTCGTACTAACGGTGACAGCTGTGCCAGGTCGACACACTGCTTCATAAATTCGTGCTATCAAAACTGTCAGTGCCGGCTCCCTACGGTAGATATGATAAACTCACCCGAAGTAAATCATGGGCACTCGCTCGCTTCTCGGGATCTACCTTCAACGCGAAGTACAAGAAGTCCTTGAACACTGGTGAGAGGTCCTGCTCATTCTTAATGTGTGGGGTGCCGTTGGTAGCAATCAACCACAAGGCGCGCAAGGGAGACTCGGTGAGGTATGGCGGCTCGCCTTCGATCATTTCGATGGCCATGATGCCGAGGGACCAGATATCGACTTTGCGGCCGTATTCTTTCCTAGTGACGACCTCCGGTGCCATCCAGTACGGCGTACCCACCATGGTTGTTCGCTTATTCTGAGCTTCGTTGATCGTAGCACAGAAGCCGAAATCGGCTGCATTATGTTAGACCAATCTTATACTATGGTTTTTTTATGCAACTTACTTAGTTTAATGTTACCCTCCATTGATAGTAGAATGTTGTCAGACTTGATATCACGGTGGATAACGCCCTTGGAATGCAAATGTTGAAGGCCCTTAAGCGTCTCCCGACAAACCGAAGCGATCTGGCCCTCGGACATGATATTGAAGGTGACAACATCCGTAAGGCTGCCACCTTCCATGAACTCCATCACAACCCAAAGCTCTCCTCCACAGAGGTAGCTATCAATGAAGTTGACAATGTTCGGGTGTGAGCTGTCTTTCATGACTAGAATCTCATTGATGATGAGATCCTTCTTTGGTTGTTGCTCCAGGTTCATCTGCTTGATAGCGACTAACCGGTTGGTGCCCCGTTCATGACCAGTGAAAACACCACCCGAAGCACCCTGTCCAATCTTGGTGAACCCGCGGTAGATGTCGCGAGGATCGCCATCATTACATATACGCTTGAGTGAGGCCACAACGTCTAGCCCGTTGCTTTGACGAGCACGGTGTCGTGGCCTAGCTCCGGGAATTCCTGCAGGTCCGGGCTGCTGTCTCGGCGCATTTGGAACACCATTCGCCTCGGGAGCCCGTCCATATGCAGCACTTGGTTGCACAGCAGCAGTGGGAGTCTGGTGAGGGGCCTGTCTCTTGCTAGGAGCTCGGCCGATCGAGGGTGACATGGCAGCATGCGCTTGAGCCATGGCTTGCTCCTGTTGCTGCTGCATAAGCTGATGCTGATACGCCGCGGCTTGCGCCTGAGCGGCTTGTGTAGCCTGCGAAGCCGGGGGCAGCTGGGGGGTAGGGGGCCCGTAAGGTGACGGGCCCTGTGCGCGCGAGTTGGATCTCGATCGATGCTCTTCGGGGAGCATTGGACCAGCATCCTTCGATATGGAGTAAGACTGGAAGTCATCGCCGGGTTGAGACATGCCAATACCGGAGTCTTTGGCAGTGTAGGCGCCCGGGGGGAGGGGTCGGTTGTTCATGCTGACGGGCGGCTTCGGAGCGGGACGACTGGGCATCAGGTCCTTGCCTGGAACCTGACCTCTTGGTACGGGCGGCGGTGCTCGGGGATTCTCAAAACTTCCTTGATTGACAGTTGGAAACCTGGGACTTAGAGGTGGACTAGTGGTCGGTGACATACCCATATAGTTTGACGGGTACATGCCCGGTGATGCTGCGGTAGCAGGGGAGTACTGCCGCATGTCTTGCGTGCCAGCATGATGGAATTTCTCGAGGCTCTGGTCCTCGGCTGGTCTTTCAGTTGTCTCCTTGTAGAACTGCAAAATATCAACCATCGTTTGAGGGTTCTCTCGCCTTTCCTTCTCGGGAATGCCGCTCTCATTAATCAATCGTTGCCATTCTTTGGGCAGGCCCTAGAGGACGTTAACACGGATGGGCGGGGGAAAGATGACGCAGACCAGAGACTGACCGTGAACTGACCGGTCTGGCTGTCGTAGCCGACATGGGTAACGTGAACGGGATTCTCAGGTGCCGAGATGACAGGCTTCTTGGGTGATCCGACCAGGCTGTTCATGAAGCCAGAGAAGCCCGACTTCTTTCGTAGGACGGCCGACCTGACCTCCTTGCCATCGTCTGAGTAACGCTTGTTGGCCAGGTGGGTTTCGGGCCCCCGCGGCACCTGGGCCTTCTCCGACAGAGACGAGTCCATCGTGGTGAAGCTCGCCGAAGTGCGAAGTCGAGGGGGGGCGAAGCGAGGATCGGTGCCGGCCTTGATCAGCGGGGGCGGGAAGTTCTGACGCTGAGGCACTGGCTGAGGGCTAGAAAGTTTGGTGGATTCAATCCGATTGAGGATGGCGGCACCGTCGAAGGGAGCGCCGATGAAGTCGTCGGAGGCCCGCTTGCTGAGGGGACGCAGGTGGGAGTCGGAGAGGCGGTTGGGATGATGGGGGATATTGGCGTAGGTGTTGGTGTTGAGGTT
The DNA here is from genome assembly GCA_023628695.1 of Nectriaceae sp. PG4201. NCBI lineage: Eukaryota > Fungi > Ascomycota > Sordariomycetes > Hypocreales > Nectriaceae > Nectriaceae sp. PG4201. The sequence goes on along the minus strand of JAMAKE010000044.1, from coordinate 218,007 downwards.
GCCGGAGGAGGTAAAGTCACCCTGAGCCAGGATGGGCGATGGGTTCGATCGTAAGTTATTGGTGTTGGTGGGAAGATGAGGTTGAGGATGTCGGGGCAAGGAGCCGTTGGCGTTGGACGCGGTCACGGTCGCGGGGTTTGATCGGACTGGGGGAGCGCTGGGGGCTCGTCTCAAACTCTGGGAGCTGCGTTTGCTCTGGAGGGATTGGGCGTCGAAGCCAGAGGAACCACCGTCGAAGCCGGACGAGGAGCGGGTGTAGTGATGCGAGGGAGGCTTCTTGACGAGTTTGCGACGTTGGGAATTGCCGTTGGAAGTACTCCCTTGGCTGTCCATGATACTTTGTACAGCACAGTAACAGCCTTACCTAAAAAGGTCTCAGGACGGCTCTGGGGTTGGGTTGGAGGGAGGGTCGGAGGGTGTGCGAGGAGGAAAACAGCTCCAGTTGCGGGCGGATTTGGGTTTGGGGCCAAATGCAGAGGAGCCCGCAGCAGCGGCAGCAACAGCAGCAGCAGGAAGAGTCCCTTAACCGCCGCCAAACAAAGCCCAAAAAAAAAAAAAAGGCCAATCTGGCTGATCCTGCGTGTTAGGCCAACAGCGAGACGCGAGCTCTCGGTTTGCCTTGACACGATGGAGAGCCGCGAGGAGTGGGATGTGGAATGTGGGATGGGGGGGTGTGCGGGAGACGATAGAGTCTTGAGTCTTGAATCAGGAGGGAGGGAGGCGACTCTTGTCAAAGATACATGAGACAGAACGCGAATAAAGGAAAAGACGAGGTTACTGACACTGACTGAGGTGCTTCCTTGCTGGCAAAACCTTAGGCTCGGAGCGCGGGGCTGACAATGCGCGTGCCAGGACGAGACCGAGATGGGCAGACGGAGGATAAATGAATGAATGAATGAATGAACAAGACAGAATTGGCTGAACGAATGTCTGAACGGGCGTTGTTTGACGATTGAGTGACCGGATTGATGGCTGTCTGATGAATGCTGGTTGATGGGTTCAGGCTCATCAATCAATCATTCGGGCCCACGACAGCGAAGCGCAGCCCAGCGGTACCTTACCTTTGCTTTGCGCCTCGATGCGTCTCTGGTGCTTCTGCTGCCGGTTCTTTTCTCTGCACACTATCACTTCTGCGCTGCGCTGCAAGCTTAGCTCGGCCCGTTGGCGCGCACGCGTTTTTTTTGACAGTGCGAGGCTTCGAGAATCAACACGTGGTGGATATGGCGGGACCGAACAATTAGAAGGATTGACAACTCCCGGTGGATGGAGCGGAGCTCTTGGTGCTGCTACTGCCGCTGCTGCGAGATAGCCGCAGGAGCCTCTGCTTCAGGTGGCTCTCCAGGTTGTTGCTGTCCAGGTTCTCCTTTGCTTCGCTGGTCGACGTGTTCGGGGAGGGGAAGACGGGGGACGCAGAAATGCAGCCGCAGACGCCGACCAGAAGAGGGGCAGGAGGGTTGAGGGGGACAGAAAGGGGGGCTGTGTCGCCTTGCTGCTCGATTGCTGACAATTGATTCGTGATTCGTGATTTCTTGATACTGTCTTGTCTTCCATACAGGGCAGGGGTCCCCTATTTTTTTTCTGTCATTCGTTCCCGTCAGGGGTTTGCTTCGCAGAGCTTCTACGCCGATGCGTGTCCGAGGTCAAAGGGCGATTAGTTGGTTGGAAAATGGAAAAAACCTAACCGTCGGTCTGCTTCGATTGAGATGGGTTTGTTTCTACACGCGTATCAGATGTCTTTAGAAGGAACTACCAAGAGAAAAAAGGTCCGAGGAGTTTCCTTAGAGGGACTAGCGCGTTCATATATCTGCTCGATTCTTGAATTGGGCTTTCCTGTACCGTACATTTCCAACACAGCGAGGCAAGTCAGCGACGCGTGGAGAGCACATATCTTTAAAATGAATCACTGAAGCAACCCTAGCTCATGAAAAAAGTGCAACCTTGCGTGTATGACCATTACGATAGCGATCACCATAGCTGTCTTGCGAAGGACAACGAACTCGAAGGTATCGGCAACAAAAAGGAAACATGCTAGCTGGGGCGCCCCACTCGATGTGCCAGCCATACTACCTTGATTAACGCAGTCCTGATGCTACAGCGTAAGCAATAGTAAGCGTTGGGGAAAGGCGTCAATCAGGGTTTATTGAATCGCTAACATGGAGATAAGGCAGCGACATAGAACTAGGCCCCCTTCGTCGTGTCATGGTAATTAACTAAAGACATAGTGCTATACAACGATAATGCTAGACGTGCGCTTAAAAGGTCCTCATGGCGCCAAAGCTTACCTTAAGGTATGGAAGCCGTATGGAAGCCTACTTGGAGCTAGTCGGGACGTTTCCAGCTGCCGTCGCTTTATTCTCCATCCTTCTCCATCTCTCCACTGCAACTTAGAACCAACTTGAAATTGAGTTGACCGCATCAGGGACCGCCAGTTCGCCGAACCTGAATCATGTTACAGACTTACTATGTACTATGTACAAGAGCATACGAAAGCTTTTTTTGAACCTGGAGTGTTTTCCACTCAAATCTGCACTGTAGCGAATGGACCATCGTAGTCGCTAATTCACTGCAAAAAGCAAGTTCGAGGTGTCGAACTATCAATTCTCCCAACTAGAGAACGCATCTAAGAAGCCTCCCTTAGTAACCATAGCAACTTCGTCCACAATTTGCAGCCATGGAAGTAAAACCGGAGTCGCTCTGATCACGGAATGATGCGTTCGAGATACTATGACACCGCGAGTTCAAGGCATTGCCATCGGCCTAAAGCCGTTGGGTCAGACTCATCGTCCTTGCTCAAATCATCACTGGCCCATCACTTCGAGGACGTCGCAAATGTTCAATCGAGATATTGGCAATTCAATGAGGTCTTACTCATTAGCGTCGTTAAGCCTTACGCCACGCATGAATAGGGTACGGGAAGTTTTGCCGTTGACGTTCATATAGGCAGGGTTAGATGACAACAAATCATGAATCTTGGAAACGCAGATTCCTTCATTACACAAAAGCATTTAATCGCTGTACGTCTTTAGATACAGATGTAGTCTCCCTGTAGCTGGCGCCGCGTCTATGTCATACCCGGCGTTCGGACTGGAGGTTCCCTATGACCTCGATGAAGTGGATTCTGTCATTTCTATACAAGAACAGCCTTCTATCTCTAATTAGTATATGCATCCCCGAAACTTTTCATATACGGTCCAACACGCTCTGCTAGAGCTATTGGTTTGTTGCTAAAGGCTAGGATTGCTATTAAGAATAGTATGCCTGGGGTAGAGCGCACACTTCCACGGCTCCTGATCAGTACAGCGATTGCCCGCTCTTCATTAATATATCAACAATCATGTTCAATACTCGCTGGGTTTGAGCCATCTTACTTGAGTTTGAGTCACTTAGTGGGAGACATCATCCGTGTCGCTGCAATTGGGGCACTTCAAAGGACAAGAAGTCTCTGCCTCCTGTGCGACTCTGTTTTCCACCCGAAGGAGTATTTAAGCCCATATAATTGCTTCAAGCATCAACTCCGGATAGAACTCTGCTGTGCTGGATGGGGCTTACGAACAGAAGAGACATCCGTAGCTCGCCCTCCGTTGATAGCTCAAAGTGTATATTACTTACTGGACGCAGCGCAGGACAGGTCGATGGTAGTTTCTTATCAAGTGGCAGGGTGAAATAACTTGGTATTATATCACTTCTACGCCCTATGACACCTTAATTAACTAGCAACTTATTCACAAACCCTGGTCCGAATGTCTACCACAAGTACCACAAAAGCATACTCTTGCGTGAATATTAGAGGAACAAGTTCAGGTCCTTCGCACTCGCTTAGTGCAAAGAAACGCCAAACACGAATCTCACTTGAAAGACCATTTTCCATCACCTATGAAATTAATGAAGTCATCGACGTTCCAAACCCATCTTGTTCGAGCTGCCGCGCTCTGGGGATGGCCTCTCGTTTCAAGCCACACAGGGTCCCAAACCTGGCCTGGCTCCACACAGTGTAGTCTCCCCTTCACCCCCCACGATAGGACCCTGCGCGACTTGGCTTTTCCCCAATGCGAGACATGCATCGCGAATTGCTTCTGTCGGCTTTTGATGACCTGTTCAGTGACTTCGCTCAGTGTGTGTCGCTTACGGCAGTTACATGTGCGTCGTGGGGATAGGGACACACCTGCACATCAACCCTCAATCCAATGTATATTTGGGAACTTGGCGAAGAGGCTTTTTTCCATGCCCCGTTGGCGAGATGCTGGCAGGTCTGCGGGACTAGGGCAAGGTCAGAACGGCGATACGAGGATGTCTACCGCTCCTCAAAAACATATTCAACATCCGTCGTCGCCAAGTGTTGGCCAATAATAGGCAGATCATCGTCACCCAAGTCCTCGGGTCTAGGGACCACAGCATTTTGCGCACCAGCATCACATTCGTTACCCAAAGCTATGGCAATGCTCGCCAAAGGCAGCGGCCGCAACTGAAGGTTCCTACCGAGTCAAGACGCAAGTGCCGCCAACCACAGGCTGTATCCCATCTCCCACGCGCTGCCAGTGGTTGGAATACGCTGTAGATTCTGGGGATATCCTGTCTTTGGCCATGCCCTGTCCTACCCTGTCTCGACACGCTTCACCCTCGTTGGTAGTGGTCGGGAGGATTGAGTGGTTCTGCATGGATTGGGATGAATGGGCGTTGCAGAGCACAGCCTCTTGCCCCCATTGATACGACAGCCGAATCCTTCCGACTTGACCTGGCAGCAGCGCGGCAACGCGGCTACTATCTATGGATATTCCTCCTGAACAAGACTCTGGAGGTCCTTCTGCAAGTCTTTGCTGTACTCTCAGCCCAAGAAATCGGCCGAAGAAGTTCCACGAATTAACTAACAAGAACATCTGCTTTGATGGAGATGGTCTTTCGTCTCTGTTCGACAAGCGACTCCAGGCGAACTATGAGATGCAGCTGAGTTCGTATTCATTGTGCATGTCTTAAGAACCATCCATATGAATGTAAGTACGAGAATGTCGCCAAGTCCGTTCGCCCTATCTCGCTTCGTTCTATGTATATCCACCTGTCTATACCCCGTACCTGCGTCCTGCAATATGAGAGATGCAGTCAAAGGAGTCACAGGAGGCGTCTTTATGCAGGCCTTGGATCTAAGACTAAGGAACAAGACGAGTTGAAGTGAGTTAGAATTGTTGGGGCATCGCCTTGGAACACCCTGGATTTTCTACCTTGCTACTGTAGAATTTTGGAACTCTGTGCTTGCTCTCATATCAAGAAACAGTTTATCAAGGCGCTGCCTCTGCTTAGCACGCCACCGCAGGTATCTACACCAAATAACCCTAACAGTAGGTAACGAAGATAATCCCCTTCGAGGGGCCGTCACCGCCATATATACCCCCAGAACCAACCCAAAGTTATATCCTAAACTTACCCCCAGCTTCTTTCATAATTGGAATTAAATCACTAGATTTCCCCGAAAGTTGCTGTTAAGAGAGGTACATTTCAAGAGAAGCTAAACATGCCATCCTCTTGAGCTCTTTTGCCCCGCTAAGCATTTCCCAATTAGTACTACTTCGTAATCTGCAGCCAGCTAAGCAGTGGCAGCGCCTTGATGAACTGTTCCCAAACCAAATGGAAGGGTCCGAATGTTTTAAATGCCCTCCGTACAAGGCTCGGGATACTACTATGCAAGCATCATCATCATACCCATCTCCGAGTTACCCAGGGCTACGGAACGAATCGCGCACTGACCTTGCGCAAAAGCCATTTTGAGGCTCAAGATGGCGGACCGGAGATTACTACATTGTCAAAACTCCCTTGCACGACATTAGGCCCTTTGGAAGAACAAAATTGGTTGATCAAGCCGTGTAAAGGAGCTTGAATAGCCCGACTCTAGGAACGGTCCTCGCCGCCCCCTATGTTTCAGAGATTCAGCCATCTTAAACGGCTGAATGAGCCATGCTGGGGTACAAACTGTCGTCGGTGGCTGGCCACTCGGAGCTCTGAAGCTTTCTCCAGGTGTCCCCACACGAACAGCGCGCCTCTTAGATCAGAACATCTGGCCATTCATCAGCTCAAAAGCGCATGTTTCTCCCCAGAAAGCGTCCGGTTTGCCCACAAATTTAGCTCTGGATTGGCATGTTTCCGAGTCCAATCCCGTCTATTCACTGTTGGTGTTGAGCAATGAGCAGACTCGCTCCCTCGCTGTACGAGTTAGCAGTGAACAGGCGTTGGGCTTTGGCGCCATTGCTCAACCCATCACTGTCGCCCCGTCTAGGATAGATGCCACTTGTATATACGCGAGGGCTCAAGGCATGAGATGTAATAGTCATTGTAGTCAAACCCTATCACTGTATCCCTTGACAGTTTACCATTTCTGTACTGCTGGTTTAAAAAAAAGCGAGTCACATGTCCCAATCCGTGACCTCGATCTGGGCGGTGGGTGGGATGTCGATTCGGACAAGCTTCGCGTAAATTCAAGCTCGGTGGAACCTTCACGGAGTGGCTCACCCCTGTCGGCAGCCTTAGTACCTTCGTGGGAAGTCTGGAGAAACTTCCACCTCACCCTCAACTGTCAACATCAGCTTTCCGCTCCATATCCATCTTCCTCCCCGTTCGAGTCCATCCTCTCTGGTCTCTGCTCCATCTCTGGTTGTTCCTCCTGGTTCCTGGTCATCATCGTCTGCTGGTTTCTGCACAATGTTCTAGAAACCTCAAGACTCCGCACTAGTTGTCGTTCCTCCCAACAGAGTCTACAACTTTCTCAGGTTTGCCCGGCCGCAAGCTTCACTGCTTTAGCTTCTTCAAGAACCGGTACGTTTGAAATTAGGCCGATTCCGATTGTTCCCAGTGTTTTCTGCTCCCGTCAAGACCTCTCTGGGTTCTGGACCCCTTAATAACATCTTCTAGCCAATCCCACCTAGATCCCCACCTACTATCTGTCGATTCAAAGATCGTCACGTCTAAGCCGAGTTTCCGTCATGTCTTCCGAGGCCCCCGTCGATACCAATAATCTTAGTGAGGTCTCTGCCGCCCAGAAGCTTCTTCAGAAGCACGCTGAGGTCCCTCATCATGTTACTGTCGAGGACGTTCCGGACGAGGATCTCCCCACCAAGACAACCAACGATGCTTCTGGTTCCTGGGCCGCTCCCATGAGCGCAAAATCAGCTGGCAAGCAGAAGGAGGCTCCTGTTTCCAAGGCTGGTCTTGATACTCAATCGCATGAACTGTTCCCCGAGCTCGGTGCTCCCAAAGGCAAGAGTGCCAATGTGGCGCCCATCTGGGGAGCTAAGAACGCCGCCAACACCAAGACGAACGGTGGTATGTCCAACGGCGGCTCGCGATCTTCCACTCCCGTGTCGGGAGCTGCGACTCCTTCCAATGCTACTCCGTCGATGTTCATTCCTGGCCGAAATGTTGAGACAGTTACCCTCGAGCCTCAGTACATCCTCCCTCGAAGCCAGTTGAGGAGGCCTCTTCCCGACATCATCAAGGATATCAACCGCAAGTCGAGGGCCAATATTAACATGGTTACTAGCGCCAATGGTCATCTTCGGTTTGATGCCACTGGTCCTCAAGACGTTGCTCAACAGGCACTCAAGGACCTCGTCTCCCAAATCGGAACTAGGGTATGTGCCATATCACCTTATTTTTGACTGTACTAGCTAACACTATCAGACTACCATCAAAGTCCCGATTCCCCAATCTACTCGAGCGCACATCATCGGTCGAGGTGGATCTATGATCAAGGCACTTCAAGAGAAGACCGGAGCAAAGATCCAGCTACCCAAGGTCGAGGAGAACCAGCCCGTGGATGAGGATGACGACGCCACCATTGATGTTATCGTCGAGGGAAATGCTCTGTCTGCCGCCTCTGCCCAGAACGAGATTCTAAAGATTGCTGGGGAGAGAGGTGCCAACGTCCAGACCAAGGTCCGGGGCATCCCTACTGCCCTCTACCCTTTCATCGCCGGACCCGGAAACTCTTTGGCGAACGCTCTGGAGGAGGACAACGGTGTTCAGATCAGAGTCCCTCCCCACCAAGCGTATCCCGCAGGTCCTGCCCCCGTTTCTGTCGTTCCAGGACAGCGACCCTTGTTCACACCTGCTGGTCATGACGAGAACCACATTCAGCTTGCTGGCGATCGCGCGGCTGTCCAGAAAGTTCGCGCTCAGATCGAACGCCAAGCTGCTGAACTCCAGAAGCAATTGGAGGCTGAGCAGCTCTCAATTCAGCGAGGCCGACACCAGTTCATCATTGGTGACCGAGGTGTTCCCATGGAAGACTTCTTTGCTGAGACTGGCTGCGCCATCTTGCTACCCACCGATCAGGAAGATGACACCATCACCGTTGTTGGCCCCGCTGATCAAGTCCAAGCTGGTCTAGAGAAGGCCATGGACCTTGCCATGGGTATGCAGATGTCCAACCTTGATATTGCCCGATTCCATCGAAGTGCTCCTGGCGGTGCCGCCGCCCACGCCGGAAACGTAACCCGATACCTCCGACAGCGCAAGGAGATCGAGCGTCTTGAGAAGCTCTACAACTCTCACATCAACACTCCTTTCTCCCAGGACGGTGCCCTGCCGTGGGAACTTTACTCTCGTGAGGGAAAGAACGCCATCCGTGCGCAGTCCGAAATTACTGGCATAATCAATGGGTGCCCTCCTTCTCGCTTCAGCTCGGTTCCCATCGATCCCTTCTTCCATCAGCACCTCCGCAACGATGTCACACCCCGAGTCCAGAAGGACTATGGTGTCCATCTTGTTGTTCCGGAAGCGTCTGAGGGCAATGTCCCTGTCCTTCTTGTCTATGAGGGCCCAGAGACGGCAGAAACTCCTTATCAGCTCCCCCGCAACAAGCCGTCGGATGCTGAAATCCGTGCCTTCCAGCAGGGTCTGCAGGACGCCCAGAAGCATATCCTCGATTTGATCAACAAGCAGGAGCAGATTACTACTGTCTCCTTTGATGTGCCGCTGAAGTTCCACGAGAGGCTCCGACGATTCATCAAGAAGGAGCAGGAGAGCCGCCCTGCCGATCAGATCCCCGTGCGAGTAACTAAGGTTGGAACTACCGTCACTCTTCGTGGACCTGCTTCTGCAGTTGACTCTCTTGCTGCCAAGGCAAATGCCTTTATTGAACAGGAGAAGGCAGATGAGAAGGAGCGAGGCTTTACCTTGAGCTTCGACTTCCCGCAGAAGTATGCCAACCATCTCATTGGCAAGGGTGGAAGTAGAATTCGCGAGCTGCGTGATCGTTTCGATGTTGAGATCCAGGTTCAAGATGGAAAGGTTGAGCTCAAGGGACCCAAGGCGAAGGCGGAGACTGCTAAGTCCTATATCCTGAATCTGGCACGCACCTTGGCCGATGAGACGACTCACATCTTGAAGATTGATCCCAAGTATCACAGGGAGCTTATTGGGTCCCAGGGAAGCCAGATCAACCGCCTACAGACTCGTTACAAGGTTCTCATCTTCTTCCCTCGGTCTGCCAAGAACGTTACGGACGACCAGTCCAATGCGGATGCGGCTAGCGAGGTCGGCAAGCCTCGCCGACAGCAGGCACCGGATGAGGTCATTATTCGAGGCCCCAAGAAGGGTGCGGATGAGGCCCGAGACGAGCTTTTCTCGCTTCACAAGTACCTCGAGGAGCACTCTGCTACTGCAACCGTTGCGGTTCAGCAGAAGCAGGTTGGGTCCCTCATTGGCCAAGGTGGCGCCGCTCTCGATGAGCTGCGTCAGGCTACGGGAGCTAGAATTGATGTACCCGCTGACCGTGATACGCCTATCGTGGAAATCCTTCTGAAGGGTACCGCTGCTCAGGTTGCCAAGGCGAAAAAGGTTCTCGAGGAGAAGAAGGCTGTCTTTGACGATACTGTGATCGAAAGCCTTGAGGTTGATAAGAAACACCACAGGGCTTTGATCGGAGCCAGTGGTAAGTACTCGATCCTGTGAATATTGATATCAGAAAACTAACCCCCTTTAGGCTCCAACCTCCGAGATATAGTCCTTAAGGCAGGTGGCTCTGATGATCGACGAGAACTTGCGCGCACCATCCAGTTCCCCAAGCAAGAGTCCGATGGGAACGCCATCAAGATCGAAGGCCGCACCGAGGTTGTGCAGAATATCATCAAGCGGATCCAGGAAATTGTTGCCGAGCGTGAGAGCCAGGTCACCGAAATTGTGGATGTTCCTATCGACAACCATCGCTCTTTGATTGGCCGTGGTGGTGATGCTAAACGCCAGCTGGAGTCCAAGTTCACGGTCTCCATCGACGTTCCTCGTCAGGGCGATGGTAAGACTGGGGTCAAGGTGACCGGCCGACCTGAGAACGTGGCCAAGGCAAAGGAGCACATCCTGTCCATTATCAAGTCGCAGCAGGGCGAGACCATCCAGGTTCCCCGGAGCCTGCATCACTCTATCTCCAACGGTGGCCAATTCTTCCGCCAACTTCGCAACCACCATCAAGTCACCGTCGATCATGCCGGCCAGGAGCTGCCTCCCAAGCCGGATACCTCGACCCGTAACGTTTCGGGTGCGCTCCCCTTGATCACCGACGAAGATGATTCTGCGGCGGATGCTCACTCGTGGAACGTTGTCAAGGTTGGCTCAGGAGAGGACGGTGATATCGCTTGGGTCCTCCGAGGGTCACCTGAGAACGTGGAGAAGGCTAAAGAGGCCATCGCGAAGGCAGTCGAGCAGGCCAAGAAGAACGATGCCACGGGCTACCTTGTTCTTCCTGACCCCAGGACGTATCGTCATGTCATTGGACCTAACGGTTCCAAGGTCAACTCCATCCGCAAGCAGAGCAACTGCAAGATTCAGGTACCTCGCGACCAGGCCAAGGATGAGGCCATCGAGATCATTGGCACCGAAGAGGGTGTTGAGCTGGCTAAGGATCTTATCCTTGCAGCGGTGCAAGAGGGTGTTAACAAGAGCCGGGAGTGAATGCGGGTCAGCTTCTGACTAGAAGACTGGCCTTGTATGGGCCAATGGGTATTCTTAATGGAGACCTTACGCAACGACATCGCTACGGAGTATCTTGCAAGGGAAAGTAACCCATCTAAATCGGTGATACTCTGCTACTTTCACGGGGATGTCAACAGCCAAAATTCAGCAACATTAGTGTTAATCAGCAAAAATATAATGATGACGATATGCCTCACGAGTTTATGCTTATTAGACAAGTTTCTTATCCGGTTCTCTGCCTGCCACTAGTGACTTAGGAATTTCGAAACTTTGTTTGAATCTCGCTGTGCTAGTAGTTAAGTATTCTAGCCTTCGCCACCAGATGTCCTCCACAGTGAATAGGGCCTTCGCATTCGAATTCGCATTTGCTATGTAAGCGAGTAGGAGTCGCGTTTTCGGTTTGAGACAATTTCCTCTTTGTGTAAACCGCACAGCATTGATTGGAGGAGCTGCCAATCATCACGTGGGGCGACCGGCAACTCGAACTTCCGCGTCGGCCACCACAAATCTGATAAAACGGCGGGTAAGAGACACCGCTTTTTGACGACGCAACAACTCCCAAGGCCCCGAGGAGCTCCATTGAAGCTTCAACGATACTCGCAGAAGTCAATTGGCTTCGAAACCTGGTCGAATGGGCTCGAAAGCTTCGTCTGCGCCGTGGGACGCAGTGCCTCCCCACGAGCAGCTCTTTGTGCTCATCACGGGTGCGAACAGGTATACCTGCGACTACGAACTTCTCTAGCTTAATGAGAGATATATACTGATATTGAGCTTCTAGTGGCATTGGTCTCGGCATCGGTGAACGACTTATCGACGAATTTCTCGCCACGCGCTCTTTAACTTCTCACCTGATCCTCCTCCCCACCACCCGCTCCCCCTCCAAATCCCTCCAAACCATCCGCTCCTTGCGCGACTACGCCGCCCACGCCGCGCAAACATCCACGTCCCTGCGTTCCCGCACCGGCAACTCGTACAACTGGCGAGACACCGTCCGTCGGATTCACGTGCTGTCGCTGCAGCTCGACCTATGCGATCTCCGCGGCGTGTATGGCTTTGCGGAGCGACTGGTGCATGGCACCGTGAGCAATCCCGAGGGGCTGGAAGGTGAGTATCTTAAGGGTGTGAGGGTGCCGAGGCTGGATAGCGTGGTGTTCAATGCAGCGTATGGAGGCTGGAGCGGGTTCAGCTTCCCGGGGGCGGTATGGTCTTTCTTCACGCGGGGACTGGTGCAGACTGTGACTTGGCCGACGTTCAAGATGGCACTGCCGACGTGCATCTTGAACGAGCGGCCGGAGTACAACTACGTATGTCCCTCACAGGCTTCAAGCAGATTCATTGACTAACCAACTTGCAGCCTGCAGAACCTCTCCTCGGTGAGGTATTCTCCGCTTGCCTCTTCGGCCACTACATCCTGGCGCATGAACTCCTGCCTCTCCTCAGTCGCCACTCTCCCTTTGAAACCCCCGGCCGCATTATCTGGTCTAGTAGTCTAGAAGCGACTCGCAACGTGTTCAACCTGAACGACATCCAATGTTTCAACGGGGAGGGACCCTACGAGTCTGTAAAGCGATTAACGGACATCATCTCCCTAACCGCAACGCTACCTTCTGTAAAACCATATTCCAGGCCTTTCTTAACTCCCGATGACCCCGAGACTGCAAAGGACAAACCCACTCCCCCGAAGTTCTACCTTACCCACCCTGGCATCGTGGCAAGTACTCTCTTCCCCGTGCCTTGGTTTCTCATGTGGGCGTACGAACTCGCGCTCGTACTGAGCCGGTGGTTTGGCTCCCCCTGGCACACCGTCGATAGCTACAGCGGCTCTAAATCCGCGGCATGGGTAGCCCTTCAGGAACAGACGGCACTCGACGAGGGAGACGCCGAGAAGATCAAATGGGGCAGTAGCTCGAACTGGCAGCTGGAGGTTAACGTCAAGAAGACCGAGGTCGAGGGCTGGGGATGGGAGGGTAAGGTTGAGGATGCGAAGGCCGTGGAGGCGGATACTGCGGTTGGAGTGTTTAAGAAGACAGTTGGACGCAAGAAGGGTACAGTGGACGTAACGAGTGACGATCTTGTGGAGTTTGAAGAGCTTGGGGCGGAGTGTTGGAAGGCCATGGAGAGGTTACGGCATGAGTGGGAAGATATCTTGGGCGTTAAGAAGACAACATGAAGAGCTTATGAGCCAGCGGCCGGCATTGTTGACATGAAAAGGGGTTGATGAGGAGCAAGATGGGCGATAAAGCAAAATGGGTATATTGCAGAACAGATATGACACAACATTAATTATTAATACCATCCAGTACACCGGCTCCCTAAGGTTTATACATAAGCTCATATCAGACTGAAAGCATCATAGCATCGTGGCCCGCCACATGGTTATGTAGTCTCCCTCGTGTTCATATCAACATCCACTACCGTACTAGGCCGCTCCTCATCGCTCTTTATGCGCTTCAGGGTGACCTTGTCCTCCCGGCCAAATAGGCCCAAGCACAACGGTAGTGGTATAACCGCCAACGCCACGACAGCCTCGAAGATAAGAGCCTTCTTCATGTTTTTAGGCGGGTTGGCATTGGGACCCGCGACGAGTGCGTCGGAGATGATGGTGAAGATGGCACCGAAGAGTTGACCGCCCGCCCAGGCGATGGTGCTGGTGACTTCGGGGGAGAGTGGATGGCTGAGTTCGATGAGGTATTCGAGGGCGACGGGGACGAGGCAGAAGGACGACGCTCCGAGGATAGCGAGGACGACATATGGACCCGCTAGGGAGCCCGTCTGAGGCATCCAGATAAATACAAGATAGGACAGGCCAATCACCGGTATAACAAGCTTAATCGCCAACATGAACTTCTTCGTGCGATCTATGATGGGGCTTGTCACTGCAGAAGCTACAAGGCCAACGACAATGAGGATCGCGCCGCCAATGCCTGCCTCGTCGTCGGTGAAGCCGTAGGGGTTCATCATCTGGTTGAGCAGCGAGGAGATGGAGTTGAAGAAGCCGACGTAGATGGCGAAGGGGATGAGGATCAGCCAGAGCTCGAGGGACTTGGTGAGGACCTTGAAGGAGTCTCGCAGCGAGAGCTTGGGGGTTTCGGCAGCGGGGCCGACGGGCGATGGAGGGCTGGCGGGGACGAAGAAGGCTGGGACGCAGCAGACGGTGGACTGGGAGAATGTTAGATGGTATTGAGGGGTGGTAGTCGGGGTTAGGATCTAGGAAGAAACTCACGATGATGGAGACGTAGAGCACCATGTTGGACACATCACCAGCCTTGCTTACCCAGAAAGGCGTAATCAACTGTCCCAACGCCGCGCCAAATGGATTCGCCAAACTTGTCAAAGCCGTAGCTCCAACCCGTCCGCGATTCGTAAACCAAAGATCCGAATACCTCGTCGGCGCCGCCAGGATAAACGGCTGCGCAAAGCCGATAATAATCTCCCCCGCCATGCTATACGCAACATTGCCCCCCTTGCTACTCGTGCTGCCCGCATACCGGATCCAATTGCCCAGCAGGATCAGCACCGCGGCCGTCATGAAGGCCAGCTTGGGCCCGCGGTGCAGGATCATGATGCTCAGCGGGAACACGGCGACGAAGGCGAGGAAGAAAGCCGTGCTGATCCAGTTGATGGTCGATTCGGGGACGGAGTAGTATTCCGCGGCGTGGGTGGACACGGGGGCGAAGGTGAGCCACTAGGTAGGTCTGGAGTCAGCACTTTGTCTTGAAGCTATCGCAAGCTTAATTCCTTCGTGCGTGGGACGGCGCAGATGCTAAACACACGTCTCTGGCGCGAGGGTTAACTGACTTACATCCCACGAGATGATAATATTCATCAGCGTCAGCTGGGCCAGCCCAAACCACCGTCGCTTGTACGTGCGATACTCAGTCGAGACGCCCTCGTTGACGCTGGTATTGCCCTCGCCGTTGCCCTCGCCATTGCCGTCCGTGCTGGTACTGCGCACCTGGAGAGAGAAGTCGCGCGACCCGAGTTTCTTGCCGCGCCAGAAACGGCGCCCCGCGAAGGGCGTGTCGCCGTTCATGATGGCGGCGAGAAGTCGATGCGCTTTGGGCCTCTCCTCAGCGGGCATGCGGTGGTGGTGGGTGACGGTGGATCGTCGGGGGTGGTCGTGGCGGGTGGTCGTGGTGCAGCGGCGGCGGTTTACCAGAGTTTGTTGCAGAGATATATCGCAACGAAACCACAAGGAGAAATAAATTGGTAGTGGGAGAAAATAACCCGTGATGCACTGAAACAGCTACTTGGAAACCTGTCGCTGACTCCACTGCTAAACACCTAACACGGAGGATGGAACGGACTCCGAAGCTGAATCACCTCACGCTTGATCCTCACTTGGTAGTCTCTCTCACCCTGGCTGTGTGCGTCCGCGGGCGACCGCAGGATTTCTCTGCTCCTAATTAAAGGCCCCCTTGACAGCTGCTGTGACACTGTGGCACGTTTCAGCCCGGAGACGGGAAAATCACATGGGGCGGTTGGCCGATGGCACAAAGAGCACAAATAGTGAGCTGACGGGCGATGAGGACGGAGATTTGGGAGATCACCATCATAGGAAAATGGAGGAGATGCCCCTTTAAACGTTCAACGGCGACTGCGACGGGATGGTTTCCTTGTCCGTCGTTGGGTGCAGCAGCTCTGGCTTTCCTCCAAGCTGGAATGGTTCCCATCCCCGGTCCTACTATGCCTTATCCAGGCCCCCGCCACATCAATCGCCGTCTATCATTCTGCAACCCTCCAGCCAGAAGCCGACTTGCCGACCAAACCTCAAACATGCTCTGCCTCTTCCTCGCACACTCATCGAAGATAGTTCGCTAGTTGCGGGGGTTTCAGTGTTCCATTGCATTGGTTGTTGGCCGGCGCCATGGCCAGAAGAGGATACCTCGGCTCGTGATCATCTCTAGCTCCTCACATGCCCATCTTGACGATTGCTTCGAGCCAACAACGGGATGCCCCTCATCGTCTACACTATCGGTATCATGACCGTCTATTGTGTATACGTCCCCTGCCGATAAGAAAACTCCCATCATGAACGCCTGTCAACACCCGCTGTCGGACTCGCTTCCAGTTCGCTGTTTGGGACGCTGGATCTCGGTCCGAGTCCCAATCTCGGGCTGGGGTGCATGGGTTGAGGGGTCGGGGATCTTTTTACGGGACGCTTGATCGAGACAGGCAGGCCGATATGCGAACCCTTGCGAATGGATGAACCTGTTTCTATGCTGCATGAAGCCACTCGATTCCTGGCCAGGTTGTCTCGTTGCTCGGGACGCATAACGCCCTGCTGATGTCGATGTACCTGAATGTGCGAGATCTTAGGATAGATGGTGGGTGGAGATGAAGAGCTTAGGTGAGGAGTGCCGAGAGAATATCTGCATCGAAGCCATATTCGGAGTAACTTGACCGGTTCATGCGATCTCATGCAGCGTGCCGTTATGAAATTGGCAGAGAGCCAGTGCAGGACCGCGGTATTCATGTGAATGTTGTCTCGAATCTGCTTTCAGGGATCTCGCCAGATAAACGAAAACCACACCATTTGTCCGGTAACTTCGGAGTTGACGACGTAGTACAAACTCTGCCAGCATCACTGCAACGTCGTCAGATGCATGGGCGTTGTGAGTTACTCTTCGGGCCTTCGCCCCTAGACAGCTTCCCTAGTAACCAACATCAGGTTCTCTTGCTATAAAGTGGCCACCAACTAATCCTTGACAGGGCCAGCACCAGTCATCTCCCTATGTTCGCGTGATCTTAGATACGCCGGTCAAGCCGAGATAGCTTCTTCGAATTGGTTACCTTACTTTGTGCATTAAATGTTCTAAGATAGTGTAATGGCTGTTGTCATGGATGGGGTGGTCGTGGTGATAATGCTTACTTGGAGAATAACAACCTAGGATGTCGTATTTGTATTGTTGTTGCTTAAGTCACCGAGGCTGCGAGGGCGTTTTCTGACCCGTTTGAATGCTTGGATGATGATGTTTTCCATCTTTAACATTTAAACAATTGTTTTCTCAGCATCTCGAAATTGCAGGGCCGAAAAGAACAGCTCTGTCACAGACCTGCCTATAATAAATTCACCCAGTCTTGACCATTTCCTCAATGGATGTATGTAGATCCCGCACAATAGCAACCTACTACCCGTGTACTGATGAACCAGTGAGCGAGTAGCTTCGACAAAGGCGAACACTCAATTATATCAGTATCATGTTTGCCATTGGTGTTGAAGGTTGACGAAGCTCAATGTTCGCCCTGATATAGTGCCCGGCATAGTGAGTTGATCTGTCAATGGTGCCGTTACGAGGCCTGTTAATCGGTAGCCTCCAAAAAGGTTAAGGAAACTCCCATTGCCATAAGAGACCCGCCGCATTAGCAATGAAGAAATCATGATCGTTCATGCCTGCGAGTAGTCATAAATCAAGAACATGGAATCGCAGAACAGCATGAGGAAGAGAAATCTATTTTAGGGCGTTGCAGCGTATGATACAAATAGGGCCGCCGTTCCCAGACATCTTTGGCATCCAAGAAAGGGCAGATCGTACAAGGACACCCCCAGGTGACAAGCCTCGTTCCGGCAGCTGGGCGGCATCGCCGTCTCGTCGCTGCACATCGCATCGCTTCGAATGACGCGCCGATAGTCGATCGAGACATTTACTTGAGCTTGGGCCAGAGCTTGGGAGCGGCACAGGCGGTAGCGCAGTGGGCGAGGTGGAAGACTGTTATCACGTTAGGGACGTTTCCTCAGTAGGCAATTCGAGATTCGTTGAGAGTATGTGCAATGGTCAAGGTGGCGGGATGATGGGGGTTTGATGGCACGTACACTCCTCAACGCAGTCCTCCTTGGCGCCACCCTCGCTCTCCTGCTGCTGGACTCGCTCGACGCACTCATCGAAGTGGTGCTTTGCGGGGGCGCATTGAGCGGAGTTTTTGCAGTCTGTTTCATCATGTCAGCATTAGCTCATCTGAGATAACCCTCAATGTGTTGATTCTCGAGCCGTCGAGGGACGTCGTCCTAAATCACTCGTTCTGGGCGATATCGGGCAAATGGTATCGAGCGCGGTGTAGGTAGTGATAACGGACCTTCCTCAAGCTGTTCCTTGGGGTCGACGACCTCTTCCTCGTCATCGTCATCCTCATCCTCGTCGTCTTCATCAGCGTCTTCCTCATCACCATCCTCCTTTTCCTCGGATTCCTCAGCGGGCTCCTCAGATGATGACTCCTTGGTCTCGGCATCGGCCTGCTCCTCCTATATCAACAGTCAGCATCACCACATAGCAATTGAGGAAGTTCCAGCGTTATCGCCCTTCGGCGCGCCGCGGACTCCCAGGCAGAAAAGTGCCCAAAAAACAGGGACACCCGTACCTGCGGCTCCTCAGCAGGGGCCTCGGCCTCAACGACGCTCCATGGCGTCACAGCCTCGACAATGTCCGAAAAGGCGTCCCAGATACCCATTGCGACAGGCGGAAGATTCACAATGGCTTGTGGTTGATTCGATTGAGGTATCGTTCCTGATCGTAAGAGGTCGGAAGCTCTCGGCCAAAGGCACGAAATGAAAACTGATGCCGAATTGAGGCATTTTGATTGGTCCTACTCAGCCGGCTTTGATCACGAATTTGTACACGTGATCACCTGGCCCGAGCGTCTTCCTGTCTCCCGGAGGTGATTATGTAAGGCGCATCTTGCCTCCTGTGCAGCATTCAGCCGCATTGATACCTCAGTGGAGCTATCCTTCAGAACTTGTATCATGGGCTCGTAGCAAAGTGTCTTCTTCATAATTGTGTCTTGTATTTATGAATGGAAGATCTTGGTTCTAGTTCCGAAGTTGTTTCGCCAAGCTCTCTTAAATGCGCACAATGCCACGCAGCCGCCGGTTAACAACCAAAATCTTAAAACGACCCTCGACTAAAACACACACTGAAAGACCCTAAACACCGGGGTGTAAATTCATCGCAATGCATATGGGTTCATGAATAGACGTTATCGTGACCATTACCACGCCAGTCCAGCAAGGTGTTCATGGTTTCACAGAATCAATCGCTGTCCTCCACTCCTCGGTTCACTTCTCCTCGGATATGATCCTCCAATCTGATATTCAACTGTTGAGCTT
Organism: Nectriaceae sp. PG4201; assembly: GCA_023628695.1. Lineage (NCBI taxonomy): Eukaryota > Fungi > Ascomycota > Sordariomycetes > Hypocreales > Nectriaceae > Nectriaceae sp. PG4201. The sequence continues at coordinate 198,956 of JAMAKE010000044.1, read as the reverse complement.
GGGCTTCGTCATAATCTGGTGGCGGCTCATCTGGTGCTCTCCGGCTGGCATTGCTGTCTGATCGATCTGGTCGGGGTGCGGAGAGAGACGCAGTCGCAGGCCCATTTGGACTGACTTGCGCTTCATATGCCGGTAAGGGCTCATCGGGGACTTCCACGCCGGGGCCCATCTCCCGGCGCATCTCCTGATACTGGAACAATCGTTCTCTGAGCCTAATGTAGGCTTCGTTGAAGTCCATCATGCCGCCATCTGAGAAGGTAAACTTTACTTCAATCCGAGGGATATCTGGGGGAATCCCACCCCCCGATACGGGTATACAATCGGACTTCCAGACCCATCCCCACCACATAGACGATGAGGTTGTTGAATCTTGGAATTTTAAGATTGGTGCGCTAAATGATTCGAATTTGGGTTCTTGTGTCGGTTTCGCGGGGAGGTAAACAATCTAGTAAAACTCGTTAATCAAGGTTGCGCTCAAGGGGATTGGAGACTAGGAGCAACCCACCCTCTTGTTTGTTAGAAATAGGGTGCCCTTATCGCTCTTGCGCTGAAAGGAGGCGCATCGCGACCTCAATTCTTGGGGCACCGATAGGTCGCATGATATCCGCGACTCTAGCTTTTGTAGAATGCGCTCGTTGCCCAGCTTGACGAAACCGCCCTGGTTGAGCATAACCCAGCTATCGGCATTGTCAGGGTCGACTGGCCGTGAAGGAGGACGGCTCGTGATGAGGTAGTCATGAGGGTTGTCCATCGTGGAGCGGGGTCCATGACTCCATGGGCCGGAGGTGGCGGGGCTTTAAGACGGAGAGGACGGACGGGAGACGGAGGACGGACGGGGATCAAACGACGGAAGCAAGACGGACGACGGATGACGGATGCGGCAGGGCGGGCGACAGATAGGCAAGATCCGGGTAGGGAGGGGGGAGGTAAGGTCGGACGACGAGGAGCAGCAGACGGGAAGCAGAGGGCAGGGAAGGCTAGAAGGAAGGGGAGGTTCGCGAAGGAGGCTTACTTTATTGACATTGTTGCAGAGTGCAGACAGGCACAGAGCCACAGAAGCAGGGTTCTGGAGAGCCTAGCTCGATGGACGAATCGCTCGCTCTGGACCGTACCGGCAGGACGTGCAGGCGTCTTAGTAGCTTCGGAGATCTTGGAGCAACGGAGACTACCTAGGTATGGAGCCGGGCGGCCCTCGTCTGGCCCTCTGATCCTGTCTGAGACTGGGCCTGGCTCTTCAGTGGCGGGAGTGGGGTCAGGATTGGGTTGAATTCTCAGGTTTGACAGGCAGCTCCCCAAGCTCCTTAGGCTCACAACAGGTGGTCGGTTTTTCGGTAAGGTAGTCGGTAGGTAGTCCTGCCCAGGAAAGGTGGTGAGGAGGAGGCGAGGGGACTGGTGGCCTTGGTGGTCTCGGTGGCTGGGAGCGATTCCGTAACGAGGTGGGGGGGGAGGTAGCGGCGAGATTCTGGCTTCAAGCGGAACAATGGTGTGATGTGAGCTGGAGCCGGTGCGGCGGCGCGGGCGAGGGAGGCCTGGGAGGATGTGGGAGAATGTGGGAGAATGGAGTGGATGGAGTGTGTAGATGCAGGAGTTGCGCGGGCTTGGTCTGGGATTCAGTTGCGGTTGCGCTGCGGTTGCGCTGTCGCGTTCAGGCTGCGTTGCGTTGCGTTGCCTGTTGGACTTCGGCCGGATCATGGATGGACCTCAGGCTTGGCCTCAGGCTGGACTGGGGCCTCTGAACCTGGTTGATGGGTATTGGGTGCCGCGATAGAGGTCCGGTTTTCAGGCCAATCAGGGCTTCTGCCGGACGGCGGCGCGCTAGCCGATGCGCACCTGGCCACCAGGTGGCCTGCACTTGGCGCTACCCTTAGGCCTCACATATCGCTGTCCACCACGTGCTTTCCGAATACACCCTGCCAAAAGAGGAAGGGCTTGAGTATGTACTTCGACATCAGCCGTCCAGTCAGTCGGAGTCGTTCAGGATGTCATTATCTGATTACTCGAATGAATCATCGGGTGACGCACTCGCACAGCAGCCGTGCTGTAACTCGACTGCAACGTTGAAGTAGTCGGAACCTTCCCGACCACATGCGCCCAAAAGTGCCCTATCAATCCGACATCCTCTGGCTGCCCACTCAAGTGCATGATCTTCCTAGCGCTGAGAGCCATCACGTCGATCATCCGCAGTTTGCGGAGGGTCGCTCGCTCATCTATCAGAGAAAGAGGTGGCCACCTTGACGACCAAAGACACCAGAGACGGCCCTCCCCTCGCGCTTCGAGTCATGAATCGAGGTCATGGGCCGATAGCATAACACTCGATATCTCTCCGGAACCTCGTATTCTTGCCAATGACACAGTGTTCTGACAACGAGATTAGTTTTCTGGACTTGTTTTAACCTACGTAAGGTATCTAAGGTAGCCATGGGGTCCCTCTAACTGTCATCCAGAATTCGCTCGCTCGGACCCCCCCACCTCGAGCGACTTGTTGGCCTCCCTTCAAGGGTCCCGTCAGGAGCCCTAGCAATCACTTCGGTTATATTTCCATGCGGAGATGCGTGACTAGGTGCCAAACCTCGCCCATTCAAAGGCGAAGCTTCTACGAATCACGGTCCTCAACGTGAGCGGTTTGTGTCCGCTGCCCAAGTATGGCATGCATCGTCTAGCCTGCATTGGTTTCAATCCGTTCTTCCACGGTCCACAGGAGGAGGACGCAGGAAGACAAGTTCGGGTTTGGCTTAATTTTACTAGTCAATAACGGAAATGAATGAACTCCAAGCCCTCTGTATTATGCAGCCTAACTCTCTGCAGCAACTAGTTCATCCCCATTGATAGGTCACTTGCTGACGTTGTTTGAGTTGGAAGTACCTCACCGTTGTGGTATATATGGAGCATTATCCAGGGAAGTTGGAGATGATATCCTGCAATCTGACAAATTCCCCGCCCCAGCACCAAGCTTGATCCCTACCTTACCTACCCTACCTACTTAAATAGCTAGAAGCTGATACCGGGTCCCTTGGAAAGTAGCACGGGCGCACTACTGTGCCGCGATTATTCGGAACATTGTTCCAGTACATTAAGTCGTTCCGAACCACGCCAGAAATCTTTCCAGAGTCCTTAAGTTGAAGGCTGGAAGTCCCAGATTCCCGGCGCATGCGTACTACGTGTCAGTGCAGTCATCATGCTTCTTGGCAAATCTCGATGCAGGCCACGGCTTTCCTCTTGCCGGGCAGGACCCCCAAAATGACCCCTCCCTCACGCGGAGGCCCCCCCGTTCCCATCCCAATATTTCCCATGCTTCCCTTCGAAAGGCAACGGTTAGCGGACGCCGGGCACCCTTGAGCCCGACCAACCTGAGGCCAAGTGAGGCCAAACAAGGCGGCCCGCGAGATTCTCCATCCATCAAGGGTCCAAGATCGACTACAAGACTTAGCCAACTAACAACCACAACTATGACTCGGCATTGCATCATTGCATTCACGGCGACGACAATCGCGGCTAGGGTCCCAAATTACATAGTCAGCCTTCCATCCAACCTCTCTCAAACCATGTCTTTGTCATTCTCGTCTTAATTTGCCTAGGGATCCGAGTTAAGACACGTCACCGAATACCCTGCTGACCGGCTGTGACCTCCATGTCACCGATTCATCCCTTGTCGAACATTGCTAGCTACTCCCCTCGGCAACTCTTTGACAAAGATGTCCCCCTCCAGATGGGTCCGGCGCAAGCCAAAAGCTGTTTTGAGGCACTCGTGCTTTTGCCAAGTAAGCGAGATCGGATGGTCCCAATGACGTTGCTTGTTGACTCTTTTCTCCTCACTAGCAGCCTCCCTCTAGACTACCACCTCGACCGCACCCCTGGATGGCTTCCAAACAGAAGCTTCTTGCATTATAGCGTCCGCCATGGTGGAATTTCCAAGGGGCCATCATTGGTTCTCGCTGCAGTCGTCTTTGCTTGCCGCTGGTGGTTGCTTGTAGCCCCACCACCCTAGGCTAGAGACTTGCAGCCAGAAACGTCCTGGTACCAAGCCTCATTGGCTCGCCGGGTTGATGGAGGCTCCCGAAGTCGTGGAGTCGGTGGAAGCTCCTCGGCCGCCGCTTGGCGACCCCATGCCATGTCCACTCCGACTCCGGGAATTATCTGCGATCCCGGTACACTTCAGACGCTCGCACCTTTACCAAACACCATAGTTGCATATCTACAGGGTCAAAAAAGCAGCTTTATTGCGTCCTTCCTTCCATGAACTTCGCCCACAGACCTATCGCATGCCTTCTAACCCGGACCAGGGTAACATCTCTTCAGCGCCCTCTGACGTCAACAGCCATGTCTTCCTCTACCGAGGCTATCAAGAAGCTGCAGCAATACACGGCCTGCGATGTTTCCGACGCGCTCCTCAAATTGAAAGTCCCCGGTGCCGGCTTTATCCCCGACCTTAATCAATACAGTAAATCCGACGGTACTTCTGCTGCAGTCACAATCGCACCGGTGTCGACAGTCTTGTTTGCGCCAAAGGGTCAACAGCTATCGGAGCCACCCTCGAATATCCCCAAGGGTGTCCATTGGGCCGACCTGACACAGCCGGGAACCATTGTCGTTCTGAAGCAGCCGGAGGGTCAGAAGAACGCTGTCTGTGGAGGCATAATGGCCCTTCGCATGAAGGTCTTGCGAGCTGAGGGGATTATCGTTGCAGGGCGAGCTCGGGATATAGAGGAACTGAAAGGCACAGGCCTCCCCGTAAGTCCTCTTCAGTGAACCATTGTTGCCTTACCAGAGTCTAAGACTTGCAGATCTGGGCTCGTGGGCTCTCCACCATCGGCGTTGGTGGCGGCAGTGCTCCCTGGGCTACGCAAGTACCTCTAGACATTGATGGGACCCTCGTCTCGCCAGGGGACTTGGCCGTTAGCGACCCAATCAATGGAGTAGTGATCATCCCACAAGACAAGGTCACTGATGTGCTCGAATTGCTGCCCAAAATCACATCTGCCGACGACAAGGTGAAGGAGGATGTCCTCAAGGGTATGACGGTTCACGAGGCCTTTAAGATTCATAGAAGCAACCTCTGATCCACCCCTCGACGATTACCTCGAGTCCCGGAACTCTATGGAAGGCCTGCAACAAGGACAGCAAGGGGCGGCTGGTTGAAGCGGCAACAAGACGCCTTGGCTTCCTTGTCAGCTCCAGCAGGAGCATTAGGGCTTATTCGGACGGACATCAGGGACGAAAAGGCCCGGCTTTGACCATCCGGTGGCTCGGCCGCAACCCCTGACGCTGTGATGTACCTGTATTGGGCTATCATAGATGCTATCAAGCATCTGTGCCGTTCATTACGTGAAAAAACAGAAGGTCTCACATAGGGACGCCAATCGGGACCTGGACTAGGACATCTTGAGATTCACATTTTCTCCTGAATGCAACTCCGTCATGTCATCAGTTCATTAACATGCCATCATAAGAACAAAGTTCGCAACCATGATTACCAACCAAAGGACCCGTGATCTCCCCAAACCCGAAAACCTAACACAAAGGAGAAGAAGAAAACACCCGGTAATCTGAAATGTGGTGCTGCATCCTTGTCAATCTTCGACGAAGCTACGTTGCCCGGCGATAAACCCCTGCAACTCTGCAAAGGAGCTTATCAAAGCCATCCCTCGTCCTTCGGGGCTCGTGATTTCTCCAATCCAAGATCGAGCTTGGGAATCTCGATCTTCGGAGCTGGCTCAACATTCTTTTTCTGACCCCCTCCAGCCTTCTTCGGGGAGCCCATACCCTCCGGAGGAGGGCCATATCTCACATCCTTGATATTCCAGTTATCCTCAGCAGCCGCCGCGACCCAGGTCCGCAAGCCATCATGCACACTACCATAGAACTTCTCCTTGCAGAGGCGGAGACTACCACCAAGGCAACGTTCCCATCCGGAGATGCGAAAGTCTGCACGGAGAGCATTCCGTTCCTCGGCAGTTTCTGTACAGGCAAGAATAGCGTTCATAAGATCCAGATGGGAAGCTAGATAGTTGGTCGCATCCCACTCCACTCCGCCCACGTATGGGGCCGCCGGTACCGGTGGGCGCTCCTGGGGGAAGTTTCGAAGCATGTAAGAATACGGGCCTTCATCTCCTGAGGAAAGGGGGGTCTTTGCTGCCGATAAGCTTCCTTTATCAGAGGGCAAGGAAACCACATTGAGATTATGGAGGAAGATCCAGAAGACCTCCTTGGTCACGCTGACAACTTCCCTACACCATACACGGTATGGCCGATCCCGTCGCATCTCCATCACGAACGGTAGGGGTCGTTCGTCTTCTTTTGGTTCCGGGTCACGGAGGTGTCTCAGGATACTCCTTGCCCTTATCACTCGTTCGGCTGGCGCTGCGGTTTCGATGAAGGTGAACAGCACCGAGGTTATGATGCCTCGGGTGGTGAACTCGCTCGGCCCTTTCCTCTCCGGGTCGAAAAGCATGTTGAGCAGCTTAGGGAATAGGTCTTCCTGGATGGTGTGAAGATATTGCATGCCGCGGGCGGTTGTGGAAAGCCCCTTGAGACACAGGAGATTCTCGTGGAGAAGTGCATCCTCGTGCTCCTCTCTAAAGCCTTGTCAGTGACACAAATGATCAAGTGAAATATTGTTTACGCACCGCCACTCAACATCCATAATACGGTTAAGGAGGCCTACGATCTCCTTCATACCGCCTTGTTGGATGAACTCTTCAATCCACGCGACAGTCTCGTTCCGTAACAACAACCGCAGCTTGTGTATCTTCCCAACTTCGACCAGCTCGGGCTTCTGTACTTTCCTCAGGTAAGCAACATAGTCGGCTGGCCCTTGCTGGAGCTTGATCTTAGAGAGAATCCCGGCATTGGAGGTCGTGGTGGTAGACGAGGAGGATGGCTCGACAGACACGCTCTCAGTGGATTTGCTTCTGAAGTGACGGCCGATGGTTCCGTCCCCTTTGGATTTCTTCGTGGGCGAGTTCTGCTCCTTCTTCCCTCGAGATAGAGTGAAGCTCTTCCCCCGACTGCGCTTAGGTTTTTCCTCGTTGTCTGACCCCTGTGCAACAGCCGATTTACTGTCATTGCTATTACGGCTGTCTGTAGTACCGGGGCGGTCCGCTTTAGCAGCATGCATCTCCGCCCAGTCTTGTCGGATGAATTCCATCTTGATCGTGTCATTTAGATTTCGCATCTTATATCTCTGATTTTCGGGAATATTCCGACGGTCAAGCATCGCTTCCAGGTGCTTATCGACGTCCTTAGGATCGAGTACCTTCTCGGCGGGTTCTGGCGTAGGGCTAGCGGATGTTGACTTTGATCGACCGTGGCTGAATGTGGTGAAGGCGCTCAGAACTTTGGTCCTGCCAGTCTTGGCAGTTGGTTTGTCTCCATTGGAGCCTTTAGAACTCTTTCTCGACCCTTCTTGAGGTTGCCAAGACTTGGTTGGGGATACCGGCATGTTAGGCCTGGGCTGTGGAGGAACCTGATACGACTTGGGCCTCTCCCTAATAGCAGGGCGGTCACTTGGATATAGCTCCGGATTGTTGGCACTTCTGGCCACCTCGACACTCGATCGTCCATCCCCGTGCTGGCGGAATGAAGGATCGCTGGTGAATTGGGCGAAAATGGGTGGTGGGGGTGGTGGTGCACTCATCGGCTCGTCGGGGGTTCTGTTCTCTTTGTCCTTGGACAATCGAATATCGTCATCGGAAACCAGCTTTGAAAGATTTCTCAACGATTTCGGTCGTAGCAGGCCTGCCAGATTGGCACCTGATTTGGTCTTTTTCGGCTTCGTCGGGGAAGCTTCACGGGACTTGGCCATTCTGGACCACTCCATTCCCCCAGTGAATTTGTTCTTGGTCGGGGACTGTGATCGACCGCGGGATTCGTCTCGGTATTCATCTCGGGACTTTCGGGGGAAACGGGGGGCAGACTCCTGCTGGTTATGCTGAAGCTCCCCCAGAGCTCCCGGGTTGTTCTTTGCAAAATGCCCAACCATTGCGTCCTCCGTGGTCGAAAAGTAATAGCTTCCTTCCGAGGGGCTGGTAGGCAGGGGACCTCCGTTCGAGGCCTGACGTCGGTAGAGGAATGGCTGTAGAGCGGAGGGGCTTTGTGTTTGATCCTGGATTGGGGGGTTGAGGCTGTAAGAATCGCTCCCCATGGCCCTGTTCTCCTTGGTTAACTAGAATGCTCGCAAGATGCCCTCAATTGGCAACTGGAAAATAGAAAGTAATCGTGCCAGATCACACTCCCCGGAAGGGAGGAGAAAGATAAGAGTAAGAAAAGGGATGCCGGAAGGGAAAAGAAACTCCCACACAATGGCGAAGGAAAAATCCAAATGATGATGTGCGCTGAAACTATGCCATTGTAGTAGGGGCTGGTGTTGGGTTGGAGAGCTTGAGAGTTACGCGGTGAATGTGGGTTGTTTATCCGGGGGCGTGGTTGCTGCGACGACGGAGCATTATCTTATCGGTGGAGCGGGAGGTTGCATGGGCGGACGCACGTTGCGGGTTGCCGCGAGACACGGAGGAAATACGAATGAATGGCAACGGCATGCAGACATGGGCCGTTTTATTGTCTTCTTACTGACTGTGCTTTGTCCGAGCCGCATAGATTGCCGTCTGAAGCCCACGTTGCGATGGTCAATTGGCGTTGTTGGCCATAGAAGCCGACCGCGATGACGTCGTTGCGCGCAGGGCAACTGTCATTCGATGATTTCCGGGACGAGTCCTGAATGCTCAACCAAGACATTTGTGCTTTTGCATCTTACAGGAGCTCATAACCACGGAAACAGAATGTTATGCAGAGTGGATAGAGTCAGATCATGGAGATATTTCTTCTAAATCAGGATATTCAGGTCTATACAGACGCCGAGTCTCAGGGTTAGCGACATCAACGAGGCGCACAGCCAGGTATGCGGATTCTGTCTTATTCGTACTTATTTTTACTTCAAGGGTGTTTCAGAGTCCTCATAGCTTTGGCACCTCATCAAACACCTTACCTTTATACCTTTTCGGCGCAAGCACAACATTATACTCTAGCTCCAATTCGGCCTTGTCATCACCTTTCAAGGGCTTGAAGTCACAGATCAAGTCATCCTTCACCGCGAACACGGTATCAGTCTCCAGCCACGGGTCATCTTTAGGGTACAACTGAGTCGTGCAGCCCTTGAACTCCGGGTGTGTAACCATGATGTGGATATGCGCCGGCCGCATCGGGTGCCGATCCATCAGCGTCAACAGCTCGTAGCTCGGGCCGTCCGTGGGCAAGCTGTACGCTGTGGGGTGGTAGCAGTAGAACCAGTACTTGCCGTTCTCGTCGGCGCGGAATTTGCCACGGAGGTTGTTGGGGGTCTGGTTCTCCGGGTCTTGGAAGTCGTAGCGGCCGTTGGAGGAGGCTTGCCAGATGTCGAAGACCGCTCCGGGGATGGGCTTGCCTGTGAGGAGGTCGGTGATGACGCCGTGCATTTTGCAGACGCGGCCACCGGGAGCAGGGTTTTGGATTATGGTGTCGCCGTTTTCGCGGAAGGGGGCGTTGGGGGACCAGAAGGGGCCGAGGATGGAGGATGAGGTTGGGTCGACATCGCCCTCAGCGATGATCTTGTTGGCAATTTCATCGACGAGACTACTTCCATTAGTCCATCCGCCCTTCTTAGACCGCTTAAGGTTATTACTCACGACTCCAGGCCAAGGATATCAGAGATTCGATGAGCCTCGTTCCTCGTTGGAGTAGAGATGGCGCCCACGGCATTGACAAAGTGCACACCCGTCATCCATTCATCCATGGTCAGCTCGACCTCGCGGGCAAAGTCGTGAAGATGGCTGATCAAGCTGTTGAGAACGAAACGGTTGCGCGGCGTAATGTTGGGACCCATGGTGTCGAGGACATGTTTCGTGAAGGTTGGGTCGAACCGACTTGTTTGCTCTTGACGGCTTGTGGGAGCGCCAGTGGCCGTGGGAGTTGAGGTAGCCATCGTTGCAGATGATATGAGAGATGAAGGAAAGGGGAAAAGAGTAAGTTCAGCAAGATATAGAGAGGGTGCACGACTCGAAATTATACTCAAACTCAAGAGGGTAGTAAAGTAAGTTCCCTGTGTAAGTGAACCTTCAGTGTAAGTGAGGTTAGATGTTAGGGTTGACTGCTACTGGAGAACCAACACATCGAGCAAGCAGCCTTATATACATACCCGAGCCCTACTTAATCACAGATGCAAGATGGTGTAACCCATGACATGACCGATTGCGAAATCTGAAAGAACATTTCCAATTCTGGTTCTGACATCGGATCGCGGCGGGGCTGATAGCGGCTAGTTAATGGGTAGCGGATCCTGACCCCGCAGGTTCGGAGGCGAGATACGGCAATGATGATTGTTCTTGGAAGATGCAGACATCAGAGTGATTGAATTATTTTGGCTTACTTGGGTAAGGGGACGAGGTCGTCAAGTTGTTAAGAGTCAAGAGAGGTACAGACGTGGCTGTATTTATAGGCTTGACACCACCAATCGGAAAAGCTCACACCTTCCCTCTCATGTTTCACCTGAATGTCTCTGTAATGTAGATATTATCCAGAACTATGCTTTATCCCCTCTGCTCTTTGCGTACTCCCTATGTATTCTGTACACATGTGCGACTTAGAAACTCGTGCACCTCGATTGGCCTTTTTCTCTGCTGCATCTGCCGCCAAATGCTCCCGAGAGCTGCCCCCACCTCGCCCCACCCCCCACATCCTACTCCGTACGCAGGACGAAATCGTGGAGAAGCCCCTCCATTCTTTTTCATCACTTGAGTCTATAAGTCTATGGGTAAACCATTATCCCCTCTCCCTTCCAACTTGACGGTGCTATATATATCTCGGTAGATCTCTTTATCAGAACTTCTTTCTTGCCCGTTTTAAAGAAGCTTAGAGAATCTGAAGCTGCTTTTATCTCACATAAGCGTGGTACCCGAGGTTGATGAGCCGATTGACTGCCGTTGTTCACTGCCGATAGTTAGACGCTGATCTGGGAATTGAACCGCATGTGGGTTCTGCTGGAACACCAAGAGACCTTTGACGATCGACACGATGCCTGTCCATCACCTCATGGTCGGGACATGGACACCGCCCGGCGCAATCTTCACGTTTGCGTTCGACGATGAGGCGTTGACGCTGGAGTTGGTGAAGAGGACAGAGATTCCGAGTGATGAGCCGATCTCGTGGATGACGTTCAGCGTGAGTGCCCAGCATCATCACCGTCACCACCTCACGTCCTTTTCGATTTCAAGATTCTTAAACTCAATCTTTGAATGGAAAAGTAAAATGTCTAACCTGGAACAATTGACAGCATGACAAGAAAACCATCTACGGCGCCGCCATGAAAAAATGGTCCAGCTTCGCCGTCAAATCACCCACAGAAATCATCCACCAAACCTCCCACCCAATGCTCCACGATCGTCAGCCTCCCTCCCGCAATCTATAAACCTCACAGCTAACAGCCCCAGCAAACGCCTCCCTCTCAACAACCAACACCCGAGCCATCTTCCTCCTCGCCGCACAGAAGCCCCCATATAGCGTGTACTGCAATCCTTTTTACTCACACGCCGGCCACGGGAGCGTCTTCACCGTCGACACCTCCACAGGGGCTCTCGAGGATAATGTACAGAATTACGAGTATCAGCCTGATTCAGGGATACATGGCATGGTCTTTGACCGTACCGAGACATATCTGTACTCAGCGGATTTGAAAGCGAATAAGGTTTGGGTGCATCGCAAGACGGGCTCGGGTCCTGAGTTGGAGCTTGTGGGAGACGTAGTATGTCCGGATGAGAGGGATCATCCGCGATGGGTAGCTATGCATCCCACAGGCAATTACCTTTACGTCCTCATGGAAAAGGGAAACCGGATATGCGAATATCTGATCGACCCTTCAACACACCTCCCCATCTACACGCACAACTCCTACCCCTTAATCCCTCCCGGCATCCCCAACCGCTGGACACAATACCGCGCCGACGTATGCGCCCTCTCCTCGTCCTCAAAATTCCTCTTCGCCAGTTCACGCGCCAACAGCTTCGACCTAACCGGCTACATCGCCGCCTTCGCACTGAGCCCGACCGGCGCGATAGAACGACAGATCTGTTTGAATCCTACGCCGACGAGTGGGGGGCATAGTAATGCTGTTGCACCGAGTGATTGGTGCGACGATTGGGTGGCCGTTACGGATGACCAAGAGGGGTGGTTGGAGATATATCGGTGGAGAGATGAGTTTCTGGGCCGGGTGGCGAGGGTGAGGGTTCCGGAGCCGGGGTTTGGGATGAATGCTATTTGGTATGATTGATACCTAAGGTAAGGTGATGCTGAAGGAAACTCCCTAGGCAGCGACAAAATGCAAGAAAGCTGCAGGCCCCTATTCAGGGAATTGCATGGGAAGTTGTATGTCCAAAGCCCAGAGAAAGTAAGAAAACGAAAGATGAAAATACGAAACTGATGATAAAAGTTTCCAAGATAAACTGTTAACCAAAACCGTATATTATGACCCGAACTATCAGGTCCGGTACCACTGATAAAAGCCCTACCCGTCAACTATGACCTACTAGCCGCTGGTTTAAGCAATATCATACATCTGCTATTGTCCTCGAAAACTTCCCTTGGCTTGCCGCTCAATCCTCCTCCGTTCGATCTTCATGTTCTTGGGCCTGTTTCCCGTTCGTTTTCGTCTGGGGAGTGGCATGTTCCTCATGCCCATCCTCGACCGCCACATCATGATCATCCCCTAACAACGGTGTCCTCTCGCTACTCCGTGATACACCGATTGCTGAAGCAAAGCGCGGGGGCATCCTGCTATTACTAGGACTTGAATGCGTCACCCCAAGGCCCTGCTTGATCTTGAACAGATTTCCTCGGTTGTTGCTCAGTGGTTTCGCCGCACGGTTGGCAGGTCCAAGGCGAAGTTGTTGGCGCATCTCATCCAGGTTCGCCTTTACGCGTACTGGCGGCCCTGCAACACCACCATCTGGGACATCGGAACTGCGACGCTTCATGTAAATTGCTGTCTTGGCGCCGTCGTGGAAACCACCGCCGTAGTCGCCTTGGTAAGATCCGACCTTGATTGTTTGATCCCCGCTAGGGTGTTCGTCCACGTCTACAAGAATAGTGCTATCGGGAGGGCCGGTCGCCTTCTTTGAAGCAATAGCCTCGGCATGGATGCGGCGAGCTCTCGGTGCTGGCGTCAGGCGCCGAATAGCCTTGTGCACGTCCACATAAACATCAGACTCATCGACGATTTCCCTACGTCGCATGTCAGTATAGTCTATCGTTTTATGACATTTAACTTACTCCCCAATCAACTCTTCAATCACATCTTCCAGAGTCACAACGCCCAAAGCTCCATGATCGGAGCCCGGAACCTCCGAGACCAAAACCAAGTGCGACTTGCCCTCCTGGAAGAAATTGATAATGTCGAGGCAACTTGTCTCCGGTCTCGTCTCAACGATGGCACCTAGGGGCACATCCCTGACTGGTATTCTGTCCTCAGGATCGTACGTAATAAGCGTTTTGACCAACAGCATGCCGACAAAATCCGTCTCGCTTCCAGAGCGATAAATAGGAATTCTCGAGTATCCAGACGACAAGATATCATCCATGGTCTTCTCGTCAAGGATGTGGTCTTCCGAAAGTGTGTAAACATCGTCCATAGGCGTCATTACCTCTGATACTGGCTTGTCTTTCAAATCCAGAACGGCCGTAATAATAGTAACCTCATCTTGATTCAGCCTTTCTGACAGCTCTCCCAGCGACTTGTGGAGAGTAACAAGGGTCTTCAGTCCGCTTTTCTTGTACACCGTTCCGTGGTCCTCGCCGAGGACCCAATCCAAAAGCTTTGCCGTAGGCCATGATAGAGGCCCCGTGAGGTACATTAGGGCGAGAACGGGCTTGGACATGTAGCCACCGATGGGAAGGCCATATCGGACGCAAATGGATTGAGGAACGATTTCGCCGAAAATGACTGCATTATTTGTTAGCATTTGTGTCGAGAACGCAAAATCCAGCAGCTTTACGAACCGATAAGAACTGTACTGCCAACAACAGCAGCAACACCTCCACCAAGAGTGCGATCCAGCACAACTGGCAGTGATTCGTTCACGATGACATTGGAAAGCAGCAACGTCACTAAGACCCAATGTTTGCCCTTCTTCAGTAATTGAAGCACGCGCCCAGCGTTCTTATGTTGCGGTTCGGTCGGATCGCCGGAAACGACTTGGAGGTAGATGCTATCCTGTCCCATCAGGCTTCCCAACAATTAGCACAGAATTGCCCAAGCGCAATCCTCCCAGACTTACGCTATTGTCAACCCAGCAAATGCACCCCCAAGCAATACCAAGGTCATTGACGCTACATAGAGCACCCAGAGAGGTTGGCCATCAGTATCAGGCTCGTGGCTGTGACCGGATCGCGATTGCAATGGGTGCGCCGCAGCGGCCGATAAGCCCATACTCAGGATTCGTCCCAGCCCGACAACGGCCGGTCTCAAGCTGGCGAAGCCATTAGAAGTCGTTGTTGATCGCATCGCAAATGAGATGCTACCCTGAAGGCCCGGTCTTGGTTCGCCGCCGAATTTCGGTGTCGCTCGTCGTCGATTTTAAGGATGTTGGTCGATGCTTGAGTGACGCGAAAACGGATGGTAATGTCTTAGCTTCCCCCACTATGCGCGATTGCACAACCGTCGTTGCTTAGATCAATTGCCCCCGACACGTTCGTTTGTTAGCAATTTTGGTGATCGTTCTTCAGCTGTACATGCAACCCTTCGCAAACCGTTGAAGGTCGGCTGCAAAGAAGATAGTTGAAGAAAGAAAGAAAGTTGAGAGCCACTGCGTAAGTGGGACGAGACCTCGAACGGGTGGAGCTTGTGCACTGAAGCCCGGCCCATGATGACGCCAAGAGGCGAACCTAGCAGAAGCTCCCCAGCGTCACCGTGCCGCAGCGGCCGGAGTTTCTGCCGCTGATTGGCTATTGGATAGCACCCCTCAGGGCAGTTGGCAGGGTCTCCTCATCTCACTCACCAGAACATTCGTGGGACTACAAGCTAGGAGAGAAACACTAGCATGAATAAAGATAAAGTTTCGACTCATGGGAATAGTATTAGTGGTTTGATTCACTTCTCAGTACTACCAATTCCTTGTCTAAGGGCGACCAAAAGGCAGTGTGCTGTCACACGAGCCTTAACTCGATGAAAGCCTGAGATGCCATCACAGCTGAATCAAGCTCACATCCAACACACCCGAAGAATTCCTCAATCCTTCCAAAACTTCATTACTCACGGGTCCTAGCACACCAAGAATCATCAAGGCCTCGTTGCCCTGAACAGCCAGTGAACCCTCCTGAGGCTTCTCTGTCGGGTCCAGGCTGGCGACTTGCATGAACTTGATATTGATGCCATGTGCACCTAACACCATCCCCACGCCGCCAATCTTACCCGGCTCATCATAATTGTGCAAAATAATCATTGTACCCTCGGGTGCAAACGACCCGTTAAACCGGTCCAGCTTCGAGATGTACACGCGGTCGTCGGATGTGTAGCCCTCAATGATCTGCTCACTGCCACCGTTGCTGGTGTCGTAGGAGCGAAGTGTCACAGTGCTGGCATACGTGAGCGGCTTTGGTCCCCCACGTGAGTGCGTCTCGTTGATAACAATATCCTTCTCTTTAGCAATGAGGGTTGCGTTGACGATGTTGACGTGCGAGTCGCTGAACGAGGCTACTAGACCCTTGACCAGCGCAGCGAAAAGCGGTTTGGTGTTTGGCATACCGGCCAGGTCGCCGTGGTAAATCAAGTCGAATTTGCGACCGCCGACCATGCCGCCTTTGCTTCCGACATAGTGTTGCGTGTATAGGCGACCCATCTTCTCGATCAGTTTGACTGAGGGCTGCAGCTTGCGGTACTGCTCGGGAAGGATGATAGGCGCGTTAACGGCGCTTGTAGGCAAACCACCGCGGAGGATCTCTAGGACTTGTGTGCAGACATCCATAGACACGTTCTCCTGTGCCTCCACTGTCGACGCTCCCAGATGTGGCGTCGCCACAACTAGAGGATGTTGGCTAAGCTGGGCGGCCACAGACCCCTCAGGCAAAGGTTCTGACGAGAAGACGTCAATACCAGCTCCAGCAATCCAGCCTTCGTCTAGAGCTTTTATCAAAGCAGCCTCGTTATAGACACCGCCCCGAGCGACGTTGAGCACACGGGCCGTCTTCTTCATCTTCTTCAGTTCCTCCTCCCCAATGAGATCTAATGTAGTTGCCAGCAGGGGTGTATGGATGGTAAGGAAGTCCACGACAGGGAGAAGATCTTGTAGTCCTGGCACAAGCTCAACGCCAGCCTGTTTCGCAACATCCTTACTGGCATAGGGATCCACGGCAATGACATTCATGCCTAGGCCCTTGGCCATATGAGCCACCTTCATGCCAACTTTCCCGAGACCAATGATACCCAGAGTCTTACGTCCCACTTCTACACCAACGAGCTTACTTCGCTCCCATCGACCTGCCTTAACACTACCATCCGCACGGCCAATATGCCTTGCGGTGGCGAGGAGGAGCGTTATCGTATGCTCAGCAGCAGCTAGGATGTTTCCGGCGGGCGAGTTGATGACAATAATTCCCTGAGCTGTCGCTGCGGAAACATCAATGTTGTCGACGCCGACGCCGGCGCGCGCAACTACCTTGAGCTTTCTACCCGCTTGCAACACCTCAGCAGTAACCTGAGTCTCAGACCGTACAATGAGACCATGGTAATTGGGGATCAAGTTGATGATTTCTTTTGCTGAAAGACCAAGCCTGGTATCGACATCAAAGTGGGGAGTGAGAAGGGCGAGGCCGTCGGGTGAGACCTTCTCGGGGACTAAGATACGGGGCCGTAGACCGCTCAGCGGGGATGGGGCATCGTAAGAAGCCGAGGGAGCCATCCTAGAGTTGGTGGCTCTTGTTGTTCAGATGGAGAAGGGCCGAGTGTTCAGGGTTTGGATCAAAGCAGTGGTGAAGAGAAATGAGAATCTTGGACGGAGAGCAAAAAGAGGTGAGAGTAGGTTCAAAAAGAATAAGTGAGAAGAAATCTAAGATGACGCATCCAAACGGGTGGCCACCCTACCTCCTTCCATCGCCCGCTACCTCTTCTCTCCTATGGACTCTCCCAGCCAAACCTGCAAGTGCCTTGTACTCCGCCACTATCACGGCCCTATCCAATCCCAGCAGCAGGCTAGACGATCGGTTCGTCCAGAAACTCGCTCAAAAAAACGTGGCTCTGCTTGCCACGATGCTGCATTCCGTCTCAGGACCCCCTCTGCGCTCAGCTAATGCCATTACATAGCGAGCCATGCTGACTCTGACTACGCCTCCCCACGCCAAGAAAGCCTCGCGGGCTGAGGATCACGGCGGGGGGAGGGGGAGGTCTCAGTTGGAGAAGTGCCAATTGAGAGAAGGGAAAAGTTGACTGACGTTCAATCGTCAGGTTAAGGCGACGAACCGAAGTGGGATAAGTGAAGCGGAACCTAAAGGATCCAGCCCACCAACCCCTCACTTCATGGGGGCTCAAAGGGCTTCCCCATGGGCCGCCATCTAGGAACTACTGCAAGCCACGCCTCGATCCAGGAGGGATGACTGGTTAAGACCTTTTAAGTCACCTCCCTCCCGCGGCTGCCGGCAGCGGGACTCATTGCATGTTCGCATTTCATCATCGTGGCCGATTGAAAGATTAGGCGACCTGCTGCATGAGGCACAGCATGAGGCACTTACACGAACTGGCCTTGCATGAAGAACAGTCCAGTTCGCCTCATTTACCTTATCTCTGATTTAGTTGCTGCTACTTGAAACAATGGGGAGGATTACGATTGCACGTGTCAAGAGATATTGGTAGACAAAGCGTTACTTGCTTTTTTCATTATATCTCTCAACCAGTCACTAGAACGCAATAATCGGCGCTTCTTAGAAATTGTCCTGGCCTGTGAACCTCTCATTCTGCACGATCTCAATCCAGTAGCCATCAGGGTCCAACAGAAATGCAACGTTCTTCATCCGTCCATCAGTGAGCCTTTTCTTCCAGTCAATGTTCAAGCCCTCGAAGCGTTCGCAAGCAGCCTCGAGGTTGTCAACTGAAACGCCTATTGGGCTGTCAGCTGCAGGTCATCAATCCGCGTGGTCGGTGACGCAATAACTTACAGATGTGACCGAAGCCTTGGGGTTGGTCGTTCCCATTATGGTAGCTAAAGTTCTCATCTTTCTCGGTACCGTAATTCCAAGTTAGCTCCAGAAGACCCTCTCGCTCACTCGTCTTGTCGTCCTCGGCTATAGGTCGGTCACCAGGGTAACCGAGGAAGTAGAGGTTGAATCCTGCGGCAGGGCTCTCATGCTTTCGCATTAGCTTCATGCCGAGAACCTCTTGATAGTACTTGAGCGACTTCTCGGCGTCCTTGACACGGATCATGGTGTGATTCTACCATCCGTCAGCTTCGGTCTCATGGACCTGAGTGTGTTCAATCTGCTTACCATGCGGTAGCTCGAGACGTCGGTCTCCTTGACATCTTCCGTCTCTTGGTATGGGTTTCGAGCAATAATCTCGACCCAGTAGCCATCAGGATCCAGTACAAAGGCAATATGCCTCATCCTACCATCCGATAGCTTCTTCTGGAATTTGTACCCAGCATCCTCAATCCGCTTGCAAGCAGCTTGGATATTGTCAACACTGATACAAGTGTGTCCAAAGCCACGGTGCGGCTCCGCATTCCCATTGTTGACCTTGTAGTCGGCGTCATTCTCAGTGCCGTAATTGTGCGTCAGCTCAATGAGGCCTTCCCGGTCAAACGTGCTCCTCCCATGCGACAAAGCCGCAGGGGCGTCATAGCCTAGGAAGTAGAGATCAAACTTGTTGTCAGGAAACTCAAGCTTCTTGACTACACTCAAGCCGAGGAACTCGTAGAACTTGACTGAGAGAACGGTTAGCAAGGTTACCTTCCGGGTCATCAAGGTGTCAACGAACCAGACTCTTTTGGGTCTTTGACTCGAATCCTAGTTGCCTAATCAGGATCTACATAATGCATCCAGTTGGAGCTCATCTTCAGTCTTACATCGAGTGATTGAACTTATAGTTCTTCGTGTCCGTGGTGCTCGCCATGCTGACCAATCTTGCTTGCTGCCCTATGGATCTCTGGTGAGCTTCACCTCGATTAGGAGCGGGGTAGTCAGTAGGTACTAGAGAAGTTCGTGAATGCAAGTCGCGGGGCCGAGAGGATGTTGCTTATGGCTGAAAGTCGCTGGATAGCTCTCAGAGTGTTCATGGAGATCACGAAGATTCTGCTTGGTGATTCAGCACCAGGTCCGATAAGAATCCGAGGTTGAAGTGGGTGAAGCGCCGTACTATCGTGCTTCAACCCCACCTCAGCGATGCGGGCCGGCTGACGTCAAAAACTGTCACCGCTGAACAATAAGCTATCAACGTTTGTTTATACTTGAGCCAACAGCTTTTAAGATCAACTTCATATTAAACCTAATAGAACTTCAATACCCCAATACGACACAAATGTGCAAGCTTAGTAGTTACTAATTTATTACATCATGCCTAAATCACGATGTCCTGATGGTTTAATACTGAGGCGCAGGGTATGCTGGGCTCGACTTGTGAATTGCCACATCTGGCAATTAATTACTCAGTTCGTTCCCGCACATTTTCCTCTAAATGAAACTCCCTCGACAATTTGAGCCTTAATGTAAATATTTACATCAACGACTAGGCTGATACCTTCGTGACGAGTACAGGATCATAGTGAACTTCGCCGGTATTCTCAGAAACGTTGCTGGCAGGGGTCTTGTGTGCTGCAATCGAAGGCCCCTGTCAACACACGTCACTGGCTTGATCATCTTCCTAATACAAGAGCTTGGGTTAGGTCGTGGCCAGTAAACAGTGAGGAATGACAATACTATAGTCTAGAATGTAATGAAATAGAAGTGAAGCCAACAATAAGTAGCAGAAAGAGAACAAATAGCTTAATTGCAATGGAAAATATTTTGTTATTACAGCAATAATAAATCACTGCCGGGGCGCTTATTAGGTTCTCGGCGGGGCCGCTGTGGAGCAGAATGTCTGCCCTTTTGAGGTAGGGACCTCGAAGGCACCACACGTTCGGGTCAACTAGCCGCTGGCATCTTTAACTTCAACCGACCTTCTCACCTCATTCTTACTCCTAAAGCTATAGCAAACGCTTTATGAAGGATGATCTCCAATTCTCTTTCGGTCCCTGCAGATATAACGCCTTGATATTCAATGCTATCTGCGATTCGATGAGGTGGACCAGACATCATCCCGCTCCCGCCCCCAACGACGATCCCTACCACCGTTTACCCTCGAAACACCGAAATCGCGAGTACGACCCTTAGACAATGGAGCAACCCCGAAACGACCTGGGCGAGCCCTTCGACGAATCCGCAATCATGGATGACGTGAAAGATTCAGACGAGCAAGAAAGCGCCGACGCCATGTCTCGAACACTGGGCAGGTCGCCCTTGGCGAAGACTCGATCCTACTCGGATGGAGGAGGAACACCCTCAAAATTGTCTCCCTCACCCCACATAATAGAGGCATCTCGGCGCACCTCCAAAGACGACAGCAATATCCGCGATGTCCCTGCGCCCGTGACGGCCCGTCGCCTCGACTTTACCCCTCGAGGTCTTGCTCTCCAGATGCCGCCTCGCGACTTCACCCCCCCTCCCGCAGCTTCAAACCCCTACGTCAAGCCCGCACCGCTGTCTCCCAAACTCGACCACTCGCAGATTTACGCCTCACCTACAAATATTCTCCCACGCCGATCCCGTGGCCTGGACTTCTCCCGCGCTGCGACGAGCTTACACCACTCGACTCTCGCAGAACAATCCTCCCTGGATTCATCCCCAACTCTTGGTGGTCGGGCTATGAACATACCCGGTCGGAGTAATGAATATGGAGGCCCAGAGCAGACTTCCACCTCGCTATGGTCAGTGATGGCGAACCAGGAGAAGATGCATGTCAGCAGTTCCCTGGGGAGCACGCAGGCGATAGGATCCGACTCCTCCAGCTCTTCAGACGACGATGACCTGATGGACGAAGACATGGACGAAACCTACGTAACCACTCCACAAGTGTCCAGAATCGCCCCGCCAATGGGGCAATTACCACCTGGTCCCTTCGGTTCGCCTGCAATGAGTAGCCTCATGAGTTTTCAGCAGAGACAACGCCCACGCAGACAAGCCAAGAAGAAGATCCGCGGGCCGTTGGGATTAGGGTTCAGCAGCACAGCAGCCTCCCTCTCACGTTCCCCACCCAGTAATGCTGCTCATGCTAGAAGAGAGAGTATCAGCTGGGCGGCAAATCAGTTGCATATATCAGCAGAAGGTGAGGAGTCGCGGGCCATGAATGAAGCTGATGGCGCTCCGCCCGATGGGCAACGGAATGTGATACGAAGGGTTGTTACTCGACGGGGGAATATGCTGGTGAGCCCCTTTTGATAAAATTCGTGTGGGCATGCTCCTGATTCTACAATAGCCCAAAACAAGAACCTTCGCTCGTATCCGAGCCGCTCTTCTGGAGGAGGGGGCACCCGCTGAAGCCGAGACCCGGCGCGAAGCAGAGGTCGTCAAGCAGGTCCGCGAAAGCGACATGGATCTCGAGCCTAGGATTCCTCAACCAACTCAAGAGTCCACGCAAACTACTACTGCTCCTTCATCGCCAAATCTGACACAGCAAGAGCCGTTAGATGTTCCGGAGGATGACATGATGGGCGACATAGCCAGGGACCTCTCGAGCAGCTTTAAGCAACATGCAATGAAAAATTCCAAGGGCAAAACTTTTTGGGATACGTTCTCCGAGGCAAGCAGTACTGGCGGCGCCAGGACGACACCCCCTCCCGCTGCCTTTCTACCCCGAGGATCTTCGTCAGGTATCAGTGAAGATGTTGCCATGGACTCTCCCTCAATGGCAGGGCCAGCTGTAAGCTTTCTCTACTCCAATTACTCTGGCTCCCAACATTCTAACTTGACCTAGAACAACGGTCCCCAACCTCCTAGCGCTGCAGAAATTACCCGTCGCATAAATAGCAAGCGTCGTCGCGGGGATGACGATGTCTTCGATCCGATCAGCTTCAAGCGCCGTGCTGTCAGCCCCGGCATGAGCGTCCACAACTCACCTGTGACGCAGAGCCCACTTCAGCGGGATGCCGCACCTTGGGGGTCCCGTCCTGGTAGCAACGGCGGTGATAAGGGCGGTAGCAGCGCACCGAGCGAGTCTGGCAGCACACCGGGACATGTTTCGGGCGGATCACAGACGGGTACCGGTGGCAGGTTGAATGGTAAGGGGAGAGTAGGGTTTCAGGGAATGATTGATACTAATGATGGTATCATGCGAATGAGCATCGAGTGAAAGCGCATTTTAATAGGTGGTGAGGTTTCGGCGCATCTTTACTTTGGGAGCCTTTTGCTTACTTCAAAATGGGTCGCGGATGCATACTCGGCGTTTGAGGATTGGGGCAGGCGTTTAAAGGAATATATCCTAGGGCATGCTCAAATAGTGAGGAAGCTCGATAGAGCTAGAGCCATTTTTAAGCTCAAAGTAATACCATGTTGATCTGTCGTTATTTGCGATCAGAATATCAACGAATACGATATCGATATATTCGCAACACGAATTTACGTCTTGGTATCTACCTTCCACCGAAACGCCCAAACAAGCGACCAAGCTGTAGATCTCTTGTCCATCCCAAGATAACCGCATAAGCAAGAATGGAACCCTTTAACGCCATAGATGCTTTCCTTCCCTATCGAGTCTTGTCACTCAACACCAACGCCCTCCTCGGGGACCGTTAACGTCCCGAGCTTGTCATCCAACCATCGCGCTAAGTCCGCTGCATGTCTCCTCATCGCTACAACTGCCGCTGCTCCTGAACTCTCCAAACTCGTCGTCGTTTGTCCTCCCGCGCTGATCATGCTATCCACCTCGCTTGGGCTGCCGAACTGGCTGGCCTCGCCGTGGTGGTCATGATGCTCGGCCTCCCCAGCCGCAGGCCCAACGCACACGAACAAAAGTCCGCACTTGAGTCTCCGGATAATCACAGTCCCACCGCTCAACTGCACCGTGATCGTAACTGGCTTGATCGTGCGTACCTTCCTTTCCTTCCGACTCGACCGATCATCTTCCTCGTCATCTTCCTCATCCCCGACGGGCGGTGAGCTGCCGATAGGATCTGGGGTGCGTGCGCCAGGAAGCGCAGAGGGTAGAGCTGCGGATGATGAGGTATGGATTGCGAGAAGGGAGGCGGCAACGGTGGCGTGGGTGCGCAAGACAGAGACCGGGGAGGGTGAGGCATGGGCGAGTAGTTTGCCGTGAGGGGTGGTGAGGAGGAGGCTTGGTAGTTGGGGGGTTTGATTGGCGTGGAGGAAGGCCGTTAAGCGTTTTGTAAGGAGAAGGGGGGGCGTTGGGTGGGAGATAGACATGGTGAGTGTATCGTGGCTGCAAGTACAGCTGCTGGTGCGTCTTCGGGTCGAGGGATGGAGTGTGCGGGTTTATCGCTGTCTATCGTCGTCTCTCGTAAGAAGCTCAGATCTAGTAACTCTGGGGGTGTTTCGTGACGAAATAGAAGAACTCTCTAAGTCTATATATCGGGGTCGCTGTAGCGTCGTCGTAGGCGTCGTGATATCGAAATCGGGATTCGCGGCTGCGTGAAGCTGAAGGTGAAGCTCGGACATGTGCAGACGAAATGAGGAATGGAGGACGCCGTGGCGGGGCGGGAGCGGGCAGGTTTGCGCCGGCTTTGGAGCAGGGGTCCTTGAGCTTCGGTGTGCGGGGTTGATTCTCGAAAAGCAGTGATGGAAGCCCAACGTCATTGGGCGTTGATGGGCATGTAAGATCATTGGACTGATATACGATGTTTTCACAGGGGCGAGATAGCTAAATTGAAAGGTGTTCGAGAGGGTCTAACTTATCAGCGGTCCATGGATAACGAGAGTACAAGTCGTTCTGGGTCAAGATAGAGGCTAAATAACATATGCCACCCCTTTGTTCTTCTCCTTCAACCTCTCTTGTTCATCCTCCTTTTCCTTCCGAACCCTCCACCTCTCTCTCATATCATCCTCCACATCCACATACGCTCTGCCTTCCTTCGTCTCCTTCTTCCACTGCTCATACAAAGAATCCACGACTGTGGCATGTGAGAGAACCGTGGTATAAGATGCTTCGTTGCCAGGATGTAGAAGCATATAATGAACCGCTTTCTTGAGCAAGATCGTGTATCGTGCGCGTTTAAGGCAGGCGTCAATGTCGATATCAGCACCTGAACAGTCGTGGTCATGAGATAGCTCTGAGTCCTCTGAATCTGCCGAGACTTCGGAGTTTGTGTGACAATCGCTACCGACAGGACTTTTGTATCCTCCAGTATTGGCCTCCCCTTCAAAGCAGTCATCTGTTATTTCGTGGACAAGGTGCGAGCAGCCACATTTCTTGCATCTGAGATTCCTATAGCCGTTCATCATGGTGAAGACAACGACGCCAATGGAAAATAGCTCGTCGCTCAAAGAGTAAGGCGGATTTTTCTACACGATAATTAGGAACCAAAATATTTCCATATATGAGCAGTACCTACCGGCCACTTGGAGAGCCAGCCCCTGTCCCCAATTACCCATTTTAGTGGCTTGGTGCCTACACGGGCGGTTATGGCATATCCACCAGCTTCAGGGACCATTTTATCCAAGCTGTCCTTGGTGTCGACAAAATGGCCTGTCACTGAAATCTTGCTGAAGTTGCCGAGTTTGCAGAGCCCATATGTCTCAATCCCGCGTGGCTGTTGGAAGTAGATGTTGCTAGGCTCGATGGCGCGGTGTAGGATGGGGAGCCAGTCTTTGTCTACAGAAAGGTAATGCTTCTTACTCTCGGGGCCCTTGTCGCCGTCAAAGTAGAGTCGTTTACCGTCGTGTAGCCACATTACGGCTCGGGTGAGAGAACGGAGAACGTGCCAACACAGAGACTCAGGGAGATAGTACGAAGAGTCCGTACGGGGATGGCTGTCGAACAGCGCCTTAAGGTTACCAGCATCACAGAAGTCCCAGACGTGATAATCCTCGGACAAGCGGTTCTCCTTATTTTGACGACCTATGAACGGTTCACGGTGGATGTGGCCAACAAGAGAAACAAGATTCTCATGGTTAAGGACCTGAGCGATAACATTCGCCTGATTGAATTCGTACAGCAGGTCCTGTAAACCGAGTAGTTCTTTGTCTTCTCTAGTTAGTCGACTGCCCTCTTGCAAGTGGTTGTAGAGGCTGTTGAATTCGCTGATTCTCTGGGCGAGGAATTGCTCTCTGCGAGGGTCACCAGGACTGACAGCTAACCAGACTCCCCTGGATAGCTCCTTGAAAAGCTCAAACTCTGGCTTAGATTGGGTATTCTCAAGATTCATGGTTGCTGCGACGAGACAGGAAGAGGATAATGAGAGGAAGAGCAATCGTTGAAGGGAGTGAACAAGAACCTCCTGAGGTATACCATCTTTATTGTCCCCATCGTGAGAGTTTGCGATGCAGCCTTGATGGGGCGTTTCCCTCCTCCCTTGCGTGAAGAACAAAGAATCGCAATGCACGCACCATCACATCTATCAACTTGGGCAATACGTTGTCCGTGCCTCCGATACCTAGCTTCAGCCTCTGGACTGTGCAGTCTTTGTGCAGATCTGGATATGACGTAGACTTCTACGCTTTGGACTCTGCGCATACCATTGCCGGTCCCAGTTACTTCAACGGGCAATTCGCAAGGAGTGACCCGTCTGCCGGAACTGGAAGGGAGATGAGCTGCCTCAATCGACATGGCGACATACCGTGATTGGGTGAACAAGTGATGATGTGAACACGCGACTTTGCGCGATAGTTTGTTTCAAACAAATGAGATGCGTCTTGCCGATGGATGTAGTTTGCCGCCATCAAGCACGCACATCGCTTGTCCGGAGTTATCCATGATAAAGGCGAGGGCCAATTTCCGATAGAGGAAGAACGGTCTTGGGCTCCAGGTTTCAAACAACCGCCGGAGCTTGATTAGCTTGATTAACGATAGACAGTGATTGTCGTGGGCTCCTGACGATCAATGGTGTCCGCGATATGGTAGCAAAGTTGGCCTCCGCAACTTCCGTTCAGGACTGGGGAAGAAAGACCGGGTCTAAGATGATGACTTTCGACAAGACGGCCGAGAGATGCCGACCAAGAGAAAATCAGCCGCCAGGAGGGAAAGAACTTCTGGATGATCGCCATCCGCGTCCAGCGTCTTGTTTCAAGCGGGGGAGGCGGCCCCCGGAGGAGGTAGCCCAGGGTCAGGATGTTTCATCGACAGGACGAGGGAATGCAGGTGCAGGATGCGGGAATACTCTTTGTCCCTAACTCAACCCGAAAACGGCGCTTGTTAACCAAAAACGTTCACAACATATCCTAATGTCGTGTATGCTGACAGCATTCAGCGTGTCGCCTTCGACAGCTCTTGACTGGTTGTGAGGTCCTGTTCTCAGTCCCGTTCTACAGACGATTGGTGCCAATCGATAGCCAATGGGCGGCTAATCGCGTGTTGATTGCCCTCGAGCCTCGGCGGTTCAATGGAGGGCTTTAGCGGCCAGTTGCCAGTGCCAGCCCCAGCGCCTCCCGCGACCCGACCCCCTGAACGACCTTCAAGGGGGGCTTTTGGGGGATCAAACGCCAATCAGGGGCTGGGTGTCGCCTCTAGCAGTTCCTCCCCAAACGGCCCTCCTTAGCCGCTAGGCCCCTTGCAGTTTGGGCGGTTGGGACCTGCGTTTGATGTGCATCTCCCACATGGATGGCCTCTCCTCAGCGAAGCATCCCCTTTCATTTATCATTATCGCGCCCAGCCTGCCATTGTCATTGTCCTTGTTGCGTTCATTGTTGCCGCTTTTTGGCACAAGAGGAAGAATAGGACCTCAATCGTTCCGTCGCTCTTTGCATTCCGTTACTCTATTGTAAACCAACACGCCTCCTACCTGTCGCGTCATCCTTCGCTCTGTTGCGCATCATCCCAGCCATTGTCTTTCAGCTTGCGACCTTCTGATACCCGGCCCTGCGCTCATCTGTGTCACCTTGACCTGGCGCGGCATTGCGAAGACACAGACATCTGTCGTTTTTAGCATCGAGTTTTCTATCACCGTTTGATACTTTTCCTAAACCTCCAGGCCCTTGTTCAACATCGGACGACTCTCGAATATCTCGCCTGTCAGCGACATGTTATCGCCATCGCGACACTGAAGGCCCACCCGATCACAACGACAGGGGCTTCATTCCGACCCCACCGCTCAAACGCCGGGGCATCAGCTCCCTCTTTACCCGTCCGCGAGCTGACTGCTTTTCTTTCTTCCTCGCCATCCATATCCTGGAGAGGACACGATCAAACATCAGCCTTATACACGGGCTCTGGATAGCTTCACCGTCGACTCCTTCGCTGGCGAGGAACGACTTGTGCCGACGGCAGGACCGCTCACTTTCATTCACTTCAGTTTAGATACCCTCGTTGCCGAATTTACTTCGACGTTCTTTCCTTTTTCGTCTCCTTCGATCCGGCAGGCCGTTTTTCAAATCACAGCCACAAAATCATCACAATGGGTTGCCTCACTCACCGGAAGAAACAGACGGAGGAGTTCCCCGACCAGAAGTGGGAATACATCAATCTTCGCGACTTCAAATCGAGGGGTTGCGGCACCATCTTTGCATACATCTACCTGTGGCTCTCCCTCATCATTTCTGTTGCCGTTTACGCCGTCGATAGTTTTACTGCCGTCAACTTGATCGTCTTCAACCGATGGTCCTCCAAGATCGACCCCGCCATCTCTTTCGATATCTCCAAGTGGATCTTCTCCATCTGCATTATCCTATCCTTTGTTAACCTTGCCTGGGAAGGCTTTCGTGCTACCAAGGTCATCAAGCGAGGAAATGTTGCCGCTTGCTATATGGACAACTTGGCCGTTAGATGGGAGTCGATTCGGGTTGGCTCTGGCCAGGGGTGGAGGAGATTCCTCGTTTTTGCAGAGTTGACCAAGAGTAAGAAGGGAGCACATTATGTCGCCCTGTTCACTTACTTCAGCTTTCAAAGTGAGTAGAGGAGCATCACTCTGCCTTTTCAATGTGCTAACTAAGTAACAGCATGGATTCGCGTCATTGTCTGCTCTGGACCTCGACAAGTACTCAACGCATTCACTCTTAAGTCGGTGTACGAGGCCAAACTTGCAGTCAGTGAAGGTTCCGTCGAGGATTCAATCACTGGTTTCTTTGATAAAATTAAGACACTTGCGGAGGAAGATTATCGACAAGCCCTGATCTTGTCGGGTATGTGCTTCACCTTGGTCGTTTGGGTGTTCTCCGCCTTGTTCCTCCTCACTGCTCTCCTATTTTGGATATTCTTCCTTTGCCACTGGATTCCTCGTGCCGATGGCGGTCTTACCGGTTACTGTCAACGCAAGGTTACCAAGACCCTGATGGAGATTGTGACCAAGAAGGTCAACAAGGCTCTGGCCAAGGAGGAGCAAAATCGGGTGAGAGCTGAGTTCAAAGCAGCGAAGAAGAACGGCGAGAAGCCTCCCTTGGAACGAATGGCCACTCTTCCGACGCTGCCTAATATTGGCCCTGTCGATGAGAAGATACCAAGCATGCCTATGATGGGACGCAACGACACTATGATGACTCTGCCTCCGTACACTTCGCGCCCCGGAACTCCAGGAGGCATGGACCAGAAGCGACCTATCCCAACGAGAAATGGTACCGCAGCATCTAACGCAAGCTATTCATCTCGCGCGCCACTGATAGGGGCATCCTCAGATATGGGCTATGGGCGATCAGGATCTCCCGCGCCCATGATGCCAAGTCTTGACACCAGCAACTATCCTCCAGCGCGATCCTATACTTCCAACTCTAACTTTGGGCCGCATACGCCTTTGAGTCACATGGCCTCAAATTCGAACTCTTCCATTCGCACTCCTTTTACAGAGAGTCCAAGCCAAATTCACAGCGATACCATGCCTCCCTTCCCTCCTCCAGCCCGATCTTCCACGGCCCGAACCATGGATAGCCACATTCAACCCCTGGGGCCTCCAGCTCGTGGGCCAACATCCACACCTGGCCCTCGAGAGTATCAGGCATACAACCCAGAAGGTCGAATAAGCCCTGTGGAAACGGATACCTCTTATTGGGGAGCGCAGCCGCAGCCGCGCCAGCCAGGACACATGAATCCGCCAATGCGCAGTGCGACTGGTGCATTTCCCCCGCGAGGCCCCCAATATCCTCCTCAGAGAAATTTGACGGCCCCAATTCCTCCTCGGGGACCTAACGAGGAATATTTTGGTCGTTCTTCACCAGCTCAAGGAATGAGGGCATCTCCTGCACCCCGACTGGGGACACCCCAAGGTCAACGGGGACCATCACCTTTCGGTTACGATGTTGAAGGCCAAAGAAATCGGGAATTCTAGAGAAATATCGAATTGTACAAGCCATACTTTTAATGCTATTCATGAGAAGGGATGGAGGAAGCCCATTATTTAGGGGAGAGAAGACCTTAAGACGACTGTATTATTGACATCTAATTCATGCGTCTAGAGGGGCTGACAGATATATGCTTGGGGTATTGATGAGATTTGGCTCTGAAGAAAATAGAGACACGTTACGATGACGCCAAGATATGTCGTGATTGAATTGTGATTGATTCCACATCGGATCCGACGCTGACTGAAGCATGTAAGCACAGCTTTTCCAAATTTGGAGTCTGTTCGTTCCAGAAGGCTTTACGTCCCGATGGTGCGGATGTCATGCACGCCCTTATTCATGATTTGTCAACACCAAGCTAACAAAGCTACCTTAAATCATTCAACGTCATGGGATTCGAGTGGCTTCCGCACCTAAGGCTGCATTTAAAAGCATCGTCTCATGGGTTTGAATAAGGTATATAACTATAGTCAATTGCGGAGCCGAATAAGCGGAACCGAACTGAATGTTTCGACTTATATGATTCTAATTCCACCATCAACACCAGCTTATCGACAGCTAGGTAGTTTCAACACAACCCGCAACCATGCCATCCGCAGTATCTAACTTTCACCCCGGCGAACGCGCCATGCACTCTCTCCTCAAAGTGCCACGTCTCGAGAATCCTACGGCGCCTGGCCTACCAGTGCAATACGCCATGCGCGTGATGCAATCGTCGCTCCTCGCCCTGGGGACGTTAGACGACGAAGGCCGACCGTGGACAACGGTTTGGGGAGGCGAGAGGGGCTTCGCACGGCCGGTTGCGCAGAGCGTGCTGGGGATTAACAGTGTGGTCGACACGGAGTTCGATCCAGTGTTTAGGAGTCTGTGGGGAGGCGCTGGTGGTGAGGAAGGTGATATTGTCAAGCCGAATGGTGGGCAGGGGAAGGATATGGCTGCGCTGTCTATTGATCTCCAGACGAGAGACCGCGTGAAGCTGGCGGGCAAGATGATTGCCGGTGCAGTGGTTGGCTCCTCCGAGTCCAGGATCCAAATGGCAATGGCCGTCACAGAGAGTCTGGGGAACTGTCCGAAGTACCTGAACAAGAAGGACATCGTCCCACACACGCCAAAACCCCAGCTGGCCTCAGAAGATCTGCCTCTACCAAAAGAGGCGCTGGAGTTGATTGAGAAGGCGGATATGTTCTTTCTCTCGAGTACAAATGGAGAAATCATGGATACGAATCATAGGGGAGGCCCGCCTGGATTTGTGAGGGTGGTGCGGAACACTGAGGAGGGTTTGGAAATCGTATATCCAGAGTGTAAGTGCCTCCTACTAATCCTACTTTTAAGAAGAATATAGATCCTAACACATTGATGCAGATTCCGGAAACAGACTCTACCAAACCCTAGGAAACTTCAAAGTTAACCCCTTGGTGGGCATCGCCATCCCGGATTATACCAACGCGGACGTGCTACATCTCACTGGCACCGTATCCGTACTCGTCGGCGCAGAAGCGTCCTCCCTTATCGCGAAAACAAACCTGGCCGTGAAAATCTCCGTCACTGATGCCAAGTTCATAAAGTCTGGGCTTCCATTCCGCGGCGATTTGAACGACTACTCACCGTATAACCCTCCTGTTCGACATCTTGTCTCAGAGCAACATGCGGTGCAACCTCTCTCGTCTAACAGGTTAGACATCAATGCGAGCTTGACGAAGAGGGAGGTTCTGACGCCTAGTATCAACCGCTTCACTTTCAAGCTGGAGTCGAGAGATTCGATACCGAGGTGGAGGGCGGGACAGTACGTCACGCTGGACTTTGAACCTGAACTCGGGGCTGGGTATTCACATATGAGAGACGATGATCCGCAGAGTTTGAACGATGACTTAGTCCGGACATTCACGATATCAAGTCCGCCTGGGAAGACGGATGAAATTCAGATCACAGCGAGGAGGCACGGCCCAGTTACCAAGTTCCTGTGGAAACATAACCTACGAGTGCCACTGGAGATTCCCGTACTTGGATTCGGCGGCGAAGAGGCTTTTCAAGTCTCTACAGGCCCTGTGCGAGAACCAGTGTTCATCGCTGCAGGGGTAGGAATCACACCGTTGCTCGCACAAGCACCCGCACTCCTCTCCGCAGGTGTGAAGCTTCGTTTGCTCTGGAGCCTACGCACAGAGGACCTGCCCTTTGCTGACGATGTGTTCGCTCGTATCCCTGGGTTGGCGGCCGCTACAACGTTGTTTGTTACGGGAGGGGAGGTGGCTGAGGGTGTGCATGAAGGAGTGGAGATGGAAATGCGGAGGATGCGGGAGGAGGATGTGGAGTCGTTCAAGACAAGGAAGAGTGAGGAGGTCAAGAGGAAGTTCTTTTTGTGTACGGGACCGGGGATGTTGAGGAGCTTGATGGGGTGGCTAGAGGGGGAGGATGTTGTTTGGGAGGAGTTTGGGTACTAAGAGAGATCTTGGAGGGTCAGGATTGTGATCGGGGTGTTTAATATGTTTGGAGCGAAAAGCGAATAGGTTGTTTGATTCTTCAGATGTTTTTGCCTGCCTTCTTGCTTTGGAACGTTGCTCTTAGAAGTAATCAGTCAAAACGTATTCAACAAACCACCAAATTAACTACTCCTCTACAAGTTCAAACACCGCTCTTCATCTCTACTTCCCATTTCAAAGCCCCCAAGCACATCAAGGTCCAATTCCACCAACGCTGTCTCACCTTCCAATATTGGGGATCGACCCGGCCGGCCGGAGGGAGGTTTCGCTGGGCTAGCGCCTGCATGCACCGCAGCGGAACCGCAATCGGGAGTGAGATTGCGGAGTATTAGTGCCGCTGGTGAGATTGATCGCTTGCGGGGAAGATGGGGTTCTGGGGAAGGCTGGGGAGCAAGGTATGGGATGAGATGGGATTGTGTTGGGGCGGTCGCTGTGGTGGTTCAGGATGGGGTGATAGTGGGATGGAACCGCTGGGGTTGTGGACGATGGAGGAGTTTCAAAGAAGGATTACTGATGAAGCCGCCGCGTGAGGGCCAATTTGTGGTGTCAGGATGAAGCCGTTTAGCCTTAGAATATCGTCTCCGAGAGGAGCGTCGTATGAGAGGATGGTCCTTCGACTCGCTGCCACGTCAGTTCCCAGGCAGCATCCTGTTTACTAAATACAGGCAGGACTCAGAGCCGGCCCTGTCCCTGAGCCTCTAGAATCCCATGCTGCATTTTCTCTTGTTTGATTTCATTTGATTGTGGTATAGAGTATGCAAGGGGAGGGCTAGGGGTGGTCTGGTTGAACAGTAGGTGTACTTGTAAAGTCGATGTCAACAGTCGTATTCCTGCGGCTTAATTCCCAAGCCCTCTTGAATGAATGGGTACAACTAGAAGGTTTCCTTACAGTTACAGACAAGCGAACGCTAGGAATTCTCAACTATCTGAGCTGGGAGCAACATGGTCCTCGGAAATTTGAGAAGCAGACGGGCCCAGCCAGTGAACGGGATGAGTATACAGACGTATCCTTTCCTTCCTAAGGCAGGCTTTTCTCATTAAGGCATGTGGAGAGGTGCCAGCAGCAGAGCCACTCTCAAGAAGGTGTGAACTGAGGCTCTCCTCACTCGAGGCTTTTCACTAACCGCTTTGTTTGAACACTCCGTCTAGAGAGGAGCCGCCTCCATTTATTCTCTTATGTAGAAAGCATCTTAGGACGAGGCAAACTTAAGCTCCTTGAGAGGCTATAGATACTGGCATCAATTTGCCTCCTTGAGAGGCACCTCAATCCGAACAAGTAGTTGTCGCGGCCAACTCTCAGAGGACCTAAACGATGGGCTTCCTGAAGTGTGGACTATCCGGCGGCAGTAGGAACGAACCATTTTCCGCTCAAGACAAATCATAACCAGCTGAGTCACACCAATACCTTCTGCGGGCTTACCTATCTCTGCGGAAAAGTTAATAACCGCGTTTTATAAATCAGGACTCTCGGGATTCTCTCCTCCGATCATTGGATAGCTACAGGCCGGAATACAAGCCCCTAGCCTTCGGAATTATGCACTCTTACACGTTTTGGGCATTCCGTTGTCGGCGGCCAAAAACCCTGCGTTTGTTCTGGACAATTACAAGCTGCGATAGTGCATTTCTCGTCACGCGTTGCCTGTAAATTGCTAGGAAGAGTGGAGTAGAAAAGGTGGAATTTGCTGATGATGACACTGACTGGCCTTTTTTTCTGTCGTCGAAAGAGACTGCCGGGGATGTCGGGGAGACGTTAGCGAATTTCTGCTTGCCTACGGAGAACTGATTAGTGGATGTGCGATATTTTTACTTTACGATGGGACCCTGAAGTGCTACCTCAGGTATGGACGCTTGTACCTGAAGTCCCTTAATAATAGGGTACGGAGGGTATGATACGATGCGTGGATGATGACACGAACTCATTATGTACGCGCAGATAGAGAAACAGAGGCCAGTGACTGGGTGAAGAGTTCCCCCGCATTCTCATTCAGCGTCGAGGAACTGGTGTTCGGGTCTTTCTGGTCTTCTGGCTAAAAAAGCAAGGAGCTCTTTGAGTTTAGCCCAACGCTTGCCTCGTTCTGTAATTTACGCATCCAAGCATCTGGTCCATCACGCCGCGCCGGAAACGGTTTTGCAGTGCACATTGAGGCACAAAATACCTACAGTAGGGTGAGACATGGAGGGGATCGCCGGCGAATTGCCAGTGGATGGAGGTACAGGCCTGACTATTCGCACCTGCAGGACACCATGCAGCTGTGACTCGCACCGCAGCCCTCCCGTCTTCAGTGAAATCCCCAGCAGGTTGCAGATGTTTCACAGGTCAAAGGGTCTCAGCCATATCCGTCAAGGCAATCGTCACTGGGCTTTGGGCGATCCGCCAAGTGCCGGTAGACGCAGAGCCACGCGGACAGGTGACCAAGCCCCCAGCCATAGTAGATCTCAATGGCCACGGCGAACACTAGGTTCTCCCAAGTGTACCAGGTTCCATAGACCCGGGGAAAGCTCGCACCGTCATCGCTTGGAGGTTGCTCGCCAACCAGAGGCTCACACAAGAGGCTCCCTTCAGTGGCACCAACCAGAGGCTGAGGCCGCCTAGAGATCCCTGGATCCCTGGGATCCCTGATTCCCTTGGAGCGAGACGAGACCAGTCTACTACGTAGTAAACAGCCTAGCAGCGCCGCAACGCCGTCTCCACACTAGAGGGTTAGATGGGCACGACGGGGGAGGCATGGCACAGCATGCTTGTAGCATGGGTACTCGACTACTCCCCCACAAATCGCTGTAAACTTAGCTGAGCTTAGCCGGAGTTATTCTGTTGTAGGCTGTCGCCGTGCTGTCTGTCGCCGTAGCCTCCTCTTGCGTGCGCACGCCGCTGGACGGAACAAGGCAAAACTTGGCCCTCCCCATCCGTGAATTCATCAGCGATGCGACCGATGGTCCATGGGATTCGGATCCACTTTCCCGTCTATTGTGGTCGCTACCTTATGGTTCAATCTTCCTCCTCTTCTTCTACTTCTTCCTCCTTCAACTAAACTGCTGAGCTTTTGCAGCCTTTCTGTCGCTCAATTCGCCACTTTCATTCACAGCAGATAGGCACAAAGATTAGACGTCACCTGTGCGCCCCGACGGCAACCTCCAGCGATATTTTAGCCTGCTTACGAAGTACACATTTGCCAACTCTGACCAGTATTCCCTCTTCTGACTACCTCCCTCCGCTGGTATCGTCGGTTCCGCTTATTGCTCGCTTCGCTTTGACAACCCCCTCGTCCCTGGGCTTCCATCACCCAGATCCCCGAGTTCCCCTGCCTTCGGCATTCCCTCCGCCGACAGAATCGACCACTCCCAAACTCTTCTCCGAGGCCCGTACCAAGCCCGGGCACGTTCGGCGCCGGCCGCTCGCGGAACCTTCGCCCTCGTTCGTCATCCCCTCGACTCCGAACCTCACTTCCAACCCCTCCTCTTCCTCAACAATGGACTCTCCGCCCGCCATGGCTGCCGACTTTCAATTTGTCAAGGACAACACTCCTGAGGGTTATGCCTTGCCCTCCCATCGTCTACAGCGCACTTGCGATCCTTCGCGAACACCGCTGGTATTGGTCGCTTGCGGATCATGTGAGAACCCCGAAGAGCTCCGAAACTATGCATAACGAGCTAACAATCATATCGCGCAGTCTCACCCATTACGTTCTTGCAGTATGTGATACCGTTTCAACGATGCGAATATGTATGTTAATACCAAAACCAGTTTAAGGATGTTTCCCATGGCTCGAGACCATGCTCGCAACGAAGGTACGTTTCGCCTTTTGTCGCAAATCTTTGTAGTGCTCCTACTAACCTCCCCTCAGGATTCGAAGTTTTGGGTGCTTGTAAGTGACTGACGCAACACACTTGTTAACCCCCCTGCTAATCAATCCTCAGACCTCAGTCCGGTCTCAGACGCGTATAAAAAGAAGGGACTCGCCCCAGCTTCCCACCGCATTGAGATGTGCAGGCTTGGCACTGAGAACACCTCCAAGTGGTTGATGGTTGATCCTTGGGAAGCAGAGAACCCAGCGTACATTCCCACGGCTCGGGTACTCGATCGTAAGTATATCCCCTGAACAGTGAAATGAACCTAGATCTAACTTTGCAAAGACTTTGAATACGAGCTAAATGAAGTCAGGGGCGGCGTTGAGTGCACCGACGGAACCCGCAAACGCGTCAGGATTATGCTCCTGGCCGGCCTGGATCTCATTCAGACCATGTCTACCCCGGGAGTCTGGGATGAGCGGGATTTGGACCACATTCTGGGAAACTACGGTGTCTTTGGTCTCGAGCGCACAGGAACCGATATCGACTCTACCCTGGCAAACCTCAAGCAGTGGGAGCAGAACATCCATATTATCCGCCAGGTAAAATTCGCCTAAATCGGGTACGAAATATGTGACTAACAGTTCGACAGGTTGTTACCAACGATATCAGTAGTACGAAAGTTCGACTGTTGTTGAAGCGAGACATGAGCATTGATTATTTGTAAGTCATGTTCATGACCCCGCCTTCCTGCTAGCTTTCGGGCTGACTCGCTTCTTAGGATTCCCGATGATGTGATTAGCTATATCTATGAGCACAACCTCTACCGTGACCTAGATGCTCCCTTCGCTCGCTCCAAGGGTAAGGATCGAGCCGATTACCGTATGGAGGTTGATGGTTTCAGCAAGGGTTGAGACAACCTCAGCTATGGAATTTTCACACAACAACCCATCTCTTAAAATCAGCCTCACCCTGGCTATTGCTTTGGATCCTTGGAGAACAGGGGTAATAAAAAGGCTTCAGGGTTGATCTCTAGTGCTGGGAATCGACAGCCCTAATTGAAGGCGCCATGATAAGCGCTTCAGGAATGAATTGGGATGGGGAAGGCCATCTGGAGTCCCAGATCTTAGTTCGGAAAGGTACCGAATGGGGGAAGCACTACTGCTCCATTTCCCAACATCCTCAGACGAGTCAAGAGTTCGTGCCTTGACTATCGGAGAGTGGAAGGTGCATGATGCGCGGGCGATACATTATTCGCTCTACGGTGTTGGATTTCGGGTCTCTTTAACCATACGCACTGTTGAACTCGGGATTTTGGACAAGGGCGTTTGGGCTGATTCGGACAGCGTTGGCATCGCTTTGTCGAGGACTAGAGGCCGCTTGAAACAGCGGCATCACATAATTGAGATGACAAGGGACGGGGAATATCCACCACCTAGGTTGTCGACAACTTTTGTCATAGACTGCTATGATTTTCCCTGAACAAGGCATCTTTCCTCGCTTCATCGATGGTTGAGTTAGAGAGGTTTGTTTAACCGTGTGTACAGCTACGGATAGGAGGATGGTAGCTTGGCTACACATGATTCTTGTTGGGTAGCGGAAGCCGTGTATTTGGAAAATAGAGTCTAAGGCAACTTCAAGAAGAATTACCTTCATCCTGAGTCATATCTTGCTCATTGCTGAAAGTCTGCCAGAGGTTCTTAACAAGAATCGGTAAGCCGTCTTGAAGAAATAGTAAGATCTATTTTAATCTTAGATGCTACTATCCACTTTTCTGGCATTCAGCAGTGAAGCAGGGGCCAACAAGTGAATAGCCCACTCCTTGCGTCATGGGTGGGTGGTGT
This sequence comes from Nectriaceae sp. PG4201, assembly GCA_023628695.1. Classification (NCBI taxonomy): domain Eukaryota; kingdom Fungi; phylum Ascomycota; class Sordariomycetes; order Hypocreales; family Nectriaceae; species Nectriaceae sp. PG4201. The sequence goes on along the minus strand of JAMAKE010000044.1, from coordinate 161,377 downwards.
CTATTTTCCCTAGGAGCACGTCCATGAGTTTATGCTGAGGACGTTCCAACCTCGGAGAGGAGTTTATGTATATGGCGACAGTGTCGGTGCTGCGGCGAAGAAGGACAGCAATTTAAGAGTAACAGACAGCTATTGAGAATAGGCCGAATACCGAGGTATCCTCGACACTGGACTCACTAAGCCAAAAAAATATGGCCATTCTTCCTCTTTCAACCCGACGAAGCCCCATAGCCACAGCAAGATCTCTCCTGGTGAATTGCAGAGGTCTAATTACCGATTTTCCAACTCCGGAACAAATGACCAGACCTCGCCGCCTATCAAGTGGCTCTTCAGCCTCGTAGATAACACCTTCAGTGTGGCCAATGGCGGAAATTTGTTATCTATGGTAGACCTGGAACTGAGGTATGGGCGAGGTATGGGCAACTGCGGTCGAATCCGTGGCGTTCTATGAAGGCAAGTCAGGTAGTGGCCATTATCCAAGTTGGCCCGGCTTGACGACTATCGGGGGTTGTCGGCTGTAGGTAATTCAAGGTACGACTCGAGAACATGGTGCTACCGACACTCATGGTAATCACGAAACTAAACAGCCAAATGTGATTCTGAATGCATCCAGAAATATATACCAGATACATAGTACTGTCCTGCAGTCTTGGAATAGTATCATTGCTTCCGCCAAAACACAGGCATATCCAACGCCCTGAACCCAGAAAGAAGTTATCCAACGTAATCCGTTACTTTATTCCTCCTCGTCCTCCTCTTCCCCTTCCTCATCACTATCATCATCGTCATCGCCAGGATCCGGCATAACAATGCTGTTCAAGAACGAGATCTACCCATACAGATCAGCCAGGAGTGAATCAAACGCGAAATGCAAACTCACAAAGCCAACCATGGGCCGAAAGATGTCGGCCAACTTCTCCTGGGCATCATCACCACAGAGGATGTCGTCGTCGATTTTTGTTCCAATAGTAAAGTTCCTCAGCTTCAGCAGCTCGATATCTCGATGCTCAGCAACGAAGCCTTATGACTTGAGTTAGAAAATAACGCTATGTGGTGGAGGAATGCAAGAAGAAGCTACCTTTGGCTTCGTCTTCAGCGCGTTCTCCTTGTTCTTCTCCGCAAATGCTTTCAGAGCTGCCTCCGGCTTCGCCCCCGCCTTTACACCAGGAAGAAACGTCCTCTTGAAGCTGGGCTCATTGAGCACACGTCTCCAGCGATTTGGCCGCTCGTCGATGCTAGCGCGGAGTTTATGAATATGTGATGCTTCAGGGTGCCAGAGGCCGCCACCAATGAAGGATGCTTTGGGTTCGCAGTGGATGTAGTAACAGGCGTAAGGGCCTTTGCGGCCGGTGCGGGACCAAGCGGCAGAAAAGTGAGGCTGGAGTTGTTAGTTTCTTGGTAGAGCGATTTGAGAGAGGTAGTACTTTGTAAGGGGTTGGGTTTTTGCTGAAGCGAATGTCCCGATATATGCGGAATATCACGTCCTTGACAGGTAATTCAGGGATAGTCTCGTCCGCTTCCGTAATCGTCTGCGTCGAGCTCTCCACGAAGGATTCCCAATCCTTCAATGCCCGCCTATACTCCCCATCATGTGCTTCATCTCATCAGCATCCATCCAATATCTCCAGTGCAGCTCATCGTTTCACTCACATTTCAGCCAAGGTCTCCGATTATTCGCCTTCAGATCCTTCAAGAACAGTAGTGTATTCTTATGCAGCTTCTCATTCTCATAGTCCACCCCTCCTGTTCCACGCATCTTTTCCAGCGGGATAACGGTTACCTTCAAGCCGAGTTAGTTTATTATCACTATCAGCATCGTATAGGGTTACCTTGGGCGGCGCATCCTCATCGTCCTCGTCCTCCTCTTCGCTCTCGTTTTCCTCCTCGGGCTCCTCCTGAAACTCTTCCTCGGAGTCCTCCTTTTCTAGCGCCTGCTTCTTCGGTGGCCGTCCTCGTCCGCTTTTTTTCGAAGGAGGTTCGCTATGGTCTGTCTCGTCGTCGCTGTCTTCGAAATATCGGCTCTTTTGGGGTGTGCTCGAGACGCGACGGGAGCTTCGGCGAGGAGTGTCAATTGACTCTACGGCGGCACGTTTCCGGGCGGGCATGTTGATCTTGTTTGTGACTTGAGGAAATGGAGCTTATAAAGATCAAGATTGGAGCAATGATAATGATGGTCGATAAGGTATTTGGGAAGATCTCATATCGTGTCGTCATTAGCATCATCTCGATCGCGAGGGCGCGTTAACAGGGGCCAGAATCGGTACGCGCTGTCACGTGCATTCAATCGACATCATCAGCTCTAACAATAGAAGTCATTCCAATAGATTCGATGTCGATGTAACTATTTTGGATTCCACTCCTTTCGTCCCAAGCTAAGAGCACGGCCAATTTCTATTTCGCTTTATTTGCCCCTCCGCATCGCATGCTGATTCCCAAGCAAACCAGTCATCCCAAGTTGATTTTAAGTCGCCAAGCCCGCCGAATATCCCTGATCTCCCCAAACTTAAGATGCTTCCTCAACCGCCATTGAAGTCGCATCCGTCCCAAAAATCCGCTCTTTTGCCGCCAAAAACTTCTTCAGCCAGGCAATATCCCTCAGCTTGCTCAAATACCAAGCATCTAGAACCTCGTGATCCAGGTTCTCATGCACAGGGCCAGTCATCTCCGCGAGCAATGTGCAGACCCTGACCACAGCTTCCAGCCTTTCCCAATCTCCGCTAACCACGGCCACCTCCTCCTCGGGCAGGTAACATATTTTAACGATCTTCTGAAGCCGGTCGTTGAAAGAAAGGGTGTGCGCCTTCTTGGTGGCACAGAAATGTGAGAGCTTAGTTTCATACTTCGCCCAGGCTTCGTCTGGTATTCGTTCCAGCTGTCGCCGAAGACGAGGAATGGCCTCTGCCAAGTTATTTGCAGCTTCTTCAGTGTTACCAGCTGATTGGCAAGTCACGCTGCTGGAGTCGATCTCAAGGCCAGCTAGAGTCCCCAGTAGCTTTGGTTTGTATGTTTCCCACTCCGAAGAGCTGACTCGAGAAGCCTCATTTTTAATCTTCCGGATGATGCTTTTCTGCGGCTTCTCAGCGTCGTCGCTGTCACCACTTTGTTCCCATTCTTTCAAACGCTCCCCCATGAAATCTGCGACCTGAGAGCTGCCTACATCTTGGCTTTCCCGCTCATCCTTGATCTGGTCCTCAGCGGCACTCTGCAAGAACTCGGACCATGCGCCGCTGTCTACGCTCTGGGGGTGCGCAGCTCTAGAAGTTTCGACCCTCTCCATCGCATCACCCGCGGGCATGAGCTTGGGAACCAAATCGCCAGCGGCCCTTTGTACTAGACCTCGCTCATATTCTTTTTGGTTTGTGGTGTCAACAGGCAGCTTCTGGATGACAAAGATGGTAGGCTTGTTGGTGTCGAGTGATTCCAACGGAGCCTGCTCAGTCTCACTAGCAAAATCAGACTCCGCTGAACGTTGCACATTAAGCCGAACGGTAGTCTTGACCTTTTTCGACACGCTGTCTGTCGCCAGTCTCTCGGCTTTTGTTAGGCGTTTGCGCTTTCCTTGGCCCGGCTGTCCCTGCTTAGGACGTAGTCCCTCCATGTGCTCGTTGATACAAGCTTTCATGACTCCGATGAACTCTTCTCCCGATTCGGTGTTTTTCAGCTGTTCTATTGTTGTGTCATCGATCTGAATTCCGCCAGGAGGCAGTTGCATATACGTTTTTGAAAATGTCCCGTCCGTAAATTTCACGTCGAAAGATGCCCTGGCTTTCGCGCTGCTCATGTATCCGCAGGAAGTGACGAGCTGGATGAGCGGTTCGCGAAGGATGATGAAGTTCTCTGCCAGGTCGCGCCCGCCTTCGCCCGCCTCGGTGAAAATCTCCCGCAGAGATTCAAGGAAGTCGTTTCCAGGATTCCGATTCATCGGCATGTTGATCTGTCAAGTTGGGAGCTCGCCAAACTGTACTTGGAAGGATGCGTGTAAACGTAGTTGCCTTGGTTGGGGAGGGAAGTGAGCCGCCAAATGCATGCGGCCGAGGATGATATCGAAATGCAAGGAGTGGGATATTTGGAAATAGGAGTAGGTGGGAAATACAGTCAGAGAAGGGATTCTATTATGTGCGTGAATCAAGCTGCTTCAATCCAACGTTGAGCTTCAACAATAGCGGATGAACGTAACACCCATTTGAGCTGCTCATTGTCTATTAGTTTAGTACTCCCAGCAGACTAAAAAAACGCTAACCACAATCGAATACTATAATATCTCATCAATTTTGGCAGGTACATGTACTAAGGTGGTGGCAAGAGTAAGGTCGGCAACGTTTGTTAGGAAACCGTTCAGCAAACACTTTGCAGCTCGGTTTCAGACTTGGGCATTAGAGATGACCTATCAACCCTAAACGAGGAAAACATCTTCGATCTTCATGACCAGATGAGGATTTATTGTAAACGTTGAAGTAGATCCAAGGATGATATATAATATAAAACTCGTGTAGGCATCTCCAATTCTTACCTTGGACAGCCAAGTTTAGTAAGTGTTTGAAGAAGCACGAGTGTAGTGAGTCTTATGATTTCTTAGCCATAGGAGGCACATCGGAAATGGCTGCAGTGTGATGATGAAAAGGTTCAATTCATGCGCTCGTCTACTATACATTCCTCAAATGTAGGGAGAACGCATCCCTAGTAACCACCAGCCGAACACCTTTGAAAATGTGCAATTATGTTATTTTTCCTTTCAACACTTCATCTATGCATTTATAGCTCATCGTGGAAATCACCCTCGTCGTCGCCTCCGGCACCCTGGTACATCTTCGAGGTGATGGGGTAAGCGACGTTGGACAGCTTCTCCTTTTGCTCCTCGAAGTCCTCAGCGGTAGCCTCGGAGCCATTCTCGTCGAGCCACTCAGTAGTCTCCTTGACAGCTTCAAGGATCTGATATATATGTTAGCGTCTGAAATCGTCAATTCTTGTGGGAGCAAACTTACGGTCTCCTTGTCCTCCTCGTCAATCTTGCCACCAAGACCCTCCTCGTCGTTGACCTGGTTCTTCAGGCTGAAAGCGTAGTTCTCAAGACTGTTTCGGGCCTCAATGCGCTCGCGGGTGGCCTTGTCCTCCTCGGCGTACTTCTCAGCCTCGGCAACCATGCGGTCAATCTCCTCCTGGGTTAGGCGACCCTTATCGTTGTTGATGGTAATGGACTCCTGCTTGCCAGTGCCCTTATCATGGGCAGAAACCTTAAGGATACCATTGGCATCGAGCTCGAAAGAGACCTCGATCTGGGGAACACCACGGGGCGCAGGGGGGATACCAGTGAGCTCGAACTTTCCGAGAAGGCTGTTGTCCTTTGTGAGAGATCGCTCACCCTCGTAGACCTGGATCAAGACCACGGGCTGATTATCGGCAGCGGTAGAGAAGATCTGGCTCTTGCGGGTAGGGATGGGGGTGTTGCGGGGGATCAGCTTGGTCATAACACCACCGGTGGTCTCAATTCCAAGAGTCAACGGGTTGACGTCCATGAGGACAATGTCATCAGTACCCTCCTCGCCGGCAAGAACACCAGCCTGAACAGCAGCACCGAAAGCGACAGCCTCGTCAGGGTTGATGCCCTTGGAAGCCTTCTTTCCGCTGAAGTACTCCTCGATCAAGGACTGAACCTTGGGAATACGAGTAGAGCCACCGACCAGGACAATGTCGTCGATCTCGTGCTTCTTGACGTTGGCGTCCTTGAGAACCTGCTCAACAGGCTTCAGGGTCTTCTTGAAGAGGTCCATGTTGAGCTCCTCGAACTTGGCTCGAGTCAGAGTCTCCGAGAAGTCGTTGCCCTCGAAGAAAGCCTCGATCTCAATGCGGGTGCTCATCTGTGAAGACAGGGTACGCTTGGCCTTCTCGGCTTCACGCTTCAACTTGCCCATGGCCTTGAGGTCCTTGGTGACGTCGACGCCGTTCTTCTTGTTGTACTGCTTGGCGAAGTAGTTGATGACACGCTGGTCGAAATCCTCACCACCAAGATGTGTGTCACCGGCAGTCGCCAAAACCTCGAAAACGCCCTGCTCAATAGAGAGGAGGGACACATCGAAAGTACCACCACCAAGATCGTAGACAATGATCTGTCGCTCGCCGTCGGTCTTGTCCAGGCCGTACGCGATGGCAGCGGCAGTGGGCTCGTTGACGATTCGGAGAACGTTCAGGCCGGCAATGATTCCGGCGTCCTTGGTGGCTTGTCGCTGGTTATCCTATTCATTTGTTAGCACCGTTACGGCTGAGAGATGGTAAATTTGTCGACTTACGTTGAAGTAGGCGGGGACAGTGACGACGGCGTGAGTGACCTTCTTGCCAAGGTACGACTCGGCAACCTCCTTCATCTTGCCCAGAATCATGGCAGAGACCTCCTCGGGAGTGAACTGCTTGGCTGAGCCGGCGACGTCAACCTGAACGACGGGTTTGTCATCCTTGGCGACGACCTTGAAGGGGAAGTGCTTCAAGTCAGTCTGGACATCCTTCTCCGAGAACTTGCGACCGATCAGACGCCTGCACCATGTTAGCAACAGCAATCAAAATATTGGGGGATTTGTAGGCTCGTCGTACTTGACATCGAAGATTGTGTTTCGGGGGTTCGCGGCGGCCTGGTTCTTGGCGGAGTCTCCAACCAGTCGCTCTTCTTCGGTAAAAGCCACGTAGGAGGGAGTAATTCGGTTACCCTGGTCGTTGACAAGAATCTCAACCTTGCCCTTCTGCATCACACCGACACAGCTGTAGGTTGTGCCCAAATCCTAGCGGTCAATGGTTAGCGGCGCACGAGAATACACCGGGCGTAATCCAAACTTACAATACCAATGACAGTGCCATAGTTCTCAGTCTCGTCAGCCTTCGCAGTCTGGACGAATGCCAGAGGCGAAAAGAGGAGAGCGATCCAACAAAGGAGTCCCAGGCCCAAGGCCAGAGAGCTCCTTGATCGAGCCATGGTGGAAGATGTGTAGTTGCTCGTCTACAAGCAATGGGGGATTGTAAAGAGAGGGAAAGAAGAGTAAAAGGCGATCCACGCGATAAGACTCTGTTTATCCCCGAGCTCTTGTCTTCACCGGAAGTGAAGGGGTATCAGTGATGGTGGAAGGAGTGGGTTGGGAGGAGAGAGAAGCGATTCAAGAGCTTAATAAGAAGACGCTCCAAAAAGTTGAGGTGTCCAGATTGCACAAGAGGCCAGATTTCACTCGCCGCCACGCCCCCTGGCAGTGCCCCACGTGACAGGGGTGCATTGAACGGGCCGCAGTGGCACACACTGTACAGGAGCCCTACAGAAGTACGCACCACGCCTGACGAGCACCTGAGATACTTGCCCCAGACACATCACAGTGCAAATATTGTCTCACTCTCGGATCCCTCCTAGGACCCTGGCAGCTTAAAGGCACTTCAAAGAGCCACGCCCTTAATCCCGATGTGCCACCTATTGGTCAGGGCGTCGCTCCACGACTGTCGCCGCAGAGCTGTCCTTCCAAGAAGGCATTGTTCCCTGAAAAGACGAGTTCTATTTGATTCTGTCGAAGTGAGTCACGGTAAGCGGAACTGTCTGGCGATGGCAAAAATTACGGCGGCCAGGCGATGTGTTCAGGCATTAGTCCTCTACGCCGCTGCGCAGCGCGGTCAGTGGCTTCGGTAACCGTTTTTCGCTTTCCAGAATCTTCCCAAGCTGTGACGACAGTGGGGCAGCGGCGTTCTGTCAGTTTCGTTCCCTTTTTTCGTCGGAGGATTATCCTTAATCTCGAAGAGGACAGCTCTTACGACTAGGGTATTAATTAAGATCTTTAATATTCATCTATTTGTAACATTTTCAACGTGGCCCTTATTCTCATCTATAGGAGATCTGTCCACTGTTCGGTATCAACAGGATAGGTGGCATCTTACCATGCCGTGGCCAGTAGATCAGTGAGACAAGAATAAGTAAGCTTCAGGATGCAGTTACATATGCAACAGTCTCAGAATTTCCTTTTACTTGCCTCTTGTCAGCATGTATGCTATAGCCATAATTCATAGAGGTACTCGTCGGCTTTCAAGTATGCCAATGGTTGTATACATTGACCTACCCTGGACAAAACTACGAATGGGGAACGAACAGCACAATCGACAACTGCGAAGGTTTCCCCAGCTATGTACCACTGACCCGATTTCCTTCCTTACATCAATTGAAGTTCCGAAAAAAGAACCTGACAAGAGCCATGCATTGTTCTTCCTATGAGAACTATTGTACAAGCTATTCCTTTGAAGGCTCGAAGCCTACTTTCCCTGAGTTGTCTGGTTTCCCTGCCCAACTAAATTACCTCGAAAAAACTTGAGTTGGTGGAGATGCGTTTCACTGTCCCGTGCAACAGGAACCCGATATACCTAGATCACTCACTTCGGGTCTGATCCTGTCACCTGAGGCCAACTTAGAGAACTGAGGTCGTGAAACGACATTTTTTCATCTCGCGGGACTGGTTGCCTTGTGGAGCCTGGAGCTCTTGCATTTACAGCCACTGGGACGACTATGTAAGTTCCAAAAGGCGGAATATCTGTCATTTGCAGTTCTATTGGGTTGATGTGGTGAAGGCTTCTGTTAGGCGTGATGGCCTTTCGGATAAAATACCGGGGAATATGTACATTGCTTTGGCTTGGTGCTTGGGCATATGTTGCGTTTAGGAATGATGAAATGGGCTTACATCCGAAACTCAAGATTTCATTGAAGGAAGATTCCGGTTCGGTTCCAAGTGTTCCATGCTGAATCAGTACCCTAAGCACTGGCACCATCTAACCCTCTATAGAGCGGCCATCTGTACTCAATCGACGGGTCGTTGAACCTAGCCTTCAAATCGATGGCAGCAATTTGCTCCATATCCTCGGGGGCTAGCTCAAAATCCGCGTCCAAATTCTCCTTGATCTGCCAGTCGATAACGCTCTTGGGGATAACAGAGCGGCCGTTGTTAACGCCCCATGCTAAAGCCACCTGCACAGAGCCTTTAGCATACTTCTCTCCAACCTTCTTGAGGACTGGATGGTCAATAAGTCTCGCCATATGCGACTCGGACTTGCTCCACGAAACCTCTCGGTAGAATGAATTCTGGTTCCCGAGCGGACTGAAGTGTGTCATATGGATGCCATGTGAGCGGTTCCACTGAGTGAAATCTCGCTGTTGAAGATATGGATGTAGTTCCATTTGGTGAACAGCTGGGACCTTGATAATTCAAGTTTCATTAGCTAGGCAGGCCAACTTTCAGAGGACAATCTTGTCAGTTCTTACCACAGATCCCTTATGTAGCAGAGTCTGAACCTCATCCTTGCTGAAATTTGAGATCCCGATTGCTTTTGTTTTTCCTGTCTTTAGTAACGCCTCCATAGCTTTCCAAGTGTCGAGAAAAGTAGTCTTTCCCATGATCATTTCCCCTGATGCATCTTTTGGGAATCGATCCTCACCCCGAGTAAAGGTGCAAGGGTAATGCATCATGAAAAGATCGACATAATTGGTATTTAGATCCTTGAGCGAGGCGTCTAATGCAGCTTCAACGTCGTCTGGGTGATAAGAATTGCACCATAGCTTCGTAGTGAGGAAAATCTCCTCTCGAGGCACTCCACTTGCTTTGATCCCCTTTCCAACTTGAACTTCCGTGTCGTAGCTACGAATAAATACAAGGACCAGATCAGAAATGGATATCCAAACTCCCGGAACGGGAAACTCACACTCGAGCCGTGTCAATATGTCGGTATCCTGTCAGCAATGCAGCCTTCACGGCTTCTTCTTGCGCTTCTGGATCTTGGAAGGTGCCAAATCCAATAGCCGGTATGGTTGACCCGGTGTTCAGTTTGAACCGTGTTTGACGGGTAGCGACTCCTCTCTTTTGTTGCAGGGATGGCTGCGGAGCAGCAATCGCCCACCGCCGAGGTACCGGAAGTTTCGCAACACGGCGAAGCTTGCTTATGAAGTTCATATCGTGAGAGGGTCGATCTTGCAGCACAAGTTGACGTCGTTGTAAATTGAAAAGTTTGATATACGTTGAAGTGAACTATCGTCCACTCTTATTACTTCCGTGTTCTCAGTCATACATGATTGCCCAAAGTAAGAAGTTCTGTCTCCGCAGCCTACTTTGCAAACCCCAGTCATTAACATTACCCCAGAGTCAGTGCCCCATAATTCCCTCGTCTCGAGGGCTCGAGTCATGAGCGGCCGATACTCCGCATAGACTATGCCACATGACGAGCGCCCCGTTGCCGAAATCGTTGAGCGCACTGAGTGCCAAGCTGACACAACTTAGGTCAACGCTGAGTGAAGCCTGGTGCCATGCGCTTTGACCACCGTCTTCAGTTGGTTGACATAGGGATCTTGAAAAAGTTAGAGGCTTCCTGATGAGACGGCAGGCAATAGCCTCCTTCTAAGCCACATTTATTTAAAATGAAGTTTTGGTTCTAACTTGAATGTTGCATAAGGAAATAGGCCATCTCATCTATTTTTACCATATTGTTAAAGAATTCTTGACATTTTTCCCTCGCTGAAGAGGCCTTGTCTACATACTCATGAAACTGTTTCCGATTCGGCCCGGGCCATACGACTAATCATGGCATCTTGTGAAGATGCTATCTTGAATCTTCTGTGGTGTTTCTAATAGCTTTAAAGCTGTCTGGAGTGTATTAGAGCAAAAGCATGAGGGTTGCAAGGAGAGGTAGGTGAAGTGCATAGCTCTCACCCATTGGTGAGGAATACATAACGTCCAAGCCAATCTAAAGAGTGACCCTATTGTTACATCTAATATCAGAACTGAAGCTTTAGATTCTGTTGCTAGTGATGAAGAGTGGTCTTCACATACGTATTCGTGTGATTGCAATCTTTTGTCCCCTTAAGTCGCTATGCCAGACACAGTATACACATTGCACCATTGAAGGAGTCAAGAAATTCATGTGCGTTTGCCGGGGCTGTTGTGCTATAGAAGTAAGCCTAGGGCTACCCTTGGGCCTTTCAGTATCATCTACCACACCCGTGCTTAGCCAAGTTTCTATGCCTTATTAGCTACCAGTCGAAGACTCGAGAACGGAGTTAAAAGAAACACCATCAATCTCAGGGAATATCTATCTGCTGGAGCTTGTCTCAATAGATATGGTAAAAGAATCCCCAAAGATCAAGTTACATGCTTAGGTTTTGATTTTCGAAGTTGTCCTTGCTATCAATAGCGAGCTATCATAGCAGCTAAGGAATGAACGAATTTGTGAGGCGATTGGTCATATAGGACAAAATTTGACCTTCGTGATTTGAGTCCTCGGTCTGACAGGAGTTATCAAGCTAAGACGCAAATCTAACTCTCTGTCCTGACAATGAGGTTATGGTAAATACACTTCCCACAGCTGATCCATGCGTCCTCCCGAAATCCTCTGGTCTTGAGCGTGCAAGTTTCCCCCAGACTTTAGGAATCTAGAGGTCTTCAATGTGACCTGGTGAGCTAGAACCCTTGTCTTCCGGGTCGTTATGTGGCTTTCGAACAGCCCCTCCCAACCCAGGAGTCTGGTCCTTGAGTTCTCGGAACTTCTTCTCGGCATCCCAGGACCATGGGGTTTCAGCTGCGAATAGAAGATCCATCTCTTCTAGTGTACGTTGATTAGATTCCGGATATAGAGCCCACACAATAACAACGCTGACAACATTAACGACACCAAAGATGTAGAACATCTTCTCGTTAACGGCGCTAACAATGTATGGGAGGACTAGAGTGAGTGTACTGGAGGTTCAGTGTCAGTAGATGGTACCAACAATGCCCTTTAAGGAGCCAATGACTCAAGAAATACTAACCCATTCCCAATACTCCAACCCACAACGCCCCAGGCGTTACCCTTGGCTCGAATTTGAATCGGAAAGATCTCAGCAGGATATAGCCAAGGCACAGTAAGCCAAGTTGCTCCAAATATGAATGTGTAAAGATACACCATCGAAGCAGCGGCAGCACCCCATTTATTCGCAACGTCAATGTGACCGTCTCCTCTAGCATCAAGGCCACCACGAGACAAACCGCCGACAAGGAACATGGAAATTGCTTGGCCCACAGATCCCCAGTATAGGGTCCAGCGACGGCCAATCCTATCAATGGTAAAGACGCAAATTAGGGTTGCAAACATATAGAAGATGTTATTAAGGCCAGAGACCCACTGAGCCTTATCAGGGCCGAAGCCGGCAATGTGAAAGATTGCTACAAGATTGGAGACCATTAGCTGCGTCATTGCACAGGATCGAACAGGTTGACTTACTCGGGCCGTACATAGTGATACCGGCAATTCCAGTCCAGCATTGAATGACCTGTAGCCAGATGACAAGTTGCACTCGCCTGCCAGTATGTAGGTTTCCCCCTTTGAGACCAAAGAACATCTGGATATAGGAAGTACCCTCCGAGTGCCTCTCAATCTCAATAACATTCCGAATGTCCATCAGCTCGGCCTCGGCAACAGCAGCATCGCCACGAAGCCGCTGCAGAATGTACAGCGCCTCGTCGTATCTCCCAACCTTGGCAAGCCAACGAGGAGACTCTGGGAATATCCAACATGCGGCAAGGAGAAAAAGAAGGGGTATTATCTGAAAGGCGATTGGGAAACGCCACCGGAAGGCAGACTCTCCATTGTCGATGAAGCTGACCCCATAAGCTAGCCAATACGCTACCACGACTCCAAAGATGTTGAGCGTGAACTCCATGGCGATGAACATGCCTCGAGACGTGTAGTCAGACAGCTCCGACGCCCAAGCGGGGACAATACCATTCAGGATACCGGTGCCGATGCCGTTCAACAGTCTAGCCACAATCATCCAGTTCGAGTTCATCGCGGAACACTGCAGGGAGGCACCGAAAATGCCCCAGACAACGCCAAAGCCAATGGCATTGATTCGACCATACTTGTCGCCAAAAGCGCCGCCCATGAGACAGCCAACCAGCGTGCCGAGGTAGTAGACGGACATGATGCCTCCTTGTAGGAGCGTATCGGTAACGACGGGCTCGTCCTGATCGTTAACATAACCGAAGCTCATCAAGTCGATGTAGTCCTTGCTTTGGTTGACACCGCCCATCATTCCCTGGTCATAGCCTTGGGTGTATTAGCAAAGCCTATGAGATGAATCAAGAATTCGTACCGAAGAAAAAGATGGACATGCCAGCCAGGCAATTGACAGCAAAAAGGAGACGGCTCTTCTCCAGTTTAGCTGCCACCATCCACTTGCGTCGCTGATCCATTATGGCCATCTTTCCAATAGTATTAGAGTATAAGATATCCCAAGAAGGACCGGTTAATGTTACTCTGCGTTCGAAGATTGTGGTCGATGATAACCTGGGGATGAAGCTGGTCATAAATACCTAAATAATCCCCTATGGAGTTGGCTGGCGTAAGCGGTTCCTTGGTATCCGATACTAGGGTCTACTCCTGTGATGATCCTATCGACCATTCTAAAATCCAGAGTCATCAGATTCTGGAAGTGACAAGGGGTCAACTTGTCCACGGTAGGGTACCTTATGGGAAGATGGTGCAAGTCTCTCCACTATGCTTGGCACTACCTCATGGACCAAAGACACGAAAGCTGGAGTCCCCATGGGGTGAAGGGTTGAGATGTGCCAGGAGTACCTGGAATACAGAGTGGCTCAAACGATAGCCCTCGAGACGAGGTCCCTACCCCGGACACTTTCTCCCCTCCGGTTGCGGCCTTTAACCAAACAGGTGGATATTGGAGCTACGAGAGACTAGATAGTAGAATGAGGGGTACGTTAGTAGACCGCCTCGTTGGAAACCCCAGATTTGGAACATCCAAATTTGGTCTGGTTCCAAGTTTCCTCGACTTCTCGTGTCGAGGCCACCGGGCCTAAAGCAACACATGATTTGAGATTTTAGGTGAAATCTTTTTTGCGGTCTTCTGGATGATGTAGGAGAACATTGAGGCAATGGGTCTTCTCATCCTCTGGACTGATTTAGAGTAGTGAGACAGCTTAGGCAATCAGTGTTGAATGGCATCGAGAGTCGTGACAATGAATATGTATAAATTTCGCTCGCTCATCTCACTATGATGGAACGCGACCTTTCCAGTTTATTACGTAGTCATCTCTCAATCTATCAGTTCTACACAATGCCTCTCTATCAACCTTCCGATGTGGATGCCCCTGTCCTGTCGCAATTCGACCTCAAGGGTAAGATAGCTATTGTTACAGGCGGTTCTAGGGGTATCGGCCTTCAGGTGGTTACTGGCTTGGCTGAGGCTGGAGCTGATGTTGCTTTTATCTACAAAACCAGCACGAACACAAAAGATACCGCCGCCAGCATCTCTACCAAGACAGGAGCCCGGGTTCGGTCCTATCAGTCTGATGTAACGGATCGAGAGTCCATCTCACAAACGTTGAACCAGATTACTGAAGAATTTGGTAATGGCCAACTCGACATAGTTGTAGCAAATGCGGGAGTGTGCCAGAATGTCCCTTCTCTGGAGTATGACGAGCGAAGCTGGAAATACATGAACAGTGTCAACTACGACGGCGTAATGTGGACGGCCCAGGCTGCAGGGAGGATCTTCCAGAAGCAAGGGCGGGGGAATTTGATTATCACTGCATCAGTCAGTGCCGGTCTGGTAAATATACCGCAAACTCAGGCTGCCTACAACTCGTCCAAGGCTGGCGTTTTGCAGCTTGCACGAAGCCTAGCAGTCGAGTGGACCGAGTTTGCGAGAGTGAACTGTGTGTCTCCGGGATACATCCATACCGAGAGTACGCTCGAATCTAAGTTGATAGACTGATCTAAAACTTAGAAGCTGACATTAACGCAGTGTTGACGCGGCAGCCACAGCAGCTTATGAATCGATGGTTGGATATGATTCCAGCAGGGCGTGTTTGCCAGCCAGCGGAGCTTAAGGGAGTACGTATACAGCTCAGAATCCAATCACATGTAACGGCATTAATTTTCATAGGTCTATGTCTTCCTTGCTAGTGATGCTTCCTGCTATATGACAGGCTCCAACTTGGTAATCGATGGCGGCTTTACTCTTCCATAGAACGTCACTTATAGATACAAAATTAAAACCAGGTGCTTAGATTATTTACGTTGTTAGTAATTGGTGAGCTTATCCATAAAGTGCCAAACACTATTATATAGCATAGTCGCCGCAATTTCCCATGTCTTTGCTTCATCTATAATACACGTCAATACAGTCGGGAAAGTTCATCACCCATATCACTGCCCGTGCAATTTGATCTCTCTAAGCCGAAACGGGGGTCAAAGACAACACACTTTGACTGGTTTTTTTTTACTTAAAAAAAGAGATCAAAGAAAAGTAGAAATCCCCATCCTACTGAAAGTCAGTTATTGGATTTGTTCAATAACCATGGTAGACTTCGACTCTCATTGGTCCCTCAACTCAAGAACCAATAAGATGATGCTTTGTACAACTACTAGAGAAGCAGATGCCCCCTTCTTGATGTTAGCAGAAGGCCGTTATTTCACACTGTAGTTGGTTTTAGATGAAATTGAGATATTATTGAATTTTATTTGTATCTAGCCTGTATCTCGGTACTGGCTCAGGGAGTTGCGGCGAACTTGCCCTGGCTCATCACTTCAGACTGCTCATAGCCCCTGATATTGTGACCATACTGCGGATATGTCCCCGAATATTCGTATTTCCGTCTACCACGACTGATTGGATAGTAGAACTAATTAGGCAAGGTTTCACTGAAGTTATTTCTGGGGAATAGTATACGAGGTACACTGCTAATGTTACGAGTTCATTTGGATATACCCGCCGTTGATGCCTCGATTTTAACAGACTTGAACTCAGTATTAGTGCAAATTCTTCTTTCTGGGAGTAGTCTTAAATAAAAGCACTTACTTCCGATTACACCATTGACAGGAATATCTATCGAGGTGGTGTAGCTAGCTGCATCACTCAATAGGTAGACATAGGCACCACCCAGTTCTTGAACCTGTGCAAGGCGAGGCATTCCCCCGTAATACTTGAGCTGTTGTTCCCAATCGGGTTGTTGAGGAACCCAGTATGTCATAGCCGTCTCAACAAGGCCAGGCGATACAGAGTTGACTCGAATGCCGTACTTAGCCCATTCCATTGCCAGCGTATGGGTCATATTGCGGACACCGGCCTTGGATGCACCATACGGGGCTGATGGGACACGCTGCCAGATGTATTAATATCACGTCTTTCAGTGAAGATTTAAACATCCTACCTTGTTTGGCCGGTAGGAAGCCATTGAAGCTGTGAAGACGATGGATCCTTTAACGCCTAGCTTGATGAATGCTCGAGCAGCGCATCTTGCAGTGTAGAATGCGCCAAACAGCTACCAGCGGCCTCTCAATATTAGCTCTTGCCCTATGCCACACATGAGAGATGAGGTTATTTGGTGTTTGACATACGTTTATCGAGAAGAGATCATGGACCTCTTTCTCTGTGAAGTCAAGTGCTGCTTTGTGGTTTGTCCGCCCCGCGTTGACAACCATACCGTGGATAGCACCGGATTCTTGGATGATCTGATCGATGGCGTCGGTTATGCTTGTTTCCTTAGTTGTATCGGCCTTGATGGTCTTGATCTTGCCCGGGTATTTCTTCTCGACCTTGGCAAGTTCCTCCCCGGGTTCGGCCACATCAATCGAGTAGACCATATCAGCACCATTGTCCAAGCAGCTTTCCGCCACCCCCAAGCCAATTCCGCGATTTGCACCGGTAACTAGATCATTATATAGCATTAGTGAATGTGCAATTTCGAGTCGAGGAGGTAAAAGAGTCGAAGCATCAAAATTCACGAACCTGCTATGACTTTCCCGGCCAAGTTTACTTGGGTCTGAACGCCAACTTTAGAAGACTTCTCTCCATTCGCAGAGGCTCCGTTCGTAACTGCTGCAGGCGTCATTGTAGATGATCGAGTTGACGTTGGTCCTTGGGGCTCTCGATGTTGCGGAGACGGAGATAGTGATGGCCTGATTTGATCCAAGAACCTTGAGTTTTGAAATAGACATCTAATGAAGTATATGGTTATTTTGTTCTTCCATAAGAATGCGAGATAAACCCATAAGGCGTCCTCGCGACGGAACTTACATGTATCTGCGGATTGGTGGATCCCCTGGCTACCCTCGAGACGAGGGCATCGACATGATCCGCCGGAGAGCCTAGAGAGGATGGTGTCCAACTCCGCATTCTCTTGCTTCGCCAATGCAGTCTTAGGAGGTTCGTTCTTTTCTGTCTCGCAGCTTGCTATTGTAGTGCCACCCGTCAACACCGGAAAGTGGCGGCTAATCCCTCGAGCCCTCTTTCATCCACGGCTTCATGAACTCGACGGTGACCGCAGAAACTCCTTGAATAACTCCCTTATATTCTCATTAGACATCGATCGGTCTCTTTGATCATTTCTTGGATATAGTTGACAGAATTATCATCATTAAATGGCACCTCCGTGGCGAATCCTTGCAGGCAAAACTGCTTGCATCACTGGAGGTACAACGGGCATTGGACGTGCAATCGCCTTGGAATACCTTCGACAAGGATGCAATGTAGCTGTCAATCACCTGGGGCTATCAAAAGATGAGACCTTAAAACAAAGCCTCTTAAAGGAAGCCCGACGCTTGCGGGCGGAAGGATCTCGAGATGTCCCAGCTGGTGAGCTCTTCGAGGTCGAAGGTGATATTACAGATCCACAGACAAGCACAACACTGGTTTCTCAGGCAGTGAAGAAATTCGGGCAACTGGACATCTTCGTGGCTAACGCTGGCATCTTCAAGGCTTGCGACTTCTTGGAGTAAGGGCGTCTATTCATCACGAATTTTGATCTTATATTAATCAGCGCTCAGGATTGACCAGGAAATGTTTGATACATCCATGAAAGTTAACGTTAACGGTGCCTTTTACGGCTGTCAGGCTGCGGCGAAGCAAATGGTAGCCCAAGGTCACGGTGGCTCTATCATTGGAGTCTCATCCATCAGCGCACTCGTTGGGGGCGGCAAGCAGGTGCACTATACTCCAACCAAAGCAGCGGTCCTCTCTATGACGCAGTCCATGGCCATTGCTTTGGCTAAGGACAAGATCAGATGCAATGCACTATTGCCGGGCACGATTCACACGCAGTTGGCTGAGGAGGACATGCGGAATGACGAGAAGCGTGAATATCTCGAGCGACGGATCCCGTGGGGACGGGTCGGGAGACCTGAAGATATGGCAGGCCCAGCAGTTTTTCTCGCTAGCGATGCGTTGAGTGGTTACATGACAGGGTCTCAGATTCTTGTCGATGGAGGCATGTTCGTTCATCTCCAGTGATTGAATGAGGCGTCTAGCTTGAGGGACATGGACTGGAGACCTCATTTTGCTCAGCGAACCATGACATCTAAATACCATGAACGTCTCTCTCAACCTCGTTCAAGGGCGAATATTAATAAAAATTGCGTGGTTCTGCTGGGTCTTTACGAAGGCCGTGTACACTATATATACTTCTCCTAAAACCCATTCTTAAGAGAATCCAGAGAGACCGTGCGGAAATCAAGACCTCATCAAATAATCTCTATACATAATATAATGGAAGGCAAATTCATCGTTATTTAGTATGTCAATGCGGGGTACCTTAGTGCGGGCTGATTTTGCCCTAGAAAAGGAAGTAATACCCGTTGCTCCCTTAGACTGCAACCTTTGTTCATACAACGCTATCTTGGTATTCGATCTTTACCAAAACGGCCGTGAACGTACTCAAAACCTCAATGGCTGGAACACAAATAGGGTCTCAGCAACAACGGCGCTTCACACGGAACCGGCTATCTCGGGGCAAGGGTCTACGTAAAACCACTGGGTGGTGAGTAAACGTTGGGTGAGTATACGGTTACATAGTACTAATTCATCTTTTTCTGCAGCCTAACCTGCCGTCGTCGGCATGTCAAGTGCAATGAGGTTAAACCAGTATGCGGAGGCTGCTCAAAACGGAAGGCCTCTTGTGTTTATGAGTCCCGACAGCGTGGAACTGGTACTGGGAGCAAGACTCCAACCCCAACCCCAACGTCATCAATAACAGCGGCCGGTTCTTCCGACGACGGAGTTGGAGCAGACGACAGTATAACCACCTCCAACGCCTACTCCGACCATCTCCGCGAAGAAGATGTTTGCGATGTCGATGTGGCTAGTCTTTCACCGAGGAATCTATCGAATGATCAGAGACCCGGAGCGACCCGTCTCTCGCTTCATCGATCTAATTCCAACCACCAAGAGGATGAAGAATCAGCCCATATACAAGAGGGTGATACCTCATCCAATGGCTCAGCGACACAAATGGCTGATATGCTTAATCCTGTCTGGCCGAATGAGTCGATAGAAGCCGGGCATAGCCCATGCATCAATGGGAACAGGGTACGGGAGTACATATGCGGTCAATCCAACAGCCAACAAGAGCAATCGCCGTCTCAAATCTCATCATATCCCGTTCCTCCGGGATTTGTAGCCACATCCATCAGTTCAGCAAGTCACGACATTGAGACTCCAACCGCAAGGTGGCTTGGGCTACTGATCGGAGATGCCGGTTTAGATATCGGAGCCCTTCCTAATATGGACTTTGAGTTCGGGGAGTATGATATATTCGGTAACTCTATTGTACAATCACCGCTTTCAAATACAGCTGAGGAACAGAGAAGGCCAGTGACTTTGTCTGGAGTTGATGCATTCTCTATCAAGCCACAGTCCTTGAACCGATCTTTGCAGGAACGGCTGCCGCATTTGGGAAGCGAACAGCTCTCAGAAAAGCAAGCTTGGCATTCGCCAGAACCAATTCGACTATCGGCAGAGGAGCGAATGCTTTTCTCTCACTTTGTGCAGCATATTAGCCAATGGGTGAGTCGCGGAAGGATCTCGTCCCTCTCTCAGGACCATGCTAGTTGTGCCAGACGTTCGGGTTTTCTGATGTTCGGCCAGATAGATCTCTTTGAGCCGAAGAGGCCATTCGGAGCTTTCGTACCGCATCTTGCCGTGAGTTTTTAGATGGACCCTGAGTGGTGGTATCTGTTGGATTCTAAGTGACCCTAGATGCACAATGTTGGCTTGATGAATGCTATTCTGGCACTTTCCGCGCGACATCTCTCAATCGAAACCTGCCATCCACCTGGCCAAGTCCACTCAAACCGTCCCGACCCCAACGATGCCGTCAGATACTATTACAAAACACTGCACTATAGCCAAGAGGCGATGAAATACGACACATACAAAGTCAGTCTAGAACTTCTGGCAATATCCATCATAATTTCTACCTACGAGATGCTCGACGGATCAAGCAAAGACTGGGAGAGGCATCTCAAGGGAGTCTTTTGGATCCAGCGCTCACAAGTTATACACGGTGATTCAGGCGGGTTGAGACAAGGGGTTTGGTGGGCGTGGCTATGTCAGGATGTGTGGGCTGCCTTCCGTGAAAAGCGCAAACCCTTCACGTTTTGGAGGCCGACCCGAATGTACGACGTATTGGACTCCTATGAACTAGCCGCGCGATCGGTTTATCTTTTTGCACAGGTAGTCAGCTTCTGCTCCAAGGAAGAGACAGAAGAGGCAAAGCACGATTTCTCCTCGAAGATTTCCAAGGCTGACGCACTACTTGAGATGCTGGACGACTGGAAAAAGTACTTGACAGTGGAGTTTGAGTCGCTTCCCCTTACTACAGACTCAAAAGAAGCCTTCCCACGTATCTGGGTTCACCCCCCAGCTTTCGGTATGTCTCCTTTGGATGACCTGGTTTGTCTAGTCTTGCTGACGTTGAAACAGGGGTATCTTTACAGTTGCACTACTGTGCACTCATTCTACTAACTTTACATCGACCACTCGTTGGTGGTATTGATGGATATCTCGAACAGAAGCGAGCTCTGAAACGCTGCGTAACAATGGTCTGCGGTATAGCTTCGACCTTGACTGATTATGCTTCCGGTGTCATGTCATCTCAGTGTGTCTTTATTGGTAATGTTGCCCGCGTAAAAGCACTCCCAGTAATGTTTAGTATTAATACTTCGACTAAGCCGGCATGCCTGTCGAAGACCCGGGGGAACGGACTGCCATTTTACAGCTCCTCCATGATTGCAGACAACGAACAGGCTGGCCAGTTCAGTCTCTTGGAGATGAGTTATCCACGATCTGGGAAAGGACCGACGAGACCTCGAAGTGAGCCGACACATTTGTTCAGAAGATCGATTACACAACCCATCATGACAGGAGATAAAAAACCTCCAGGAATACTCTCCTAAACCGAAGGTGAACTGATTGCATCACGGATAGTATCCGAGTTGTTCTTCTTTTCTTCCTATCGGCCAAACCTTCCTCCTTAACTAAGCCTTGCCAGCAGAACCGCAGATACTCATCCACTCAACGGTCTGCGCAACTACCGCCTCCACACCTTCCTCCAACAAGGCTGTATGGGGCAGATGGGAAGCCTTTGACCGCAAATGCGTATAGTAATCATCTAGCACTAGCCTATTCACATTGATCTTAGAGACCCCGGCAGCAATACACCGCTTCAACAACTCAGGCTCGAATCCGTTGGTGCCGTGAAGGACAAGTCTAACCCGGCCGTTGGCCTGAGCATGAATCTTGGCAAATCTAGGGGTATTGTCAGGCTCTAGTACAATGAATCAGAGACAAAGTTTTTGCCTACGCACCTCTCAAAGTCAAGCTGAGGCCCTTGAGGTCCATACTCGCCATGAACGTTTCCGAAAGCAGGCGCCAGAGCCTCGACGCCTGTGGCGATGAACTCGTCTACCTCCTCCGTGGTCGTCTTGCTCGCCTCCAAACCTGCCGTATCCATGACGCCATCTTCCCCTCCCTCAATTCGCCCCGGCTCTGCTTCAGTTGCAATTGACCTCTCATGGCAATACTTAACCCATCGCGCGGTCTTCTCCACGTTCTCTGCCTTTTCATAGTGCGACATGTCAACCATAATGCTGTCGAAAGGCAACTCATCGGCAGCCCTCTTTATGAGGACCTCGCTTTGAGCGTGATCAAGATGGATCGAGATGGGGACTGTAGCTCGGCGTGCGGCATCCGCAGCCGTCCGGATCAGGAGGCCATCCGAGAAAGTGATGGCCCAGGGAAAGAACTGTATTATGAGTGGAGATCGTGCCTTCTCAGCAGCTTTGACGAGGCCTAGGATCTGCTCGATGTTGTACGCAATTGCAGCAATAACTCCGTATTCGCCATCTTCAGCGGCTTTGAGGATCTGGACTGTGCGGTTCGTCGCCTTCCAGCTATTTCTGGCTGCCATTTTTCAAGCACGGAGGGCCGAGGAAGGAAGTGAGGTCTCGGATAATGTAACGAGTTTGGTTGAGGGCATGCTAGGAGCTCTCTAAGCTCTTATGCAGAGCTTCAAGTGTCAAGTGCATCACAGCTTACCTGGACATGACACTATAAAACGTTATAATACTAAATTCATGATGGTATCCGATTAGTATATTGCATCCCGAATCATTGCGGATTTAGTGGGCAGGCAAGTAGATAATTGATTCTCGTCTCGCGGGTCAGTCCCCCACTATCGACGTGGTCTCGGCTCGAGGGTACCGACTCCAGTGCGATCGTCAGTAACCCCGCAATCTCACTTTATTGTGGAACGGTGGGTTATCTTTAACCGAGTTGACAGATTTGATCCTCTTCATGTTCGTAGTGTAGCATTCTTGTTGCTATCAAACGTGGTCGTCAAGAGAAGAAAGGGAACAGCCATAGAAAGTTCATACTTTTAAGCAAGTGACTAACCCCTTCTTAACCATATTGAAACATAGTCTAATTATAAGACCTATTAGAAATGGTGGACGAAACCGCAAACAACGCAATATTCTGGCGTATTTACGACGACAGCTTCAAAGGAATACTTGGGCCGCACCCTACGCTTGAACTAGTCCTTGAGGTGCAAGACTACCCATTCGCCCATGAGGCGGGCGTCTTCATAGCTGCTACAGATGAGCTATTCATCACAAGCAATTCATTCCTTGGCGAATCTGGGGAGAAAAAGATCCAAATCTCCAAGATATCGCTAGGTGGCCGTGCAACACCTGCCAAACAAGAAGAAATTGACTGTGGTCTCATACACATGGGCAATGGCGGTGTCAATTACGAAGGCGGTATACTCTTTTGCGCTCAGGGTTCTCTATCCCACCCTAGCGGCTTGTTTAAAATGAGTTTCCAGCCACCTTATGCTACAGAACCAGTTCTGACGAGCTTTCTTGGGCGGCCTTTCAATTCGGTTAATGACGTTGTCATTCACAGCGACGGAAGTATCTGGTTTACTGACCCAATCTACGGCTTTGAGCAGGGTTATCGGCCGCAACCAACCTTACCAAATCAAGTCTACCGCTATGATCCGAGCACTGGAGGTATCCGAGCGATTGCGGATGGATTTGGTCGCCCGAATGGCATATGTTTCTCGCCTGATGAGAAGACGGTCTACATAACGGACACCGACTGGATTCATGGAGACGGGTCAACTGATGGCAATAGAGCATCTTCTATGTAAGTACACCCTAACTTCCTACTTACTCTAGTTTCAACAATCTCAGAGTTCTGATATTTGTCGTATACTAACCTGCATTTCGCTTCCCAGCTACGCGTTTGACCTCGTCCAGTACTCAGGGCAACCTTTCTTGGTCAATCGAAGATTATTCGCCATGGCGGATACCGGGATCCCAGACGGAATTAAATGCGACAAGGCTGGAAACGTCTACAGTGGGTGCGGTGACGGTGTGAACGTGTGGTCAAGTGGTGGTGTGCTCCTGGGGAAGATCTTGGTGGATGGAGGGGCTGCTAACTTCTGTTTTGGGAGAGGTGGCGAGCTATTCTTGCTCAACGAGCACCGCCTTTGGCGAGTGCAACTGAATCCAGATACTCGAGGAGATCTGCTTGGAATTTAAACCTCTAGAGTAGGATGGGATTATTGATTACTCTAGAATATCAACCACGAAACCTCAAGGAAATACTAGGACTGGTCCAGAAACCTGGTAAGAGGTTGAAAGTAACTGATTTCAAGATTAGCATACAGTTGTACAAGATAAATCTTCGCTGGTGGTATATATAGGGTATAACCTAGATAGGTACCATAAGACGTATAAAAGAGCGAATTCGTCTACTTGTGTATCAGTCTAATACGCAATTCGAATATCGACTTGCGCTGTTTCCATTCTCGCCCACCGTCCTGAGTAGTTGCTGCTTTAACCTGACCCGGCCCTGAGGCCCTACTAAGCCGATGATAAAGGTGGGTCGCCTCACATTTCAGCCCCTAGCAACTGACAAAGTTAGAACAGTCCCACAATAGAGTAACCTCACTTGCGTACTGCATCCGACTTACTCAAACTTTGTATATGCAGCAGCTTCTCACCATCCATCGCCGGGTTCCTACTCCGTCAGGTAGTAGCACAAATCAGCCTCTGATCCCGAAATACTATTTGCTCCATATTCACAAAGCTGAAAGCCCCGGGAATCAGACCGTACTTACCCATCCTCGTATACCGGCCTAAGATAATAATCTAGGGAAGTATACGGACAGCTTCCTGCCAGCTTCATAGAACGCCGGAAGCAACGCCAGCAAGATGTTATCTCTACCTTTTCGGTCTCGGTCTGCCATATTTGCCTTGGAGGATCCCAAGGTTCGCCTGAAAACCGTAGCACTACGTCACCAATATCCACATCTCGGCTCCCTAATATAGCTAAGATTATTCAGGCGAAATTCTACTAGCTCGGCAACTAACTGATATGGAAGGTAACATTTCATAAAGTTATCCCGAGAGAATTGCGGCGAGAAGGAATCGAACGGATGTCTTGATAGACCAGCGCGGTGGGCGAGCGACAAGCTTATTCTCTGCAAAGAATGAGCATATGACGCGTCAATACGAAACTGAGAATAGAAACCATATAGGATATTTCCGAGATTCAATTCGTGATGACTTTGACTAGAACCACGTTTATTTACTACCTTCTTATCGTACAACGGCCATGAATGAATGCCTTGAAAGGCTTCTCGGGATGTGAGAAATCTGCCTTGTGATGACGAGAGGCAATACCTGGAATAGATAATACTAAGAGCAAGGGAAGGTCATCTGTCCAAGCGCAGGCCCGGCATTCGTGTCATTGGAGTAGATGAGAAAAGGGGATATCTTTGTCCTGTCACGCGAAGCATAGTTCCCGAGACAAGAAAGACTGGAGACAAATCCAGGCCGGAACACGGCAAGCTATGAACTTGGCGGTTTAAATGGGAAGAAATAAATTAAAAAATGTCCACCTCTATTTTGCTAATGAACCTCGCACAATACGGCCCGGTAGAAGCCTAAGAAAGTCACAAGATATCCTTCAGGAAGTCACAGGACCTACCCTAGGAAGACCTTAGATATTTAGATAGGAAGAGCCAGAGAACTCTTAGGCTCTTCTTCTTATATTACCTGTTTAACTAGACTTCTAGTTCCCATAAGATCAGTCTGAGATCCGTTCTGCAGTATTCACTCCTTGCTTCCCCAGGAATCTCTTCCTGGGCCCTTACTTCCCTGTCTATGTGCATCATAACTCTTAGGCTAGTTCTTATACGTACTCTTTCTATAATAAATTTGATATTAAGAGAGCTACTAACAATCTTATTGATAATAGAATTAGGCTAACTATTGGGTGCTAATATATATTTAGCTACTCATCCTGCCGCGTTGCTTATCAAGCTCTCTTACATCAGGCTCTCGTAGTCTCTCAGCCTCGAAATAAACTTGAAAGTGCATTTATATCTACCACGTGATATAAGCACTTCTCTCGCAGATAAGAGAGCTGAAACCCAACTATATGAGGGATTTTCCATCTCATGATCTATCCGGACGCGTATCGATATCCCACCAACATACGCCTTCGATGGCAGAATCACCCCATTTTTCTGTCAAGGTTAGACTCTTGAAAGGGTTTATGCAATTCATTATCTCATGCATCTTTTTGCTGGCCCCGAAAATGCGCATTGTTCAATACTCACCCATGAATTCTCAGGACGACTCATCAACGGATACTGAATCCGAATCGTCAAATGACATATCAACGGCGACACTTTTCGCAGATCTATTGTCGGATATACCAGCTCCAATGGTAATGTTCAGCGCATCGCTTTTATGAGCTATCTTTCCTCATTTGATACCTAGACTGATGCCCCAACTGGTACCTCGACCGAGAAGCTTTGCTATCGCTGTTCAGAGCTAAGACTTACTGCGGAGAACTTTATCATTGGCATCACTCCCGAGGTGATCTCCCAGCCAAAGCACGATTGGGCTAGTAAAGCTAAAACGGATGGGAGAGCCATCTTTTCCCTCAACACGGGACAACAACCTCAATTGTTCGCTGAACTCGATGATCTCCGCACTAGTAGAAACCATTGTCACTTCTGCAACTTTCTTTCAAGGGCAGTTGAGAAGTATAGTCCTTCTGATATCCAAGGTAACACCCAGTGCTTTCTCACGTGGCAAATCGACGGCCGTGGTAGGGATTCTGCGAACAGAGTCAACAATAAGACCCGCCGGATCAGACTTTCCTGGGGTGATGATGTCAACAACGGACAAGTATACCTCGTGCTTGCAGCTCCGGATATGGTTATGGGCATTGATTCAGATGCACCGATGTCATGGGCCAACCAGACTCACTCGTTCGGCCGAGAACTCCATGACCAAACAGAGAAGCAAGCACTTATAATGAACTGGCTGGATCTGTGCAATCGTGGGCATGGGGAAACTTGTCGCGAAGCCCATGGGACAGCAAAAGATCACCTTCAGCTAGCACGCGAGCCATACTTTGGTGTGATAGACGTTGTTGATATGCGTCTCAAGGCCTTGCCGATTGTGAATGGACGGCCGGCACCATACGTTGCTCTGAGCTACGTTTGGGGAACCGACCGAAAACGAAAACGGTATATGACAACTATTTCGACAGTAATGACACACATTAGACACGGCGGCCTCAGTTCTGTGTGGCATAAACTACCAAGGACAATTCAGGATGCCATCTTACTTGTCAGCAGGCTTGGGCAACGATATGTCTGGATCGATTCTCTTTGCATCGTCCAAAATAGCCCCATTTCCTGGGACAACAATGCTCGTGCAATGCATCTGATATACGGCCACGCAGACTTCACCATATGTGCTGCCGACGGCGATGCAGAAAGCGGACTCCGCGCTGCAGAGCCCCTTTTGCGAACAATGCCTACGATCTATGAAGGGTCAACAGTATATGCTGAGAGCAAGCTGGCGACATTTGAGCCACTCAGTGTAGAGTACGCCCCTGGGACGCGTGTACTTCTCACACGCCCCCTTGAAGCGGTTATCTACGACTCAGGATGGAGCAAACGCGCCTGGACGTTTCAAGAGCAGATCCTCTCTCGGCGGTGTCTCTTTTTCGCCGAAGGTCGCATCTATTTCCAATGCCGCTTCGCTGGTGTCTCAGAGGATATCTGGACCGATAGTACTGGAAATGGGTGGTTCCTCAATCGAACGAATTCTCCACTGCAATCGCCTGAGGAATTGAAGCGCCGACCTATCTGGTTCTACATGAGATTTGTAAGGCTCTATACGAGTCGCAAGTTGACAAAGCCGACAGACATCCTCTTGGCCTTCGAGGGAATTACTTGGCTCCTTAGAGAGCATATGAATGGTGAACAGTTCTTATTCGGCTTGCCGGCCTCACATTTTGACCTTGCATTGTTGTGGATTCCGAACAAAGCACTTGTTCGTCGAACAAAGTCAGAAGTCACACATTCATGCGGCAAGAATGACTATAAGCACGGCAAGATGGAGGAATGTAAATGCGAGTCCCAGAAAGACTACATTGACCGCCCTGAATTTCCCAGCTGGGCGTGGTGTGGCTGGATGGGCGAAGGCGGGACAGGGGGACATGTGATTTATCATGAAGACATTCTCGAGGGATGCCTCTTGAATATTCGCCATTGGTTAGAACACCATACTTGGATCAAGTGGTGTATCCGCGATGAGAAAGGGCATTTGAAGCCTGTCAGGGACGATGTCATCCGCGTCCGGGGGAGGGAAATCTACGATGAGGACCGATGGAATGGCTACTCCGGAAGTAAGGATTGGACACCGGTGCTTGATCAAGCGTTTGAGGTGACAGTTCCAAGAAGCCTGCTCTCTAGCAACAGTCGGAAAGAACGCCTTCAGGGACACCCCCGGATTTCAAATTTTTCTAATCTTTCTTCGTCACGGTCCCGGAAAGCCCAGACAAGAGCAGAGTCTGGGCAGTTTTCAGACCTGTCTGAGGGCCGCGAAGATTCAGCACTCAGATACCGTGTTGGAGGCGGAGCCTATCTTCGTCGTGGGTCGATCATGGAGCCCAAACGGAAAACTTGGAAGGAAACTGCTTATGCACCAGTCAGACCAGAGATCCCGCAAGAGGTGGAAGATTTTAGTGCCATTATCCCCGACAATCCCTTCAGAATCCTCAAAGAGCCCCGACCAGACTCTTACTCAAGACAAGACAAACGTGAGGAGGGCCCTCCGCTTCAGTATATGCGCATCCTGCAATTCTATACATGGCTCACTGAGTTCTACGTGACAGTTCGTAATCCGCAGAACGAAGACAAGTCTAAAATGAATAATGGGCTGGTGAGGTGTGACATTGCAGATGACGCTGGGGATTGGTGCGGCTCTATTGAGATTGCGGAGGAATGGATCTGCAAGTGTGAGAATCGACGATTTCATTTCATCGCCATATCTGAGGCAAAGGCCTTTACTACAGATGAATGTCCTATCTGGACTTACTATATCCCCAAGGAAAGGGAGGAGTCCCAGTGGGATATTTACTACGTTTTGCTCCTGGAGCGGGATAGGGAGAGATGTCTATGGGAGCGAATTGCGTTAGGGAAGGTCTTTCAAGCGGCCTTTGTACCTAGAGCGAATTGGTCCGAAATTAAGCTTGGCTAGGATGGGTTCGGTATGGTGAGCAGTTTATTTACTAAGGATATTAATAGCGACACGATATATAATAGTACAGTAACATAGCAAAAATCTTAGTCCACCCCACCAACCACCCCAATGTGACATTGCAACAGTGCAACTTCCGGCTGCAATTGCGCAACGAAAACACATCCAAATAAGAAAATGAATATATCCCTAGAAAGCCTTAGTCTTAGTATTTAATATTTATATACTAATCTTGCGCTCGAATGACTGCATAAAGCCAGAATTCCATTGACTCAATGACCTTCCGAATCTTAGCCTGGTCCATCTCGTCCCATACCAGTGCACGCATCTTATGAACTCTTCTTTATCTGCCTTACTATCCTTAAGGTTTCGAAGATAAGGAAAGCTCTTCTTAACCTGCCGTTTTAGCATATTCTAAATGTTCTTAATGGGGTTGAGATCTCGGCTATGAGATGGCCAGTCAATAAACTCTATCCTATGCACCAATAGCAAAGTAATTGTCTTCTTTGCTATATAAAGGCGTGAGTTATCTTATTGAAAATGCCTAGTACTATTTTATATTGGCCAAAGTCCCTCCTTAAGAGCTTAAATATAACTATTTGCAGAGCAGCTGCCTCTTTTGCTATTTAAATCTCCCTTTATAAGGATTAAAGGGGTTCTTTCTTGTCTCTAGATTCTTGCCTAGAATATCATAGAAATTATAGGTTTAATATGATCTATTCAATTGAGCAATTTCTTATTATATTTCTCATGAGGAAGCCGGAATAATTAACCATTGAGGTTGCTTAAGGAGTGGACAATCTATCATAGACGCATAAATGGGATATCAGAGTGGAAAGCATGCGAGCAATAATCACTAGCTATAGGGAAATCTATGCACTAGGAGCCCTAATAAAGGAACCTTTGAATCAAGGCACAATAATCTTCAAAGGGGCAATCTTTATCCTGAACATGAAACCCTGCTGCCAGACTAGAGATAGCTTATGAAGTCGTGAAGCTCCATATGGCTTAACCCTTTAATGTCTCCCCTGTTCTTCTCGACAGTCACAAATGGTGCAAAGATAATCCTTCCCGGGAACAGTGATTGCATTAAGGAGCGAACTGGCTGACTAGCCTAGCAAAATCAAACTTCAACCTTCCAACATCTCACAACTACTCTCTTCGTTCACATTCCAACCCAACCCTAACATCGAATTTCGGTGAAACTAGATCCAGCCATTCACCTTTGTTGACTTGGTTCTGTGCGCTTAAGAGAAGTTGCCGCTGCCCTCCTGGGTACCTGGAGCCAGGACAAAGGCAATAGGTCCACAGGTGAAGCTGGCCACAAAGACCTGGTTGCGGTAAATGTCCAAATGAAGGGTCAGCTGTATCGAGTTAGCACCACTAACACTACTAGCTTCTGACTCGGATTGAAGTGAAAATTCTCTGACATTGTCAACGTGCAGCTTGAAGTCTGCAGGGCCAGGCTGGAGGTTGTCCATGCTGTTGTACCAAATGGTGCCGCTGGAGAGTACGCAGTCAGCTTCTAGATTCAGAGGCCACCTCGGGGACAAAGAAGTTTCAATTTACTTGTTAAGGGGGCCGCTGAAAGGACGGAAAAATCCCACCCCGTCTCCAGAAAAGGAGACATCAAGGCTAGGGATCTTGATTGTGAGTTCAACTCCGGTCTTGCTCAAGGAGATGCTGCCTTGAGCCCTAGCCTTGTCCTGCCAGATGGTACGCTCGGGGTGGTAGTCATCGTACTGGCACAGGGATTCGAGGTGGGCGCGGCCACCTGGCTTGGAGACAACGGAGTGGATCATCTCCTGAAGCTCACCCTGGGTAGTGTGTCGGGCACCAGCACCGGTGGTGACATACTTGGCGAGCGCGTTGATGAGCTCGCCATCCTGGGAGGTGTTCGTCGTGCCAAACTGCTGTTGCTGTTGCTGCTGGGGAGGCTGCTGCTGAAGAACCATGGAAGCCATTGTGAATGATTTACAGGTGTCTTGTTTTGGTGGTTTGGAGTGATTGTTAGAGAAGGAAGTGAAGAGAAGATATGTGCTGTGGTTGTTTTGTTCTTGCTGTTTGTGCTGCTACTGCTATTTCTGCTGTTGATTCTGCTGTTGATCGGGAGGATTCGAGGGTTTATATACTTCGAGACTTTGATTCTTCGTGTTTCTCTGAGTCTCTTGAATTCAAGTGACCACTCCTGATCATCATGTCTCCTTCCCATCATCACAGCGCCATCATCGACCAAGCATCATCGTGCTTGCATCTAGTTGCTTCTCGCATCAGGTCTAGTGAAGTTGTGATCCCAATCCAGCTAAGTCGACCTACGATTGTCCTGCTCGTCTGCGCTGAAGTATCCCTGTCTCAGCTGTGTAGGGATGGATCATTCCAGTGGAGACGGAATTTCCCATCTCATCCGAAGCACTTCAATATAATTTTATCGGCGTTGAGGCTATTCCAAGCTGGAGGCCCTAGACAGGAGCAGCGTAGACATGGTTTAGGAGTCTTAAGTGGCCCGCTTAGAACCGTAAGTGCGTCCTATTGGGTGTTGAGGGGATATGAGAGTGTCCAGACACATCAGTGGCGGGGCCGAGTTGCGCTTCTAAGCACCCTTATCAGCCGTTGAGGAGACCGCACCTACGTAAGGCAGGTTCGGTAGTGGAATGATGACTATACAGAAGTCTTGGAGTTGTAAAAGATGGCCTTCTCAACGGCCCGGGCCGAAACGCCACAACTGGGACCTATGCTGTTCTAGTAATCCTGGGCGGCAGGGGCATGGGATATGCGCCCAAATTGGGCTGAACATTGCGGGGCAAACACCTCTTCAGCCAGCTCATCTACGCTGATGATTCCGCTTTCAGGTCGTCTTGTCTCATACTTCAGTGTATGTCGGACGATCATTGCTGTCCAGCGTCTATGCGACGGAAGTTGGATACCCCGCATTATCCTTGCGCTTAGACTTGAAGAGCCACGCCAAGGGCTGATAGCTGCCGAGAACGGCGACTATTTCTGCAGGATAGCTGTAGCTAGGTTTCTGGGGGCATGGAGTAAACGCCCTTGGACTAAGTAACTATGTGCTTACGTGTAAAAAATGATGATATGCATAGGAGAGGAGGACATAGATATTTGACCATGGCGCCAGCAGCAAATACAGGACAAGGATAAGGGCTGGAACTAACCAATTGCATCTTTGACGGAAATTGATCACCCATTCTCGAAAGGTGGAACTATGCAGAGAACAATTCAGAAACTTAGAACTTCAATTACGAACGATGGACGATTCACGTTGCCAGCTTTCGGTCCTTGGGCAACAACATCGGCATCTTAAAGACAAAGTCCGACGCCAAATTTTTCAGGCATTTCCAGGGTTGTCATGCTAGCTAATGGGTGTCGAGTCAGCCAAGACAAATGAGACAAATTAACTAAGAGACGAATCAATAAACCGCTCCGATGCAGTGTGATGAAGATCCTCACCTGACATACTACAGAATCGCCCCTCGTAGCATTCTGCAGGGCAATGAGCTATCGTTTCGTCTAGGTTCGGCACTGGCTAGAGCCAATCGAGACGATTCCCCGGAATGTTGACTCCACGGGGGGGGGTTGTGGTACACCGACTTTAGTAATAGGTATATCTCCGTCAGATGCAATCCCGCTTCATAATTGAGTCTTTCTAGACACCCCGATTCTAAAGTCAGCCATGAGAAACTATTCAACGCCGAGGATAACCTTGGGGTGCACCTGGTCCAGCGGTGGGCTGATTGGAGCGCGGCTGAGGGCCTCGGTTAGCTCCCCTGGATACGCCAGTCCGAAGTCTCGCAGGTTGGGCATCATCCGGCACGGTTGGGGATGGCCGAAATCTTTAAGACATTGGTAAGTAATTATCCATTCATGGTGGCTATTTCATTCGAGCCATTCTTAGCCAGGTTAGGGGAATCGTGAAGCATGTTGTATTCGTCCAAGATGAACGTGTGAACTACATAGCATGTATCACGCAGAAAACTCGGCGCTTCCAGGAGAAAACAACGAGAAACCGACCTGAACCGGCGAGGGTTCCCATTTACGAAGCGGTAGTCTAGTCAAGAAGGACATCGGCTCTCCCATGACATTGCAACCCAGCTAGAGGTATTGCTAATCTGCGGTACCCCCAGTCGAATCATAAACTAAACTGGCAACACCGGTAAGCAGCATTCGCCTTAAGGCGTTCCCATATACGTCACTCATCTCAATAGTGCCGTGTGCCTCCTCTTCCATCCGCCGCCTTGAACGGCACGGAGCTGAGGGAGGCAGAAGCAGATACGCCATCGTCGCCAGCTGTCCACCGTAAGCCACCCTTGAGATAGATGCCCTGTCGAGCCTAGACGGCGGGTTTTTGCTAATACAAACATTGCCATATCAACAGGCTGAAAGCTTCAGCTTTCTGGTTCAGAAGAACGTCACAGGTACCATAGAGAAACACACCTTGAAGGAGGGTCTGGCGTGTACGGAAGCTCTGTTACCATTACATTCGGGTCACCAAATGCATATCATCACCTGAGATGATTGTCTACACGAGCAATAGAGTTGAGATTCACTGGTGTTTGTATTGCATTTCCTTTCGAACATCTATTCTAAGAGACCCGCTGCAATAGTCTCGCCTCCAGACCGGATGACAACCCTCTGACCAGATTCCAAAGGCACCTTTGTCTCAAGTTTGATCACTATCCGTGCCACACTACCTGGCTGAACAATCTTCGGCTTTTTCTTGATAACGGCCCCAGTAGCCTTGTCTAGTGTTGCAAGCATGGACTGGATCCCCCCAGCCGAGTGCAATCTTCCTCTGTGAAGATCAACTGGCATTGGCATCAGATGCTCAAACGCCATAGCCTTCATGGTGAAAGTATCTCCGCAATTGATTGGATCTGTTGTATGACAGAGCATGTCGCCGACCCTAATGTGGATAGGGTCAATGTTGGATAACGCGATGCTGGCCCTTTGGCCGGCAACAGCCCAGTCTTGCATTTCAGAGTCTACCATGATGGACTTGATGTATGCCTCCTCTCCACTTGGCTGCACGAGGATAGCGTCGCCAATCTGGATGGTGCCAGAGTCGACGCGACCCGAAATGGTAGTTGTGCCTTGCTGGGATCGAAATACCTCTGAGATGGCCATTCGGAATGGTTTCTTAAGTGCTCGAGCCGAAGCGGGTCCAGAATCCTCCAGTGCATCGATCAAAGTGGTACCAGTATACCATGATGCCGCAGGATCTTCTGTCTGTTTGACGAGGTTGTCCCCGTTAAGGCCAGATATAGGGATAAAGCTGACGTTCTTAGTCTGGAAGCCAAGACCTGTTAAGAAGCCAGACACCTGTTGCTGAATCTCCTCAAATCGTTCTTGTGACCAGCCCACCATGTCCAGCTTGTTCACCGCGACGATCAAGCGTTGCACACCCAAGCTTCGGAGGAGTAGCACATGCTCTTTTGTTTGCCCCTTCAAGCCCCTCTCGTAAGCCCCTGTGTTGGCGTCGATCACGAGGATTGCGAAGTCGGCTTGACTAGCGCCCGCAATCATGTTCGGAACAAAGTCTCGGTGTCCCGGAGCATCTAGAATAGTGAAGTTTGTCTTCTCGGTTGCAAAGTTGTTCGTTGCGATATCAATGGTTACTCCGTGCTCTCGTTCGTCACTCCTCTGGTCCATGACCCACGCCAGAGCAAAAGACTGCTTGCCAGACTTCTCCGCCAGCTTTCGATACCTATCAATGGTATGCTTCTCAACGAACTTGAGTTCAAGTAGTAGCCGGCCCATCAATGTGCTCTTGCCAGCGTCAACATGGCCTAGACTTATTAGTATTGATAAGCGGCTGTGAGAAGATCCCGCTTGACTCACCAACTACCACGAAGCTTATGCTTCTTTTATTAGCGCTGTTCTCAAACTCTTTGACCACATCAAGTCCTTTGCTCTTAGGTGGTGGTGCATCATCGACTTTCAGCGCAGAGACATCCTTGGCTACTTGGTCATCTGATGCAGAATCCTTATCTTTTGAAGTCTTCTTCGTCGTCTTCGGTGCTGGTGGGTTCTTCTTCCCCGCTGGAAAGGAATTAGAATTAGCCCTTTATTTCTTCCTTGCAAAACTCGAACCTTTCGCCTGAGCTTCAAGCACGATATCATCTGGACTCGGCTCGTCGAAGGCTTTGGGGTTGAAGAATGGAGAGCGTGTATATGGGAAAGGAAGGATCTCTTCGGGGTTGAAGTAGGGCTTTCGATCCTTTGGAGCAGGACCACAGAGCACTCGGGCAAAGGCAGATGGAGCCTTTGGTGGCGGTATTCGGGCCTCAAACTCAGGATCTAGCCAAGATGGCACATTCTCGACCTCGGATTTTGCACAGCTCAAGTGTTCATCTTGTCCCTCCTTCCGTTTCGGCGAATCATCACCGGAATGGCTGGAATGTGATGTACGACGACGTGGTTGGAGGGCAGTCGACTCTGAAATCTTTTGTCGTTTCGGTCCAAGTAGTGGGTTTTGGTTCTCCTTGCGTGGATCATCCACGATCGAGAGTTTATGAATGCCCTTTTCAGTCTGGCCCAGCTTCTCTTGCACCTTCTTCTCCTCGGTTTTCTTTTTCCTTGCAGCTGCAAGTGCTTGAAGTTTCGACAATTTTGGGGGTTCTTCACCACCCCCCAAAAGTCCTCCACGAGGACGTTCGGGTTCGACGAAGATGGTTTGGCGGTCCTTCGGTACATTGAACCAGGGCATGTCGCCAAAGTACCAGGAAGGTGGCATGCCCACAGTGGTTTGGCCAAATTTGGCTCCAAATGCCAAAGGATCATGGCCTGCTCCAGCCCCCTCTTTGAAAATACGGTGTGTGGCGGGAAAGAAGACGACGTGAGACGTACCTTCTTGGACCTTCTTCGGGGCTGGCTTAGGAGCTGGAGCGATGAAGGTTTTTGTCAGGTATGTCACTGACTTTTCGACATCGTAGTAGTAGTGCCAGAGAGCCTCCTGAATCTGCTCTGTCGTAACTTTGCCAGCCTCGGTTCCCAGGGCTCTGCGCACCTCGGTGGTTCCGTTGGCCATAGCCGCTCTATCCTCAGGGCTGAGCTCATCCTCCTCCTCCTCCTCATAGTCATCCCCATCAAACTCCGACACGATATCGTTCGGGTCGAAAGTATGGACAATCCGATGGCGCGACATTGCCACTGAAGCTTATTGTATTCGAGCCGTTGGATATTGGGGATTCCTGCACCGTTCAAAGCAGTGTTGGCGTACTTCCCAGTGTGGAAGTGTCTACTATTTGGAGCAGCGCCGTGAATGTACTTGAAAGAATGCGGCAGTGGTCGGGTCTTCGTAGGCAGAAAAGGAGAGAGCTTCTTCTTGTTAACGCGTCTGGCAAACACGTATGGTGCGGCTCGATCGTTCTTGTGGTTGGTGTGATTTCGGTGTTGCGTAGCTTGAAGATGGAGGTCGGCTAGGTATTTATAGATGTCAAGGATGGCTTTCTAAATGGCGAACATTCGAACGAGAGTAAACAATAACAAGTAAACCTAAGCTTCTCCCAGCTGTGTTGCGACAACAAAAAACTTAACGAAGACAAAAAGTTTCCTTGTGAAGTGCGCGAGGACGTTGGACCATGGCGGGGGGAGGGGCATTGGGCCAGCTTTGGTGGGGTCAATGATGCTGTCACACCGGTATTAGCTGCCTGCCCGCCCGTTGGCCCCCTGGCGTGCGGACTTTTCCTTTCCCCGCCCGCCGAACTTCTGTGGTGGAAGGCAACCGATATTCAAAAAATTCGGGGCACAAACACCAGAAGCTTCGAAGCTCAAGTTCGCCGCCAAATCCAAGGGACTTTCTGTGTTTCCGCCGTAATCGACCTTTTTCCAGCGCGTACAGTTTCCCACGGTGGTAGACCGACAGCCAAGATGGCGTTGAGTGAGTTGCTCGTAATGTTCACCTTGGAGGGGTCAAAGCTAACTGGGGATAGATCTGGATGTGTCCAACGGTACGAAACGACGGAGGCAAAAGCCAGTTCGCAGCTAATCGAGACATATAGCGGCGGTGATGAAAGATGAACAGGGCCGGCCGTTCATCGTCGTCAGAGAGTATGTTGTCCACCAAGTAGTGGAAACGTAGCCTAACAATCCTTAGTCAGGGGAAGAAGAAGCGTCAGTTCGGAAACGAAGCCGTGAAGTCGCATATTCTTGCCGCTCGTACCGTTGCAAACATCGTCAAGTCCTCTCTCGGCCCCCGAGGCCTCGACAAGATCCTCATCTCCCCGGACGGAGACATCACCGTAACTAACGACGGCGCTACGATCTTGCAACAGATGGAGATTACAAACCATGTCGCCAAGCTATTAGTAGAGTTGTCCAAGTCGCAAGACGATGAGATTGGCGATGGCACAACCGGCGTTGTTGTCCTTGCTGGTGCTCTGTTGGAGCAAGCCGCCGACCTCATCGACAAGGGCATCCATCCTATTCGAATCGCTGACGGGTACGATCAGGCCTGCGATATCGCAGTTGCTGAGTTAGATAATATCTCGGATTCCATCGAGTTCTCCAAGGAGGACACCGCCAACCTGGTTAAGGTAGCACGAACAAGTTTGGGAAGCAAGATCGTGTCGAAAGCGCACGACCAGTTCGCCAACATCGCCGTCGACGCCGTCCTCTCCGTTGCCGATCTCGACCGAAAAGATGTCGACTTTGAGCTGATCAAGGTGGACGGAAAGGTTGGAGGTGCTCTCGAGGATACCCTCCTCGTCAAGGGTGTTATTGTTGACAAGGACTTCTCCCACCCACAGATGCCTTCAGAGGTGCATGACGCCAAAATTGCCATCTTGACATGCGCATTCGAGCCCCCGAAGCCCAAAACGAAGCACAAGCTCGATATTACCAGTGTTGAGGAGTTCAAGAAGCTACAAAACTACGAGAAGGAGAAATTCATCGAGATGATCCAACAGATTAAGGACACCGGCGCTAACCTTGCCATTTGCCAGTGGGGTTTCGACGACGAGGCGAACCATTTGCTCCTCCAAAACGAGCTCCCCGCTGTTCGATGGGTTGGTGGCCCTGAGATTGAACTCATTGCTATCGCAACAAACGGCCGGATAGTACCTCGGTTTGAAGACCTTACAGCAGAGAAGCTCGGCCGCGCTGGTATCGTGCGGGAAATGACATTTGGTACTACAAGAGAGAAGATGTTGGTTATCGAGGAGTGCGCGAATACCAGGGCTGTGACAGTCTTTGTCCGTGGAAGCAACAAGATGGTGCGTTTCTCCTACGGTCAGCCATGAGCCGAAACTAACGTGTTTTAGATTATTGATGAGGCAAAGCGATCTTTGCACGATGCCCTTTGTGTCGTACGAAACCTTGTTCGCGACAATCGAGTAGTATATGGAGGCGGTGCTGCCGAGATTGCCTGCTCCTTGGCGGTTGAGGACGCCGCTGTTCAGACGGCAGGCCTGGAGCAGTACGCGATGCGCGCTTTCGCCGAAGCCCTGGACACTGTTCCTATGACTTTGGCCGAGAACAGTGGTCTCAACCCTATTGCGACTCTAGCTGAGATTAAGTCTCAGCAAGTGAAGGCCGGCTCCGGCTACCGAGGAAAGCTGGGTGTTGACTGCATGGCTGGGGGTAGCAATGACATGAAGGAAGCATTCGTCATTGATCCCTTAATCGGAAAGAAGCAACAGCTACAGTTGGCAACCCAATTATGTCGCATGGTCTTGAAGGTCAACAACGTCATTGTATCTGGAGCTGATGATAACGACTTTTAAGAGGGATTGAGATAGACGGGATGATACCAAGCATGCAAAATGAATAGAATGTGCTTTGTCCCAAATGAACCGTGTCCCATGTCCCATTCCTTTGCCGTCTTTATGATAGCACTGTGGTTCAGTCAAGTTGTGTTGGATTCAGTTGAAGATGAAATTTATTGTTCGCGCGCAGAAAAGTCACCGCTAACCATCATGCGATAATCGCCCCGAAGAGGGGAACGCTCAGGGTTAAGTCAAGCAGTGAGGTTGAGATCGAGTTTCGTCTTGAAGATAGAATGGGATGTAAGTTCAAGTTTACCGATCAAGGCGATACTCCAATAATACTAGATAACAAGGACATAAATCGGCAGTGCTTGAGCTATGCACTAAGAAGCGTGCTATGAAGTTGCAGATTACCCCATATTGTGTGAGGATAGGTACTGCAAAGAACATAAAGCTTCATCGTCGAGAATTACCACTGTTCTAGATCTTCGTAGGGCTGAGGGGCAGTCGGGCGGCAGTTGGACCGGTTCTGACAGGGGGTATTACGCGGTCCGCCAAGGTAGCGTCAGCATTGTTTCTTAAACTTCGGCAACCTTCCTAGTTGTACTATTGTCATCCTTCAACATCGCCAGAGTTTTGCAACTTCAATGTCTTGATGCCTCGGAAATATTTCATAGTTTGAGTGGCTAATCACCGTAGTGAATCTTACTCATCATGTCGGATTCCTCAGGAACAGCTTCTCCAGCAACCTCTAGCGGCCAATCCTTGGCGCTGGTCCCTACCAAACGACGTCCCATCCCGCGAAAGGGTCACACCAAGTCTCGAGCTGGGTGCATCAACTGCAAGAGACGCAAAGTTAAGTGCGATGAGGTTTCGCCAACATGCGGACCTTGTCAGAGGCTAGGGTTGGAGTGCCACTACCTCAGTAAGCAGAGCCCTAGCAGGTCACCAGAGTCGGCAACTTTGGCGCGGTCGTTACGGGCAGAACCATCGATGTTTGATATGGATGACATGAGGTTCTTTCGTCATTTCCTGCTTGACGCGTATCCACCTCTCCCGATTGATGGCTATGCAGTATGGCAACAAGTCTCTCAGCTGTCCCACGAAGTGCGTTCTTAGTTCCATGTGCTACTGTCCCCCGCTGATGTAGAGAACAGTACGAATTCCTGATGCATGCCATGTTAGGCCTCGGGGCATCACATATCAGCATTCTCTCAACAGGCAACTACAGAAAGGCCGCTCTGAAACATCGCGTTGCTGCTATCAAAGCTCTAAATGAGCATCTCTCGAAGCCAGATCTTTCGATGCCCGAGGCCGAGGCCGCTTTCGGAGCCATTATTGCTCTAACTTTCCAGTCTGCTTATATGCCAGAAGGGCTGATGGACTTTCTTACCATGGTTCGAGGATGTAGGTTGTTGAGATTGAGTCTACTACGCCCTCGGCTTATGCGGTTGTTAGGTTTTCTCATTGGCACGCATCGGATGCTCGACATGGATTCGTCAACGTTCAAGACTTTCGCCCGGTCGGCTTATGTCGGGAAGATTCGCGAACTGATTTCCTGCCATGAAATTCCAGATGATCACCTCGATGCCCTCATCGTTGAAGGGTTCTGCGCCAGTACCAGGCGTCTTGCACCTCTTTGCAAGAGTGTTCCAGAATTAGAGTTTCTGGCCCATATGCAGAGAATAGCAATCCTAGCAGTAACTGACCCTGGTGAAAGTAAGATTGATTGTTCTCGTATTCATTCCATCTCCTAACGTATCCCAGGTTATGAAGAACTCTCGTTCTTCTACGATAGACTGGGCAATATAGCTCCTGAAGACTTTGTGTCTTTCATCGACCCCAACAACTTTGTCTCCCAGTTGGTCATCATGCATATGATCATATTAGACTTCGTCATGATGCCACACTCTATTGAAGACGGTAGTATGAAAAATAGTAGTCCCGGGTTCAGAAAAGGGTTTGAGTGCCGAAGAGCCATGTCGAAAGTGTGGGTCGAGGAAATTCAAAGTCGCCTTCCCAGTGAATATCAACGGTACTCGGAGTGGCCCGTGTCGTTTGCAAAGACTCTTGTGTGCTCCATTAACCAGGATCGAGTGTGGGAGCCTTTCTTGTTAAGTGAAGGCAAGGTAACCTTGCCTGCTAAAAGTAGCTTTACATCTGTAATAGAATGGCAAGTTGGTCTATAACTATATCGTTTACGAAACTTAACTAACTACAATCTACAGGAACCCGACTTCTTGGGAAGATGGACATTCCAGTCAACTTATCAACTCTAACACTCTCCCTTCTGCCGCTCCTTGAACTGGCCAACCAGCCAAGTCCATGATATACCCGGCTTCGGTTTACACAACCCCGCCTCGGACCCGAGACCTTCCAGCAAGCTCGACTGTATCGTCAGAGTCGAGGGCCTTTCGTCTTCCTCCATCTCGGCCCAGATACCTGCTTGGGTGATAAATGCAAAAGATACCGATAGCGCCAACCATCGGTAAGGACTCAAATACCCAGAAGAGCCACTCGGTACGGAACGCATAACCCTTCGTACCCTCAGCATACTCGCAGACTCGATAAATGCACCGAACCTTCACATCTATTAGCGCCCATCACTTCAGCCTTCCGGGAATATTTACCATGATCAATCCACTCGAAATATAAACGGCCCGAACCACCTTTCTCCAACCCTCAGGCGCATCCTCCACCGCCATACGGTTCGCCAAGACATGGAACTTGCGAAACACGCAGAGGAAGAGGCCGAATGCGACGAGCTGGAAAGCAAGACCCGCGATCATCACATAACGGCCAATCAACTCCGTTTTCCCCTCCCAGTTATTAGAGCTCTGGATGCCGGAGCCATTGCCCTGGATGAGGAAGGCAACGATATCGAAGGCGACAAATATGCGCGTGAGTTTTCGACCAGGGATCTTCAGGATGCGGTGGTTCGAAGGCGGAAGCACAGCGAGGATAAGGCGACTGATCAGAAGGTAGTTGCCAGCTGCAATGAAAATCGGAGCAAGGACAACAAAAGTGAGCGTCAGGACGAAAGGAGGCTGCCAG
This sequence comes from Nectriaceae sp. PG4201, assembly GCA_023628695.1. Classification (NCBI taxonomy): domain Eukaryota; kingdom Fungi; phylum Ascomycota; class Sordariomycetes; order Hypocreales; family Nectriaceae; species Nectriaceae sp. PG4201. Next base: position 119,708 of record JAMAKE010000044.1, on the reverse strand, counting down.
CTATTAAAACGGACGAAAGGGACGGTACAGAGTTGGGGACATACCAGCTGAGATCTATTCTTGGTCGAATAAACACGAAGGATATAACCAGCAACTTCGATGGCAGCTCCGACTACAACGACGATAAAGTATTTCGCTCGATATTTGATGAGGGTCAGGTACGAGATGGCGATGAATATTATTCCATAAATGACTGCTGCAAGAACTGCCAGTGCGAAGGATGGATTGTACATCCACACATCCTCATACTTGGCCATTTTGCAGATTTGCCGATTCGACGGTTCAGGGTGTTGGGAAAAAGATAAGGTAAATAATAAAGACTAGGAAATCAAGATCTTTCTATAATCTTAAAACACAGGAAGCCAATGGCACTGTTCTTCATCCCTCCCTTCCCCACGACAAGATAACCCCTATATACAACACCTCAATACACAGGCCACGCATTGCTCTCGGGTTCGATGCGAGAATTAGTAGTAGTTGCGCAAGCTCCTCATGAACAACTGCAAGCCACAAGCCAATGTCATCGTTGAAACTGTAGCCGCAGCGGCCCTGCTCGAGCAAGTCGGGATAAGACACCCCTGCCATTACGGTTGGAGGTTGCGTGGCGGCTATTATCCAAAGCGATGAATCCGATGAGCCAATCAGAGACGGTCATTTGTGGCAGGGCTGAGGTGCAGAGATTGGGGCTTGGTCGTTTACTGTATTTGGTAATAGCAGTGATTACATATGGGACAGTCGTTTACTTGGAAGGAACATCATTTCGGTTTAACCGCTGAAGGCCCGAGGGCTCTGAGGCGGTCGTTTACTGCAAGAGAGTAGCTGATGCTAAAGACCCCTCGTTTACCAGAATTGGTTACTGAGGTGGACAGGCGACTTACGCGTCCTCACCACCACTCTGTATGACGATAGCAATGCCCATATTTTAGGGCCTAAGATCATTTAAAAAGGCAAGGCTATTTCTTCAAAGTTATTCTTAAACCTAACCTTATTCCATATTACGTCTTCAAACCCGAGAATGGACGATGCCAGTGGTTCGCTGGGGGCATGAAACCTTACCCTAGACCATTTGCATTGACTACACCTGAAGCCATGTAGAGCTTCATTTCATACCATCGTCTCCTTGATTTTCACAAGCTTTGCATAATCTTAAGGTTTCTTAGGGTTTGCTTTGTACTCCTTCACATGCCAGGTTCATCACATTCAGTGTTATCGTCAGTTACGATAAGGGTTGCAGACCACCACCACCACTCGGTCTGCTGTGCAACATGGAGGACGACAGCTTCACGAGACTTCATACGTCAAAGCCGTGGATTGATCTTACCATGAATCAACTCTTAAAGCATCCACAATGCTTATTTAGGTCATTCAGTGGCAACGCTTGTCATCACACCTCGATGCAGGACGCTCCGTGAGCAAGGCATCACCAGCATCTGATTCATACCACCCTCCAGTCACTTACACGCCAGCCCAATATCTGAACCACTCCTCGGGTCGTTCGATCCAGCCTCCCATCTTACAATTTCAAACTCGGCAGAGACCTCGTGACTCAAGCGCGATATCAGCTACTGAAGACATTGTACTCAGACCCTGTTGCGCAGCTCAGGCAGTGATGTCAATTGAAGCAGCTGATTGGGATTGATGATGGACGTCATGGCGTCATGGCGCTGTTGGGCTGGGAAGCGTGACCTGGAAGCAAGGTCATGATTTGAACAGCGCATAAGGGCTCGAGACAGGCAGAAACCCACCAATACTGCACTTTAGCCGCGGAACAAGGGCAGAAAAAAGAAAGAAAAGAAATAATAATTAATGGCATGTGAGTGATTATTTTTTGAGTGGCTAATGAGACGACGGATGGAACGATGACTGCATACAATGGAGTCTTTGTTGTACGAGGCAAGATTTCCTTGAGCTGACTCAGTTCAGTGGCTGGGATGCCTCTCGGGGACCTCGTAGGTGACATTTTGGGGCGATGCGCACTATATTTCATCTTACATTGCATTGAATTAGAATAGCACTGCCACATGCTGTTGTACTTCACTACGGAATAATGGTACCTCACAGTTCCGAGAATGGAGACTTGTAAGTCCCTGGGCAGCTGAGCTGTTGCTGACTGAACAAATGGTCCGCCGCCACTCCTGGGCTGCTGCATGCATCATGGCATGTGAGTCAAAATCGAGATGCTCCATGGAGAAGGACAAGATGGTTTCACAAGATTGAAACAAATAAAATTAAAATAAATAAATAAATAAATAAAATGTCGATTAAAGAATTTTATTTAATTGAAATTTGCCAGTATTTCCCCCCCCTAGTGTAATCCCATGGAAACAAAAGGGATAGAAACTCAACTATTAAGCATAAAGCCATGTGAGGGAGAACAACAACAATAACAGCCACTGACATACCAGCCACAACGAGGCTCAACCTCCCTTGAAGCCAAATAAAAAGTGCCCAATAAAATAAATCAAGCGAAAGAGCAAAACTAAAAAATGAATAAAATTCCGTAAAAATTAAATCAATCCGAATTTAAAAATAAAAATCAATACACGTCGCGCAGAGAGCCTACCGTTTTGCCCTCCACCTCGGGGAGCAGCAGTCCGCCGTCCCGGCCTCACCGCCCGGCAGTGATGCATATACTTGTGTACACTTCGAGGTCATCTGCTTGATGATTGCTGAGCTGGCATGCCCATCCATCTTCAACATGGATTGGATCTCCATCCACCATCGCACGCCCTCCAACCCGAGTCTCAACCGCCCACACCTTAATTAGCCCACGCGCCGCCCCCCGCGACATCCCCATCGCCTCAAAAGTCCAAACCTCTTCTATTGTCGCACTCGTTGGCGTTCTCCCTCGCCTATCACGGGCCCTCACTCCGGCAAGTATCGAGATGCGAGGCCGGACATGTCTTAGACACCATGTCACTAAGTGCCGGATTGTTGAAAGACGTGGTGCGCCTAGCCATGCAGGGCTGGCTGTGGAGGGGGGAGGGGCCGCGAGTCTAATGTCATTGTTGCGCTTGAGCTTTGATCAGAATATGGATTGTGACATTTGACAGTTGACGAGTTTAGACGTTCTTTGTTTGTTTTTCTTGCCTGTTTGTTTGTTTCATCGCATGTCTCGTGCGGGGACGCCTCCCGGTCGTTGACGTCGGAGTTCACAGGACCAGCATCGTACACTGCCATCGTCAACAAGTTACCCGGCTGCCAGGACAGGTACTTCACATGCGAGCCAATCTCGTATTGTGAAGCTGCAATATCACAGTCCAGATATTTTGGTTCCAGCGGTTCCGCTGTCATCCGATCCTTCAGGTAGCTCAACAAGCCATCAACCGCCCGCAGTTGGGCAGCATCAATCTCCCCATCACAAGCGCCCTCGACCTGTCAGACGTCGGCATGGAAGTCGACTGCAACTCGCCAGCTCGAGTGGCTAGTCCGAGGGCCCCCATTGCCAATCAATCTCATCATCTGCGGTATTGAGATCTGGAGACTAGCATTGCCTGCTGCAACGTTTCGACGGGTGGCCCGGGTAGCTGGGATCTTTGCATCTGGAGTCACAACATTCAGGTTGTGTATCCACCACCGTTCTGGTTACTAATAGTATATCCGCACCAAGTCTGGCGACGATCCCTCCAGCCACAGGATTCCCCCACGAGGCGCCAAACCCGTGACTCATAATGGCGGGTGGGATGTTTTCTCATTCCTCTTCTAGAAATCTGTCCCTATTGGTTACGACGCCAGCTCTTGACAGCTCCCTATGATAGTCTCAGAACGGAAGGGCGGTTTCCCCAACGCTGCAGCCGGCATCACGCATTTGATCTTGCTTCCCTCCCTGCCCTTGTTTTCAGGCCAAGGCGTCCTGCAGGCTGGCTGCAGAACGACCTCACCTCCAGTATGACCGCCACTTGGGGGGACTCGGTGAGCGCAACCGTTGCCAGTGGTGGTGGGATGACTCCATGGCAGAAGCAAATAACTGAACGGTCAGGAAGTCAGCCTGTGGCTGATAAGTTTGCACAAACCCGCCCTCGTGGCCAGACTTGTATGGCCCCAGGTCATGGAGCATGCTCAACTGTCACTTCCCCGACGTCTACAAGTCATGCTTGTTTGTTCGCTAGTCTGAACATGACACAAGGATGGGACAGGCTGTCAAACTATCTCTAACAAGAGTATTTGTGAGATGTATCGAAGTCACATCTGGAGTGTCGCCCAAGTGGATTGCATCTCTGCATCTCGCTTATCCATGTGGTTGCGCGGTTCAATGCGAGGAAGTTTTCTGGACATTACCTGCATGTATTAGGGATTTAACCCTACATATCATCCGGGGCGGTGGGTAGTCCGCTGAATATGCTTGATGATCGTTGCTATTGGCTCCTAGCCGGTGATATCAGGCTAATCTCAAATGTTCTCACTTCACCGTTTGATACGCATAGACATAGATCACTTTGTGGCAATGATAGGAGATGGCACACGGCCTATGCCTAATCCAACACATGTAGGACATTATGTGAAGAAGGCACTTTCTCATTAGTAGAGTGGGACTCTGCTACTTTTCGCTACCTTCATGCCGGATACATAATCACCATTCATGAACCAGGAACATGTAGTACTCTGAAACACTACAGATACTTTCTGTTCAGGGAACATAGCTGCAAACTAATACTGTGTAGACGGAAAACAAAGACGAACATAAATGTAAGGCGAAGTCACTATATAGAAGGTATAGTGGAGGACATGAGACGGGCTGCTAGACTTCTCTAATGTAGCCTTTGTCTTTGATACGCCAGTCTATCTGAATGGGAAGTTGACTGGCTCAGTATTATCAAGAAGTCCTAACACATCTAACTTATCCTTCTTTAACTTCATTTATTCACTATACAACGTACGGAGATCTGTCTGAGTTTGCGTTCATTGGCGCCGGCTGTTTTTTAACAAGTGAGTGGTCTTCCTCCCAATGTCCGGATAGCACTCGCTCCCTTTGCAGAGGAAGGGTGCTTCGTAAATTGTATTGAAATTCCTGTTTCGCTAGAGTTACTTTGGACGGTCAAATCATCTACAATGACTCAAAATGTGTCCCGTTGGTAGGGAGCACTGGAATTCGAGCCATGTCTGTCTGCTCCATAATTGGTGTGGGGTGTTTGAAACCGACACTATGAGATGAAAGCCATCATAACCACCATTTCCTGTTGACTCATAAGAAACTAATACCTTATTGGAAGGCTACTCAATTCATATTTCCTACTGTGACTCCCAATACGACTTATACGGCATACGAAGTGGCAGAGGCGACTGCTTTCGGCTTTCCTTATGAGTAGCCATGACGCAATGTGAGTCATCCGTGGGCCTAAATCAGCGTCTGGCCACCATCGTCGCTAACCAAGTCTAGCGTGCAGCGCGCCCCGGAGAGCCGAGATAGTCTCGCCACTACCATTGAGCCTCATCGATTCGCCTTCAGCATATAATCCTCGAAGAATCTCTCAGCTCAAGGGCTTGTTGTACATTAAGCTACTCTCATTCTATTGCGCTGGCGTTTAGTTTTTTCATCACGACAGCGTCATTTGATTTCCCCGCAGTTACACCACTGTTACCACCATCGCCGCCACGACTGACTCTCTTCAGCAATTCGGCGCAACATCAACAAAAGTGACAATCATGATACCTCTTAAAAGTCGACCAGATGGCTCGCCTCAGACCCGTAAACAGGCTGTGGTGGAGCCTTCATCGTCGCGTGTTGTTCCGAAGCCCGTTCCGGCTAAAGATCCTAGGCAGTATCAGATCGAACAGATTCGACGACGATACTCGCCAAAGGAGACGACTATCGCTGATGGAGCGACATCTTTGATCTTCAGCATGAAGCCTTCAGACCCGGATTTTCCGTTTGAGCTGGCCCATCTCGATTGTGATCTCCGTGTTCCAGTTGATTATCCGGAAGAAAGGCCGGTATTGCTGGTGAGAAACAAGGACATTCCGAGAGGATTTGGTCTCAATATCGAGAGAGGCTGGGATAGGCTGGCAGAGGAGAAACAGGGCGCTACCCTTTTGGCTCTCACCCGTGAATTGGACAAGCACCTGGAAGGGTTTTTGTCTGAACAAAAGGTCGAGACTGTCAAGCTGGTAGATTTTAGGGATACGAGGCATCTAGACGCTCAAAACTCAGAAGCGAAGAAGCCTGTTGTAGAACCTGTCGTGGCCAAGCCGGTTCCTGCTCAGCAATCTCGACCTTATGTGCCAGAACGGTCTTTTACAAAAGAAGAGATTGCTGGTGCGAAAGCCAGGAGGGCTAAAGAGGTACAGCAGCTCGAAGCACGAATGAAACGGGTAGACTTGTATCGTCGATCGCCGGATGGGATTGTGTACACTCTCCCCATCGAGCCAAGACGGCGGACTGAGCTTCCACCTGGATTGCAAGGAGTGCGAACCATCCACCTGATTATTCCACTGCTCTATCCTCTGCAAAACCTACGGCTTCAGCTGAACGAGGCCAACTCGAAAGATGCTGAGCCAGTGGAGGAGCTGTTTACGAAGAAAGCGAAGAACCAGCCGCAGATGACGCTCATGAGCCATCTGGCCTACCTTGCTCAGAATCTTCACCAGCTAGGAAAGGAGGCAAAGAAATTGGAACCAAAAGTCGAGACACCGCAGGTGCCGGCCGTACAGGAGGTCACAGGAAAAGAACATGAAGTTGGTGCGCCTGCACCTACAACTGGAGAAAAGGGCCATATTCAAGTCATCCCCCGACCGCCAGAGTGGAGTTTGGTCTATGGAGAAGACGGTTCAGACGAGGATTCGACAGATCCTGATGACGAAGATGATGGTGGAGCTGCATTGTCTGCCGAAGAGGAATCCAAGAAACCCGAAAACACCTCGGTGCCCTTGGAGACCCCTGAACGTGGGACCATGATCTCATTTCCATCGGTCGAACTTCACGGAATCGAAATTCTCGAGGTCGCCATTTTGAGCATCAGCGTCAAATGTGAGCGATGCAAAACGGTCAACGAGATTGCGAGCCTCAAGCCTGGGGTCGAGAAGACGACCAGCTGCAAGAAGTGTGCCACCCCCTTTGCGGCCATGTTCAGACCGCAGTTGGTTCACGAGCACTCTTTAAGGGCCGGTTTCTTGGATCTATCAGGCTGCAAGGTCGCAGATATGCTACCGAGTACATTTGTACCTACATGTGCGACATGCTCGACCCCGAGTGCGGGACTACTCTCTGTCAGGGGTGAAACAACAATCAACATCTGTCGCGAATGCCACGGCAGATTCACCTTCAAAATCCCCGAAGTCAAATTCCTGCTCATTACCGCCGGAAAACTCCCCCCTCCACCCACTGGCCCACGTCGAAAGCAAGAGAAACTTGGCCTTCATGCTGGTGAGCCTCTACCTAGTAAGGGCGCCTGTAGGCACTACCGTAAGTCATACCGGTGGTTCCGCTTCTCGTGCTGCAACCGCGTGCACGCGTGCGACAAGTGCCACGATGAGGCTGAGGACCACATCAACGAATGGGCGAACAGGATGATTTGTGGATGGTGCAGCCGGGAGCAGAACTATGCTGTCGAGGCGTGTGGGTTCTGTGGAAGGAGTGTTATTGGGAGAAAGGGGAAGGGGTTCTGGGAGGGTGGAAAGGGGACAAGGGACCAGAGGATGATGAGTCGGAAAGATCCGAGGAAGCATAAGAGGATTGGGGGTTCGCAGGCGGCTAAGGAGTAGGAGTTTTGTGATGATGGTTGAACCCGTCTTGATCTGAGCATTAAGGAGACGTATGGTTCGTCCATGCTCTGTGTACTTCTTGTAGTGGCTACGATACCTTCGCTATCACCATCAAAAGTATCCTTAACATATTGCGGAATAGCAGTATCACATCATGGCGATCAATATTCAGCCCCCAATCACTAATATATCCCTACCACCACCTCCCGAGATTCAGCGGCTACACCCGCGCCTCAAGCCTCGTAACCGCCCCCAACAACACATGACCATCGCCATCACTAGCACAGTCCAATCTAATGACCATAAAGACAGCAGCACAAGAACAAGGACTCTTCAGCTCATAAGCTGTGTACGACGCCCAAGACACCCTCGGCGTCTAATATTCCGTCACGCGCGTTCTATTTGTGGGCGCTTATTGCTGCACTGTCATTTGGGCACGCTTTGTGCGCCACCTGTGCCACGAGCAAGGAGAGTTGATTCGTGGAAAGACGGGAGGGTGCAGGCTGTGAAAGGGTTGTGAAATGGTTATTCTGGGCTATTTGATCTTGTGCAAGGGCCGTGAAGGCTTTGGAAGGATATCCGAAACAACCTGGCGGTTAAAGTTGACGTCGATTGTTAGTGGTAGAATAATAGCACATGGAGGAGGCTTAGCATCGTATTGGCAAATGGCCTTCCTGGGTGACACATAACATTAATTGGCCATTAAATCCGTTTAATATTTCGTGATTAAATGTGAAAAGACCGATTTAAATTTTATAGTCGTATCAATACGGAAGCTGATGCCAAACCGGTCACCGAGGTCAGCACACTTGCCATATCTCTTACCATATCTTTTGCTAATCAACCCAACCCCCCAAGGTGGCTGGTGACACAAGATGGGACACCTCGGTCTGGCAGTACTAATACGTAAGTGTCACGTTGTTCGTCCATACCTTACTGGCTTGCCTCAGAACCCGAACAGAGGACATGGGCTACTCGGGGAGAGACGGAAAGCCACCCTGTCGGTAACGCAAAGGATGCGGAGAAAGACGCGATGAAGGGGTAGGTTGGGGGTCATTAAGGGTTTAAGGGTTTCGCGATCTGGGCTTGTAAATTTGCAACCAATACGGCTGGCTATTAATGATGCATGCCTGGCCAGGATGGGAATCCCGGGCTGGTAGGGCGAAGGACGGGCAAGCTCGAGGGAGGGAGATTGAAACCATGGGTTTTTAGGGTGGCTGGTGAATGATGAAGCATGGTTTGACCTTGATTTCCCTATCGTCGGACTGATGGCGTTGAGTAGGAACATTGATACTTGAAGTTGAGACTTTGTGATATCCTCGGTCAGAGTTCGGCAAGCAGGCGCGGGCTTCCAACCGAGCGTAAACAATACAACATCCCAAAGCGTCCTCCGACATCTTCACAGCCTCCCTCGTGCATCCATTCAACCCCAGCACCTTTACCCCAGAGGCCATGACCCCGGGGTTAGGCATCGTCATGCGCGCTCCCCAATCTCACGTTTGTGGCCAAACGCAGCGGAACCGCAACCAGTTCGTCGGATCGCGGGTTTCGTTTCCCAGAGTCGCAATGCAGTCGAAGGTGGGCAGACGAGCAGCCGGAAGGGGAAGGCTTCCTGCTCCTTGATGGAAGGGTAGAGGGATGGGATGTTTCCGGATTCAGACGAGACATCACAGGGTTCACGTTTAAGGGAGGGGTGGGAAGGAAGCGTGGGATGTTCTGATATGGATGGCCGTGGCGAGTTGGGGGTTGGGGCGTGGGATGAATAGTTTGGAGATGGAAAGTGAGAGATTGATACTGATACTGTAGATGGCGAGATAAGGGTCCTTCTGTTACCTCGTCTAGATGTTTACCGTAAGAGGTAAGTCGATAAGCCTGATAGCGATGATCATCATCGGACGGCATAGCCTCTCTTGTGGAAACTGCGGCGCACAGAACGCCGTGCAGGTCATGTAGGTAACGCATCATATTGGTGATCGCTTGGCCTGGGCTGTTGGTGCTGCCGTTCCTGCATCGCGACATGCGCGGGCATATGCAAGACGATGATCCAAGACCGCTAACCAAAGCAACAAGACCCCATTCACGAGGTGGAATAGGAGTCGCTGCCTTCGTCCGAAGCAAAAGGGTCGATGCTTCGATGAACAGCCAGGTACCCCACAAAACACTCCCATCCACCAGGGCCGGACCTTGCTCTCCCATCGTCACCAGACCCTTTGAGGGCATTTTGAAGATGAAGCCCCTCGCCCCATGATTCGATTCTCCTCTCTGCCGTCATCCTCATGGATGGTCCTAGATTGGGCGCGTCGACGCAAGATCCACTTACTGCACTTAAAGGAGGGGGGATGCGCCGATATGGCTGAATCTAGTTGTGGGCGTGTGACAGTTGAAACACCACCAGCGAAGCCATCGCCATCGGCTCATCGCCACGCGGCGACCTAGTTCGCCTGGGCAGGAAGGGTGGACAGCGTGATTGTTTCTTGAAGCGAATAGCTGGCTTAGCGTTGGAATGAGGCGTTCGGGGAAGGGCGGATAGAAGGACGGACCGTTGCTGGCGTGCCGTCACGGGGCGTCGCATGGCCTGGCTCGTCTGGTTCACGATGGCATCCTCTGATACCTTACCATCTTAAGATACTACATCATCCACTGCCCACCGTGCTCGGAACTTTGTAGTATGGAGACATGGTGCAGTGGTTGCATGCCGACGCTCGTCCGCGTCCACCTCACAATGCATCTATCCTCCATCATTGGCCGCTGTAGTTCCTCGAGAATCTCCCCCTCCCATTAGCTTGCAGAACATCTCTAAACTCGTGTCATGAATGAATCTTGACCGTCCTCCATCGTCTCATCAGGACCCTCCTCCCCTCTCGGTCAACGATTCAGCTCCCTCAGCTCATAGTGGTCGCCCAAGACGTGAATCCATGCATCAAAGCGGCGGTTCCGCAAACCACAGAGCGCAACCACGTGCACGAGGCCATACTGACCCCCATCCATCGTACAAGGATCCATCCATCCGGAAAACAATCCGCATTGACTGATTGATTTGATTTTACCCGCTCAGCTGTCGAGTCAGGCGCATCTTCAGCAGCCTTCGGGGGCCAGGGGACCCTGCAACGCGGATGGGCTTCCGGGCATCAGGGGCCGACCCTGGAAACGTGGTGGCTTTGTCTGGGGGGACCGTGGGCAGGCGGGGCTTCTAGAAGCTGTGGAAATTGCCCGTGAGCAGGTTCTTGATGGATGGGTCGAAATAATCGTTTAATGATTCCGCTTTTATTTTATTTCGATTTGTTGCAACGGTGGGCTGATTGTTCCTCCTCAGCCAAACGGTGGCCGGATGGGGAACATAACTTCATAGAAGACATTCAGATGATGGTTGAAGAGGGCAGAAGCGGTCGTAATAGAGTTAGCTCTCTCACGTTAGGTAGTCAAAGGTTTAGAGCTTATGCCTGAGGTGTGGTTCTCTACTCTGCGACCTGCATTAAAACCCGTGGCAGGAATCTAGAAAAAGCAACGCCTCCCCTCAATCAACCTCCTCTCTCGCGGCCAAGTTCCGACCGTATTGAAAACCGGTGACCGTCTAAAGAAATACGGACCTTTAAAAACACAAGAAATAATTAAATAGGGAAATCGAATAATTCAGCGTCCCACCTCAGCGGTCCTTCTCCCCTGCCTGGTCCCATGGAACAATCCATGGCCATCCCCCGGCCACTTTCGCCTCCTGATCCCATCACCGAAGGCCTTTTTGACAGCTCCGAGGCTCTGGACTGCGCCGCTGATCCCGGCTAGCATCGCCGGGAGACTGCCCCGAGTGGAAGCCCGCTCACTTTTATCTTGTTGCCTGGGAACGAATGGGCGCATCTCCAGTGTGCGGGCGGTACGGTGATTGGACTTGCGTTTATCTTGACCTTGATTCTGCGGTCCGGTTCCATGGTTCCATCAGGGAGGACCCGACCGCTAGATACCAGCTTGGACGCATACTACGTAGTAGATGCTGGGGATGAGGGGCCCCGAGAGTGGAATGGGGAGCCGTATCCCACGGCGTGATTTCCGATACAGAGCTGGTACCGAGACTGAGGCTAAGCGGCAGTTTGTCGATCCTGACAGGGCCTGGTCATGTTTTTTAAGTCTGTCCAGTGGTTCTAGGATCATCAGATGGTAGAATACCCTTGGGAAATCTTGGGCCTCAATGTTACGGGTAAGTACTGGGACCCTCTTCCCGCTTTGACTGACCTCAACGGAGGATCAACTACACCCACCGATGAAGAGTATCAGCACCATCAGGCTAAGGCTAGCTTCAGCGGATCGATATCCATATAGTATCAAATACTGGAATTACTGTTTGCTAGGGTCCGATGGAGACGTTGGGCATCCTTTCGCAATCTCGCGTCCTCAGTTCAATGTTCTGTCGTGATACTGATTACGTTCTTCACTAGAACACAAAGGGAGTTTAGCCGTCTCATCTCTATCCGAGCATGGGTCGCAGGATGAGCAATTACCTCCTTCTGGAACCTGACCTCCTGGTAACCAATCCTCATTGATGCCTCTTCCGGAGTTGGTCTACACAGAATTTCCACCAGACCTTCCACCAGATTGGTCTCCGCTGGGTTACCGAACCAACATTGACCGAGTCATAATAGCGATCCGTGACGAATAACCCAGCCCCCGCATTAGGATCCGGTTCTTTTCCAAGAGCTGGGCACCAAGTGAAAAGTGCCAGGATTGTTGCTACACCTGCAAGTGCGCAGCCTGTCGCCCAGACCGTCTCCATGGACCTCACGACAGCGCCGAGATCCTCCGCATTGCTGGGGCCTCCCTCCTTGAGAGAATTTCGGAGTCTTCTCATCATGTCCCGAGCTAGTGCTGGGTCCCTTCCGAGGAATTCGAGTTCTGTTTCCAGCCGGGTGGAAAAGACGCCAAGCCCGAGTGCAACTCCTAAGCACTGACCTGCGGATCTCAGGACATAGACCATGCTGATAGCATGACCAGCATCTGCTCTGAGAACCGTTGCCTGAATGCCGACTGACATTGCCGGTATTAGCGCACCGAATGCGATGCCCATGGCAGCACTGATGGTTAATATTTGCCATTCTGGCATATTCGAGTCGATAAGAATCATGATACCTAGCACGGCAGTGGTCAAAACCCATCCGCAGCGCAGAAAGTAAGCGTAGTCGCCTGTTTTAGAGACAACCAATCCAACGATAATTGCCATCGGGGCCACTGAAAACGTCGCGGGAAGAGCCCAGACGCCAGTCATGAACGGCGTAAGGTGTTCCACACCGAGGTAGAAGAGGGACATATAGTAGAGAACCATCCACATGAGCGCGCCGTGAATTACTGTGTTCACAAACTGAAAGATCGTGTCCCATTCCTCGAAGATAGAGTTACGAAACATGGGTTTGTTGGCACCTAGTCGTTCATAAACCCCTAGGAATGCGAACCCTAGGAATGAAATACTCAAGGGGACTATGATCTGGGGCGACAGCCAAGGGTATTTTGCGCCCCCCCAAACCATGGGGAAGAGAAAAGCGATTGAGGATACGATAAATACCAACATTCCGGTCCAGTCCAGTGGCTTGAGCAGCTTCGAGTGCTTACCGCTGGGTCGGTCCCAATCAAGCCAGATATATGCGCCAATGAAACTTAGCACAAGGAAGGGTAGGTTGATCCAGAAAATCCACCTCTAAGCAACAGCTGTTAGACTTCTCTTTTACTGAGCGTATCTGAGACTCACCCATCCTATGTGCTCATTCTGAGTGAATACGCCCGCAATGAGTGGCCCAGAGACGGTTCCTAAGGCCCAAGAGACATTCAAGAACGATACCCACTTCGATCTCTTTCTTAGAGTGAACAAGTCCGTAAGAATGAGGGCCCCTAGCGGAAGCGGCCCTCCTGCACCAAAACCTTGAATACCTCTTCCCGCAAGGAGCATCCTAGTGTTCGTTGCAGCACCGCAAACCACTGTTCCTCCAACGAAAAGGACGAGTGCGAAGAGGTACGCAAGCTTCCGACCAGTAACCGCAGAGAATTCTATGAAAATTGGCTGGGCTCCAGTCGCCCCTAGGAGGAAAACTATCCCCAAGCTTAAGCTCTCTGACGTTGAGGCATTCAGCTCGTGAGCAATAGTCTATTTCTTGGTAAGGTCATGTTAATTTTGAATGTCAGGGTTCGACTTACTGGTAGGCTAACGCAGATGCAAGTTGCATCGAAGGCCTGCGTAAGGCTCACAAGGCTCAGAACGAGGAAGATGAGTATTTTCCTCTTATGAGGTACCTCCCCATAATTGGGAGTGAGAGTGTCGGCAGACTCAACAAGGTCGAGGGACGCTGTGAAACTTCGCATCGGAAAGCCGTTGGTCTCAGTACCCTTTTTCCAGGACGGAATCACCATTTTAGTCGGTCGGTGAATTTGCAGATTTGGTGATCATGTTACCGACAAGTTTCTCTGCGAGGTCGACGCGCTTACGATGATTGAGAATATCTTGCGCTGGATGGTTCCGAGTCTTGTTCGGGCCGGGTCACCTTAATGGGGTTGTGTAAGTGTGCGGTGGTAACCTTCTCAATTATCTATGATACGAATGCTAACCATGATAGCATCAAGAACTCAGATAACGAGACATAGCGAGGCGGGGTAAGAGAAATTTGAAATGGTCTCAAATCACAATTATCCGAATAACACGTTGTCTATACAGGAGTCTCCTTTGTCCTCGGTCGTGGATTCTTCGTCTTGAATGTTCATCCCTCGACATGATACCCTCGCTTCTCCATAAAGAAACGATACAGTTGAACGACTTTTACCCTCGACAACGTTTATCAATACCCAGTAGAAATCGTCGTCATGGAAAATAGCACCAGCGGCCCGGTGCTTTATTGCGCCTTTGTCGCGTGCACATGCGCATACTGGCCAATGTTCCTCGCCACAGGTTGGATCTTCCGACGTTTCTTCCCAGACTTCTACGACCGTCTAGAGAGGGAGGACAAGACCAAGAAGCTCGTGCCCGTTATCATGATGATTGTGCGGGTCGTGCTTGGTGTCGGCATATCATTGCCCTCGTGCGCCTACGCTGGGTACATGACACCACCTGGCATCAACCAACCTCTCAGTGTGGCCGGTCAGATCTGCATCGTTTCTCAAACCACCGTATGGGCAACCGAGATCAATATCGTGATGCAGTACTCCAATGAACTCTTCGTCCATCACATTATGTGTCTCTTCATCACTATAAACGCTGTCCTCAGTCCGTCCATCCACCAGATCAAGCCGCTATATATCTACTTCGCGGCACAGATGGGAGACCTCGGACCGGCTGCTATAATCATCACGAAGATGACAGGGCGGAAACCTGCGACCTCGAAGTTGTTGTACTATATTGCCGTTGCTTCGACTACTTGGCTCATCTTTGGCAAGTGTGGTGCGACGGGAACCTCCCTTGGCCTGGCTCTTCAGAATCCGTATCGCATTGGTGACTGGGTCTGGGCGGTTTGTCTGTCTTTCTTCTGCATCTACTCCCTATATGGAGCATATCGGAACTTGAAATGGATAGGGATTGTGAAACCCGACGACGAGCGATTTTACGGCGTTATCTTCATGAACAAGGTCCGCGTCCATGCGTCTCACTTATGGCTAGGGATCGCATTCGGAACGACGTTGGTCTCTACTCTCTTCGTCTATTGCCTCTACAGCCCTAAAGAGGTGACTCGCGAGGAGATAAGCGCAGTGGCCATTCAAGGCCTCATTGCAGCTAGTATTGGGCTGACAAGCGCCATAATTCTACAACTTGACTATCAGGCCGTGTCACTTCGGACAGACCCCCACAGCAGGGATCTGAATCTTCAGTATGGGCTGATCTGCGCATCTGGATGGATCGCTTGGGCTTCTGGTGTCTCGAGAATTGTGGACGAGCCTACGATTCTAGCGGCCGTGGCGTTCAATATCCCCTTATTTGAAGCCATCACGCGAGTTGGACACTACTACTCCGCAAAAGAGCAATCTAAACGGTCAGAGAATGGGGCATACTTCATGAATTGTGATAAAAAACGTGGGCTACTGGTTGCTAGAAGCGTACGTTCAGCAAACATTGTGGACAACACGGCCCTAGTTGAACCCACCGCAAATGAGAAGAAACCTTTAACGTGGTCACGATTCAAGAACGAATTGCTTGGGAAGTCTCTAGCTTATAGGAATATTAAATTTCCAGTGGCTACTGGGACTTCATTCGGGTCGACGACATGCCAGGAGAACTTCGCCGATGAATCGTCCACTGACGAACAATCACCCGAAGAAGAACTGCTCAAAAAACCTACCGATATCATCTTCCAAGAGCCCCCACTTGACCCCTTCATCGCAGAAAGACATCTTGGCATGTTCTATTCCAACCTATCAATTTACTGTCTTTTTGTTGGATGCCTTTTCGCGGATGTTTCTAGCCTCTCCGAGGTAGCTACACTGTCCGTTGCTGCTACAGTGCTCACGCAACTACTTCGGTCTCCTGGTATGATCCTCACAGCCGTCAAGGACGCGCGCACTCCTATTGTATTACATGCCCTGCTCACTGCTAGTATAACAGTACTCGGAGGATGTTTCGCACTCTACGTTCTATTCGCGATGAACATGAGAGCCCTATCGTACAGGCAGATGGCCTTGAAGGTAGTCATGCTGACGTGTAGTGCTGCGGCCGGACGGTCGATAGAGTACCTGCTCCAGCCTCACAGGAAAGAAAAGAAGCTAGAGGGCCAAGGACCTCAGAAGAAGGCTCGTAGCAAGATTTTCAACATGTGGACCTTCACAATTATCATGTCTATCTTACTTCAGGCTATCAACATAGGAGAGGTCATCCGCGATCCGAGTTACACGCCGATAGAGGATTTGCCAATGGGATGGAGAAACTTCAGAACTGCTCTCATAAGCCCGGTGACATGGATTGGAGCTGCATACATGGTTGGACTACCTGTAGTGGGCTTGGGCGTGTTGAATGTTTGATGGACGTCAGTTTAAACTCGTGGTTTGAGCATGTTAGTCTCGGATAGTTTACTTGGATACCCAGACTCCCAGTCTCCTAAGGGGGAGGTTGGAGCGTCGAATGCTTTGGGACATCGTTGTTTAAGCTTATTTAATTATTCTTTTTTCAATAATTCATTATTTAATTGCCTAGTATTATCTTTATTCCTCCTCTGTCTCTTTGATGTACATTCAGAGAATCCCTGGATACTTTGAATCCCTACGTGCAGATGAAACAAGAGACGATCCCCTAGCTCCCCGAAGCTAGAACGGCCTTTTTTCCCCGCAAGATCATATGCCTCTACAACTGTTGAAGATCCCGCATATGACCTTCCTTTTCTGACCATGAGCAACCACCTACTGTAGTACAACTCACCGCCTCGTGGAGCCCTCGTGGAGAGGATTCAAACCCGTCTCTTAGTGAAAATGTAACGTTAGTGTCCGTGTCGTCATCTTCTATCAGGCTTCCATTTCACGCTTTGTATGGTGTACCATCATGTGTCTTACCCCAGATCCTCCCGCTCCCCCGGGACCTGTCATCTGAATGCCACCTGTCAATCCTTGTCCAAGGTGCCCTCAAACGGCTGGGTCAAGCGCGGTTTGCGACAGTCCCCCCTCCGTTTCACCGACTTGTTGACTCTTCATACCTGATCGAGAAGCTCACATGCATCAAAGCCAGGGAGTATCCGTCCCGAAGTCCGGAAGGGTGTTTCAGAACACCTCCTTCGTAGGGTTGCCAACGCATCGAGGCTCTATCACAAGACTGTGCGTATAGCCCGCGGATTCACGGAGGAATGTGGGTTGGGATCCAGGGAGAGGATAGACTACGTCTCGGAATTCCGGTGCGGGTAATGATCGTGACAGGGGTTGGAAGGGATGTGATTTTTCAGATGTCAGCTGAAATCTTCTCGCCAAGTCCCTCCCTATACCAAACTTCTCTCAGCATGGAATGCCTCAAGATACTCCCTACTGATAAAAATAAATTAAAAATTGATAGCGATTATCGTGTACATTTCGATACTGTGACACCCCTAACCCTAGAATAACCCTAGTCCTAATCCCTACGATCATATGCTCCCCCAATACCATATTCGGCCCATCCGCGGCCGGACAACACCCCAGCACCCATCATTCATTTCGCGGTCTAATAACCCGAAACCACCGCCGGAGGATGCTCCCGCCTCGCGTGGACATATCGACGGAGGAATTGGGGCGGAGGAACTAAACCATCGTTTGACCTACCCTGGATAGAGGGCACCAGGGATATGGAGTGAACCGCTGCGTTGGAATAAACGGGCCGGACCTTCAAGAGGCTAAGGATAATGTAGTAATACCCCGGGTCTGGAGTCTTCAGGGGGGAGGGAAGTTGGTACGTTGAAAGTTCTAGCGGCTGGGAAGAGGTTGAAAGAAGGCCCGATGTATCCAAGATGTTGAGAGTTATCTCTTACAGTTAGTTTGCGGGGAAGAGTTGTAGAGGTGAGGAGTGATGAGTTGATGGAGAAGAAATGCTGATAGGATGCTGTTGCCAACAAGTCAACCTGTCACTATGCTGTATGTTGAGCTCCCACAGTGAACAACCTGCATCTCGCATCCAGCTCCTTTACCCCTGGGAAGAAAATACCTTCGACAACTAAGTATGCAGGCGCTTGGATATTCTACTACCTCAGTACATAGTTTCTATACAGGTTGCCGGGTGTATTCACGGAATGATGCCGGACGGTGTAGTATGAGGCGTTACATCAACGCCCAACTCTTAAACGGTGCTCGGCCGTCTCAATCCTTGAGAACAAGGGCCATCAATCATCTCGGGTGTCTCCCGCACAGGGGAACATCTCTCACCGAGGCCATGGTTTCGAGAGCGGGGCTTCATCGGCTACGGTGCAGTTAACAACCTTGCTATTATCCTAGAAGACGGTCCGGGACCGCGGAATGGGGTCAAGTATAGATAGCCCTCGGACTGCTATAGCTTCCCGTTGGCGATCAGGGGCACATTTCCGAGGGTACCGATAAACCCTTCGGATATCTTCCATGAGCACTCGTGAACAGTGACCGTGCATTTCGGCTACGGAGGCTGGGATGGCGGAATAACTCTGATAGTCTAATGCCACCGGCCGGAATCGTCGGGGCAGCCAAACCCCAATGAGACACTTCCGATGGGCAGTTGCTGTCAGCATCTCTTTCAGTCAGCGACTTGTGCCGCGTCTCGGTCAGATCATGACCGTCCTTCGTGCCGCCATAACGTTATGCCTATTTAGAAATGAATTCCCGTGATGCCCTTGCCCGTGAAGCGGATTCCACTTCCGCAAACCGGATATTGGTATGTAGTTTGGGCGGCACCGAGCGGTTAAGATATGAGCCTAGACTCATGTACCCCTAAACATAAAGGCCTCTGAACGCCACTCGTTTAGCGGAAGATGAATTATAAGAAATAACAGATTTAAATAAAGTAAATAGAATTAAATCGTGAATAACGCTGATGAATAGTCTACTGTACCATTAAACCTTCCCTCGGCATCAGGGACCACCGCCAAGTCGGATTGCCGTACTTGGATTGATTGCCGATCTGGGGTACATGAACACACCACACGTGGCACACTCCGCAGCCCCATCACCATGCATCGAAAGAGAAAGGGTCCTCCAACAGATATCACATACCAAGGACGGGGACCTCTGACCTCGTCTAAGCTTCTACGTGGCGGGCACCACGGGACGGCATGGAAAAGAAAGGTACTTCGACTACCGCGAGAGTCATGAAAAGCGACATGCCCCCAAGTAAAGGCGACTAGGACGTAGACTAACACTTCTGAGAAACAAGTTAGCCACGAGGCAGGCAACAGAATGCAGACTTGGGGGTTTGGAGACGCCACTTCCCGTCCTCCGGGACTAAGCCTTGAGCAAAAGAGAGACGGCTTGACAGCTCGCGTGCGCGCAAGCCTACCGCTTTCCCTGGTGGAAATGGCGAAAGAATCCAGGAAATCCCGACGGCCCTTCGGTGTGGCACACCCGAGGGGCCGCTGGTAACAAAGTTTGCGGGGAAGCCCTCAATGCGGCAACTTCTACGCGAAGTCTAAAGGTCCAACATCGGGCATGACTTTGCCCGGCACTCACACACTGGCCATTTGCCCTCCTCCGGTCCGACAGGATGGAGAAGATGAGGTCAATGACAGCTATGGAAGACTTCTCGAACTGACAGCAATGGCACACGCATGGAGAAGCTTGAGTTGGAGGGGCGGACACAGCTTCCCACGCTTCGGCGAAGAGGACGACAGTGACATTTCTACTGACGACATGATCGTCCTGGTGGCGATGATACAGAAGAACGTGGCCATGTCCACTAATCGGTTTTAAGATCCCGAACGGTGACCTACTTTGATGGAATGGGGATGCATCAACTGCTTGGGAAATGGTGTAAGACCGTTGGCCCTCGCTTTCCTGAACTCTTCGGAGGCTCCGAGAAGCTCGAGGCACCTGGCGAAGGCCACCAATAGCTAAACAGAAGCCTAGAGGCCCTGAATCGGCTACTAGTCAGTAATTACCCTGTGCAACCGTTTCCGTAACCGACCCCGAGATTCCAAGGGATTGGTTGGCGCTCGGCTATGGGCGTCTCTCCAGTGTAATTCCCGCAGCTGTGATGACGATGCTGGGCCTTGAGGCCGTCCTGCGTGTGTCAAACACTTGGTGAAGTAGGAGAAATGAGGTCGACGTAAAGCTTGACGCCTCGTTGGGGGGATTAGGAAGGTTTACCGGCTCGGGGAGATAGGAGAGCAGGCGAGCGAAGCGATGCTCGCGTACGGCTTCCTTCACCGGGGAATCGGTGAGTCTCGCCCATTCCCCGGCGGCATTTGCGGCCGGGTACGAAGTACTTGCTCTCACTCTGGCTCTCAGCTCTCACACGCGAATTGCACGTGTCCTCAAGTCAGTGCGGCCGGGTCGGCCGTTTCGCACCGAAGCCTCCAAATCATTAGCATCAGCCTAGATCACCCCCGTAAATTCACCCGCCGACCATCCCCGACCATCCATTACCCTCACTAACCATCACCAGGGCGTGGCAGGGCATCACCAGCACCGACAATTCATCTAGCCTCTCGCTCTAACGCCCAAAACCGCAATTCGCCAGACCGAGAGACACCCACCCCCTCCCAGCCAGTCAACCGGGGGCACTGATGCCGGAGCTACTCCGCATTATCCCTGCCGACGAACCCCCGACAACCTTAAGCACGACACCCAACAACTGCGAGGCAATTAAAATAATAATTTCGTCACTAAAATGGCATATCAAAAAAATGGGGGGATTTGTTGGTGCCCAACACAATGATTTAGAGGATTTAGAGTTTGAGCTTGCGCAGTGCTGCAAGAAGTTTCCTGCTTCGGAGGACCGTGTCGCGCCAGCCCACGCGTTGAACCACAGAAAAAAAACCTGGTAGCCCAGGGCTAGGTACTGTGAATAATTCGCCGAGTTCCTCAAAATTGCATCAACTTTCGCCGGCTGTGTCGGCTTACCCCACCGAGACGAGCCGACTGAGCACGTCTTCGGGTTTGATTTCCCGAAATATCCTCCGGCATAGACACGATGACAATCCACTGGGAGGAACAAAAGAGGGGGAGGTGGATAACGCGCCCTCTGCAAAAAAAAACAAAAACTTGAACAAACAACTTCCTAGTCGCCCGACTCGAGTCGAGCCAATACAGGCAACAGAATAAGGATGGAGGTCTCGTACCTTTCTTTTGTCGCAGCGCGTGATTCAGCAGGGCTTGATGGGTGCAGCACAATGACGTGCCAGCTTCCCAGCTGGGCGTCCCCACGTGCGGGAGAAGACTTCTAGAAGGTTTGATGGCTTGCCTTGGGAAGGGCTGTAGTTGGGCAGCTTGCGATTGGTGGACTTCGGACCGCGCGAGCGCTCTCACCTACCCACCGCGGAAAGGGGTGTCGCAAATTGGAGACGAAAGGGAATACCTGTGGTACCTCACCTGGTACTCCGTACCATAGTCCGTACCGTAGAGCACACCAACTTTCCAACTTCTTCCACTCCCCACCACTCCCACCGAGGCAAGCCCGAAAAGGAATTCCCGGCTCAAGGTTGTCATCTCTTGCGTCTATTCCCGGGACTACTACCTCACGGGGGGGGACGAGAGTTTTAAGCCTATTTGCAACACCACTCACGCGAAGCTTGGCATCAACAAAGGAATTTACACGATGCAAACAAGCCCGGGAAAAACCCGCAACTCGCGGTCCCCCTCACCATCCCTCGTCAGCAGTTCCCCCAAGGTCTCACGTCCCCACGATATGGTTAGATATGCTCCCTTGCGTATGGACCCCTCCACCGCCTCATTATAACCATCAGTCATTTTCTCAACGATACGTAAAAGGATCCGCCCATCTCATCTGCTCCTTATCGGGACCGCGCTCGCGACCTGTCACCTTGTCAGAGCTCACTCACGCGCAGGGCGACCGCGCTCAGTGGCGGGTGCTCCGCCGCTGATCCCCTCCCCGGGGATCTCACCCCCCACCGGGATCCGTCACGGAGACCACCCCGGATTATGACGTAGAGTCTGTAGCGGGCCATCGCTGCCAAAACCCCAGATGGGATCTCGATGTTAACGTGATGCTCGTTCGATTCTCATCCTACGTTGCCAGCCTTGCATCATTCTATTTACGATCAACATCAAGTGACAGCATGAATGAATATCTTCTTCTCTTTTCTTCCACTCTGCCGAAACGGTTTTTTGACAGCCCGCCATGATGAAAGGGTTTCTGAAGCCACGCCCCTGCTAAGACATTGGCCGAATCGGGCAATGCAAACCCTTGGGGGCTTCGAAATAGAGTTTCGAAATATCTTGAAAATAATCAACTTTATTAATTATTTCTAGCTGCATATCGGAAATTGACCGCAACAACGGCCGTTTCCCGTCAGTTGGTGACGCGCATGCCTGGTCGGCATACCGCTACCAACACTGGTTCAATTACCTCCTCATTTGCATTAACAACTCACCAGAAGCAATGGCGGTGTGTGAGGCCACCTTCCAAAATTCAATGTAGTTATCCGCAGGATTCAAGGTTTAGATGAAAATGGTGCGGTCACTGTGCGGTCAGCGCATATTCCCCAGGCGGAAAAGCCGCAGCCACAAATGCTCAACGGCCAACCACACCGGATAACCCGCGACATCGGTGTTAACCCCGTCAGAGATTTCTTTCTGTCTGTGTCGACAAACCTGCAATCTCGTTGTTTACGCGTATGCTGCGCGCGCTGCCGCCCCGAGCGCATAATGGGTCATCAGGGGTCCCTGACGTGCTCCCCGAAGCTCGGAAAACGGAGCAGGTCCGCTGTCAAGTGCCGTGATAGTTGCGAGAAACGTGCTCGTCATCAAGGGCTGCGGCCCGGATGTTCTTCGTAGGGAGGACAAGGCTGGGATGCGGTTCCGCAACGCCCCGGACCGTGTTGGTTCAGCTCCAGCTTTCACCATGCCGTAACAATGCTAGGCGGTGAAATTGTCTGGTCCGTGTTCCGGGGAACGATCCCCTTTCCCCATGGTCTGAAGTTTAAAGTTTTTGATAATAATACTGTAATTTGAAGATCTACGTTATTTCGTGTAAAGGTTTATGCGGAGGCGGAAGCCCGATCCGCGGACGAACGGGAGGAGCATCCGACCGCAAGAACCATCTCTTGGCTTATGTTCACGATGATGGCATCCGTCTGTTGGTCCCGAGCTTGATACACTCCCGCATGTGAATTTGTCGCAAAATTTTTTAACATCTCGTGAGCATGCAAGTATTGAATGACATCGCTACCCCTCCCCCAGCCTTACGGGGGCAGTGGCGGGAGACAGATTGAACACGTGCTCATGTAAGAGATACACCCAAGTTTCTGACATGTGAGTGACGTTGTAGTACGATGGGAATGGCAGGTGAACAAAGAAGCTTTTCGGAATAGAGTAGCTGAGCAGTTGGAGAAGGGAACATACGGGAACATACTTTGTGGCTTCACCAATACGGCGACGGAAACATGAACCCGGATTGACGAGAGCCACAGCCAGCTCGCCCCGCGACGAATAGTAAACCACCACTTCAACCTCAGCTCAAAACTCAATCCATTTTGTATATTCCACCAATCCAATTGTCCCAGATATTCCCAATTAATTCAATTAATCCTCCCCCTAGGGGCGGGCTTGGTTCAACGCCCAGGTCAGGTAAGATGGATGGTAAATCTCGACAACCCCATGGCCTTGCAAAGCTTCAAGGATGCCATCGCCATTTAATTCCCTCTCCTTCTCCGCAAAAACGCACGCACACACCCCGGATTCCGAAAACGGCTCCAGGTTTTTCTTCCATCTCCCGTGACACACACAACACACACACACCCCCTCTAGTGCGGTTCCGACAAGTCCCGAGGAACGATTGTGGAAGGCCTTTGGGGATGAATGACTCTATGAGAAGTGTCATCGATTAGGAGTCATTGTTTGTTTAGTAGGGCGCGGGTATGGTCGGCGAGGGTCATCTTTGGGGGTATCTACTCTTGGGGCGGCTATTCGTGGGGTAGTTAGTCTGGGAATAGTTTGTCTAGTTCTTGGATAGTGTTGAGGCAGTGCTGACAGCTGGGGATGGATACTGGCGGACCAAGACGGATCAAGAGACACAGACATCAGGCGAGGATGAATGACTTCTGCACTCACAGCATCACCAACATTAACATCACGAAATCCTTCCCTTGCCGACTCACCTCCGAACTCCAAGTCTCGAGGCCCAGGCTTGTTGCAACTGTAACGTTCTCTGACCTTGTAGTCCCGCCCAGTGACTTGTCATCAACACTCACTCCCCCTGTCGAAAATCATCGTGACCGCCCTCGCACCTCACCAGGGTCGCCAGGAACACACCTGCACCGTCCATCATCCTCCTGCGGCTGCAGCCCAATCCCAACGTACGCACGCACGCACGCACGCACGCACGCAGGGTCCAGCGGCGTGCCAACCCCAGAATCGAGAACCCTTTCAGTTGTCCCCAAAGCCCTTAGGCCATGCCCTACCCTTCAATTCCGCGCAACGCCAGCCGCCCATCTAAGGGTCCTGGTGACTCAAAAAGGCGCCCACACGCCGTCTAGGTCCCTAGCGACCTGGGAGCGAGAGCTTGACATTGCCTGATTCAGTAGGCCTGCTGAGATTTAGTTCTTACGAGAGACACTGAGGGGTTTCAGGGTCCCGTGGGCCATGGCCCAGGCGGAGAATATCTCAGGTGGGATCTGGACTCGACGACTACTGGCTGTGGAGATCCGGTTGGTAGAATGGACCGGATGAATTGAAGCCATCCCAAATTCCTCATCTCCAATTCTCAAGGCAACATCTCCATCTCGAACATCCACTTGACCTAAGTATTTGCCTCTGGAGCAGGAAGAGAAACGCCGTGGTAGACGCGCAACCCAAGCTCCATAATACCACCGCAACAACTTTGCCTTCACAGCCAAACCGTGAACTAAGTGGACTCAAGATCTCAATCTTCTCCGTAAGACTGGAGCCCGTATCTTTCTCGGTGGCATTCAGACCTAGATTGCATCTCCGTCTCCATCTCCATCTCCACGACTCTATCGCCATCGCCATGCCATTCCCATCTTACACCCGAGCCGTCCGCCGGTAAAATAAAAAAAAGTCTGCGCCAGACGCCATGTCCGGCTAAACAGAGCCACAGATGACTCGGAAGTAGTGGAGCTTGCGGCTCCGCAGTATTGCCGACCATTTCCCAGGGCTCCAGCCGACGAATGGCGTGCAGGGAGAAGGTCAACCGCACTGCGTACCTCCCTTACGGGTCCATATTTACTCGTAGCCTCTAGGCCTTTCGTTTCTTTTCCTTTCCCTTGTTCAAGGGGGTAAAGGTAGTACTGTATTGCTGGGAGAGGTTTCAGTCTAATCCCTCGGTATTCCCAGCACCGACGCTGTGGACCCGGACTGTTGCTGGCATGTGCCAGTGGATTTTTCAGGGAGCTTGACCTGATTCCAATGCGACGCTGTGAGTCCCTAGTACCGTAGCCCTGCCAGACCCAGATGCTAGCCGATGCCGAACCACTTCCCTGGACCCAAGCCCAAGGACACCAAGCCCTCAATGACCAAGTGCAATCAACGGACCTAATTTGATGCCCCATCTAAACCTCGGCCCTACACGCAAAGCGTTCCAGTGAAGGCGACTGGATCCCGATGGTTGGGCTTGGGTTTCCACCGCTGAAAACCATCTGCCGGGGGACAAGGCCGCAAGTCCCCATGTGCCCATGGACAAGTCCCGAGGCAGGCAGCCAATGCAGCGACTTGGGTCAATCCACTGATCACGGGGACTCTCGAAACTGCACCTTGGTTTGCCACTATGGCACCCCTTTGGCTATGACGCGCGCCATGTGCTTCGAGAGTCATCAACTCCCAGCGCCTCAATTGATGCATTGGATCACAAGAGTCACAAGAGATGGATGGACAAGGTTTCGATTAACTTGAATTTTATTCATGTTTTTTCAAGGACTCTTTTTCGCGGACAGTCGCCTTTTGCTGTTTTTTTCCTCGAGGGTGCTTCTCGCTTTTTCTCTTTTCGTCAAGCCGGAAAAGAGGACCCCCCCTTGTCCCTCAACACCATCCCAGCCTCCTCTTTGCTCGCTTTTCTACTCTGCACGCCTCTCCACTTTTTGTCTTCGCCGCTCTGCTTCCGCTCTTTTCGTGACAACGCTGAAATCCATTCAAATGCGGCTCCATGCTATGCGGGCCATGCATGCTCTGTCGTAAAACTCTTTGCCCAACCCCTGAGGTTGCCCCCAGTCACTAGAGTACACACTACCATTGCCCTGGGCCTGTGATAAAACTGATAGAAAAATAATATGTGCGAGATCCGGGGCAATTAAGAACCAAAAACAAGAGGCCATGGTATCATTGAGACAACGCCGCCTTGAGTGCCAAAAAAAGAAACATTCGTAAATGAAGATTGAATCAGAAAACCAAAAAAGAGGCGGATCCTTTCCGCTGATGACCTCGACCAGAGAGGTCTATGCTTGCGCCTGCCAGATTAAGGGGACTTCATAAGCCGCTGCAAAATTGCAGCTGTAGAAAACGCTCAATGCTTTCGTGTGATGCCGTCTCATGCGCCGTTGAAATGTACACGGCAAAGACTCCATGTAGTCAATGCCAAGTTTAGATCCGTTCAGTAGTATAAGCTGTCGATGTGGTGTCGCCATCGGGGTATCATGTAATAATTCTTCACCATCCCTTGGAGTGGTAACCGTTGCTGGCTTCCTTGGAGAAATATTGGTTCCAGCTGCTCGCATTAACATCCTCGCTCTGCTTCATGCACGCCTTCTCGGGGTACTGCTTCAGGTTGGCCACGTCATGAGAGGTGTGACGCCTCTTGAGGACTGCATTGGCAGTGGACGACTTCTGCTGTCGCTCCCAAAGCAGGTGGCGACGGAGAGACTCGGTCAACTCGGTGGCAAGCATGTTGCGGCGAGTGGTACGAGGGGACAGTGCAGCTTGGGCCTGGATGGGCTGAGCGCTGGACCGAGGAATCTCGTGGATGGGCCTGAGGGTAGTGGGTTGGCGCATGCCCTTCATCATGAGTGGGGCTTCATCCGAGTCGTTGGGCGAAGCTCCCAGAGAGGGACCGTTAGAGACGCGGGATCGAGGGATTGCTGAGGTCGACTGCGAGGCGTGGTTCCCCAGGTTCCTGGCGCGTTCGCCCTGGGCGAGCATGAGGGTGATGAGCGATGGCCGCGACGTCAAGTTGCGCTTGGAGTCGACTCGCTGGAAGAGCTTATCGTCCAGGCTGGACTTGCCGCTATCCTCGATGGAGTCTTCCCAGTCAGAAGAATCGTCGTCGTCGTCAATGGCACTCTCGTCAATGTAATCCGTGTCGGAGTCGATCGCGGCCTCGTCATTAATGGTGTGGGTCATGACGTTGTTGGCAAATGAGGCCTGCTTCTTCTTGCGCGAGAGAAGCGAGGCAGGTCGCGAGGAGGCGAGGGCGCTCTTGAGTGAGCCGTCCTCCTCCGAGGAGCCACCAATTGTGAACATGGGCTTCTTGACAATAGGGATCATGGGCTTGCGGTTGTCAAGGCTCTGGTCCTGCTCGCTTGAAGAGCAAGATCCTCCGAGGGCAAACCTAGCCGGCTGCTTCTTAGACTGCACGGGCTTAGGAGCAGGCGAGGAGGTGGGTTCGGGAATCGCGTCGGTGGCGATGGTCGGGATGGTGCTGGGAATGGTCCGAGGAATTGGGACCTGCGAGGGCGAGAAACCACGAACGACAGTGGTACGCAACGGTGTCTCGGGCGAAGGCATAGGCGATGGCTCTGATTGCTCATCGATTGACTTGGAGGGTGATTGTGATTCAGTAGTAGTAGAGCCGGATCGCTCAAATTGGGGCGCCGGTAGAGGGATCTCCACCTTGGGAGGTGCAGGCGGTGCTGAGAGGCGTCCCTTATCCTTGACAATCGAAACGATCATCTTCTCGAAGTCGTCGGAGCTGATGTGTCGCTCCCGCCTACTTCGGCTGCTGGTGCACGAGTCTTGTCGTCGCACTCTTGGGCGGGTGATGTCGAGAGGTGCTGAGACGGAAGTGAAGTCGACGGCCTCCTCGTCAATGAGAGACTCGACACTTCCTGAAAGCTGAGGAAGTTCCGGTAACCGGGTGTCGGAGGGAATGTTCTGGGGGAGAGTTCGAGTGTTGGTGTTGTCGGCAAAAGCGGCTTTGTCGCTGTCAACAACAAAGGTTTCTCGTTGCCAAAGTCTCCAGCTAAGGTTTTCTAATCTTCGTCCTTGTTCAACAGAGTCGGCGCAACGGGAGAAGACTAATTGCATTCGTCAGCATCAAAGGCGCTGGCAGACAAGGCTGCAGTGTTGGGGAACTTACCAGTCCACATGCTATAAAGATTGGCGGGATTGCCAGTATCGACCTTGTGGATGACGTTTGCATCCACTGTCAGAACGTGAGTGTCCAGTCTATAGGGCATTGTAGGCATGTACAGCCTATTCGAATGCTCGAGCAGGAGGTGGAGGTTGGGGAGGAAGGTCCTTGGTGTAATGCGTCGCGAGTTGCGTTGAGCGGGTGAAGGATGGATAGAGTTTCGGGTGTGGAATTCAATCGTCGCCGAACACGAAGGTTATCGTAGTTGGAAGCCGACAATGCGCCCGGAGTGTGAATCTCGAAGATGATAGAGTCGTGAGAATAAGTCAAGATGGTCGTCGTCAAGGGCGGGCGGCGAGTGAGAGTCTTTCGAGGACAAGAATGCGAGTGATGCTCGATATGCTAGTTGCGGTGTGAGACAGGACAGATGCGAGAGACGATGCGGCAATGGATGTTGTTGCTGGTCACGGAGGCGCGGTTATGCATGCGTGTGCGAAGGGAGTTGTCAGACTTGGAGTTGCAGTATGGAGAAGGTTCTGCGGCGTCTGGGGGAGAGACAAGGTAGATATTTGTTGCGTTGAGGTTTGAGAGTGCGGCAGCAGTTGGACGGGAAGAGGAGATGGGGGAAGGGAGTCGCGGTGTGAACTATCTAAATGGAGACTCAGCACCAGCACCTAAAAGCACTGAAAGCACCCAAAAGGCACCAAAACTAGCAGCAAGACACGCCAGGGCAGGGGGGGGCGTGGGCGCACACGGGGTCCACGGGGGGGGCAAGTTTGGCAAGGGGGGGAACAAGGTACGTACCTGGCTGGGGGGCCACAAGTCACCAAGTACAGGACGGAGGTACCGCGGCGAGCGACTGGGATGACTTAGTACTAGTGGTACTTTGCGGATGGCGACCGATGGGCTTTTTCCCTACCCACAAGCCATTGTGCGTGTGTCTTCAAGTGTGTTGTGGGGGGAGGGACAGGGGGAGGGGTGTGCCAGCTTGGGAGTCTTTGGCGTGGGTGAGGTGGCGGCCTTAGCGGCCCTGTCGCTATCCTCTCCTCTGGGAGCCCTCTCCATATCAATCCCTCGAGGCCTTGTGATGCTCGTCCCGGCATGCCCAAGCAACTCCAGCCAGACCCAGAGCCTGCCAGGAATAACCCACGATCCCAGGTCTCGGCTCCCAGTCCAAAAGTACCGCTGTATCGGCCTTCAACAGGGACCGGGGACGCTTCCGGGGCACAGGACCCAAGGGGGAGACAACAGAGGCGGAGAAGAGACTGAGAAACAACCCCCCGTCTTCGGAGAACCGCCGGCTGGGTCCCAGTTCTGGAGCCGTTCAGCCTGCTGACCTTGCCGCTCCACTGGCGGCTTGTCCCAAACGGGCCCTGTTCAGGTCCGCGTGCTCAGTACAGCGGGGACCTTGATGCCCTAACGGGCTTAACGCACTTATAACGCACTAAGCCTCTATGGGGCCTCCCTTAGTTACCCCTTCTAGGGCCTCCGTTCCCGGCCCATCGGACTGGCGGTAGTCTATCATGTGACAGCTCCCCTTCTTAGACTCCGTTTCCCACTTGCGGCTCCGTTCATGCCTCTCGGTAAGCTGCCGCGATCACCGTCGCCCCAAACCCGTTCGATGCCGCGGCTTATTACCTTAATAGGCTTGGTGTCTCGCTTGGTTCTGTCCAGAGGCCTCTTGCGCTTTACCCCATGGGGCTTTTCCCAAGTCTGGAACGTCGTCTCAGTCACGAGCCCGTTCCTAACGGGGTCTTCCCTCAAAACGGTTCCGTCTCGATGTTTTCGACCTTGCGCCTCGAACAGGAAAGACATCGCGACGGAGCCCCCAATCTGAGCCCCCACTCACCCGCTCCGGGGATCCTCTTGACTGTCCCCGGCGCCGAGATGTCTGGCACGCTACTCATCCAAGACTCGGCCCAGAGTCCCATCATGAGTAGTCACGCCTTCAGTCAACAAACCCTCATTGGCATTGGCATTGATCAATCTCGCCTCGCTCGCGGTGGTCCGTTCGCCTCGTGATGATGGTGACAGACGATTGAGATGACGGGCAACAGTTAAGATGACTAGATGAATTCGATTGGGGGTCAATACGTTTCGTTTATCCAGTTGCTCTCTCGCGTTCCATATCATCAGGTCACCCGCGGGCCTTATGGCCCATTCGGTCCGTCGCCGTTGCCCTTCGTCATCGTCACTTCAAATCAATTGGCCTCCCGCATTCAGCGCGGCTCAGGCTCCCTCGGCCCTGATTTTGCGAAACCGTCACAACGAATTGAGACGGCACATTGTGACCGTCTAGCAGGCGCCAGAACGCCCTGTGAGATGTGACGTGCCTCGGGAGCTAGTTCAGTGGCCGCCAGCCGCTGGTCACCATGGCCCCGTGACGCGCCCCCAGGTTTCTCTGTCATCCGCAGCACGCTGCACCTCGCCTTTGCAAACTGCCACTGGACTAGGGCTGGACGACGCCGGCGCCGATCATTACGCTGCGCCTGACCTACGGGGACCTGCGATGTCGTGGTGCTGCGATGGGCTTATGAAGTCGTCGACCTTGGGGAGTTCGAGGCGAGTCCATCTGTCTGCCTGGGGGCTCCCTGCGCAATTGCAGCCATTGAGGTGTGATGGGATAGGATCATGGGATTCTTTCCGACGCAAGCCAATGCCGATAAGATGGGACGAGACCGGACGAGCCACAAGCAGATGTGACCACAATTGCCATATGCCATCCTTCAAATGTCGGTGCTGGAAACAAGCACGGGAGCTGCTTTTGCTACGTAGCAGTCAGCAGCAGCGCTCTTCGTGATACTGCCCCCAACTTCAAGGGGCCATCAACCCCGTCGCCTCAAAGCCAGCCAAAAGGTCACCTGGGCGCGGGGGATTCATCACAGTGGCTTGAGAGCGGGCTGAATTGGTAGCCATTACAGCCTCGGGGCGGTGGTTGGCTGCCACACCTCAGTGCTGTCGTCACTGCGTCTCAGGGGGATTTCAGGGTCCTTCACACCTTGTCGAGGATTCTGGTCACCGGACAGGATCCCATTCCAATTGGAAACCTTCCTCATCACCAGCACCACACACAGCCCAACTGCCAGCGCATAAAATTGTCTCTTTTACAACCGCATGACTCCCCCTAATTTTGGATTGGGACTATTTGGATTTTCTTTTCTTTGCCTGAATGTGAGAAACCTAGGATGGTCGCGAACGATGGATTCGATGTTCACGATATTCGCGATCCTACGTCTCTTCTGCCCATCGATCATATTTTCTCGATGACTGATCAGTTTCCGCCCATGGCCGTGATGCTGGTCGCCTTTGGCTTCATTAACTTTCTTTTGCTATGCTGGCCACCAGGTCCAATTGGCCTTCCCCGGCACCACCATCGAATCCTTGACGCCCTGTGGCCGGGCTGCTGGGCTCGAGGCAGTCGTGATCTGCGCGGGATATAGACTATTTGCATGCTCGGCGAGGTTCCGTGACTCTTCAAGCCAACTCGGCGAGAATGACAAGTAAGGGGATATGTTGGCTGAAGCCAGGAATGAGTCGAGATTTGGCGGATATCGCGATTAGACCCTGGACTCGCCAACGCCCAGATGTGGGGGAGCGGTCGAGAAGAAAAGTGGTTCAAGTGGTGGGCATTACGGTCGTTCCGTTCCTTTAGTTGTCTTATATCCCGCCGTCCCTCGCATCGTGAATCGATTTATTTGGGTGTGGTTCCAACTTCCTCCCTTCTTGGCGCCTCTGGATTCCTCCCCATGCACCTGTATCAGTAACCGAGGAAGACAGGGAGTTAGGGAGCACTTCTCCTGGAGCCATTTTCCTTGCTTCACAATTGGCCCTCTGCTATCCCCAACAGTGCGTTTGTGTGATTCTTCGAAATTCCCGCGACTATTCTTGCCCTCCCCACTCAGCTTCGGCCCTATACTATCTCCCCCTCGAGATTCTGCGCGCGCTTTGGAAAGCAATTGGTAATGGATAACCTGACGTTTGCTAAAATTGAATGGGAGCTCAAAGAGGCTTTTTCTTCAGGTCTTGGCAAGCGGCATTTGACGGACACGCTTAACAGTTTTCGGGAATCCACGCACCTGCCGGTGTTAGTGAGCCATCCAAGATGCATCAAAGTAGCTCTCTGTGCCCTCCAATCAGGTTAGCGTTCTAGCCATGGTGGATGAGGCATGGCATTTGACAACTGGAAACTTGTTAGAGCCTCACAAGCTCACCAACAAAAGGCGTCTCCCCCGCGCACTTACCGATAAGCGATAAGAGCTTCCCGCCAACGCCGACTCCCCTCTTTTGAGGCGCATTTCGTGGACGACTTGTGCCTCGTTTTCGTCTTGGCTGTGACATGTCCTGATCTTCATCCTCTCCGCACACGCCTTGCCATCCTGAGCTGATTGTGCCTCGACCTATAAGCGCTTCCTGCTTGTTCTGTGCTGAGTGCGAACGTGCGTGGTGCTTGCTGCGCCGGGCAACGTCACCGAAGTCACCTCACCAAATAAACAAGGCTTGCTCGTGAAAGCTGGCACCATAATAATTTCCCCCCCTGAGATCTGGTGAGACGACATCACTCCTTCGGTTCCTGCGTCTCCTATTTGTTGCCCTGTTGCCTCTCTTCTCCTGGCTTCATTATTTCCATTCTTTTCGCCAAACTTTTGACCATGGTCGGTTGTTGAATGCCTCCTCTGTCTTATCTAGAATTCCTGTCTTGGCCCATCGAAGCACTTTCTGGGCCACTGCGAACCATCCTCAACAAACTTTGGACCGCGTTATACCTGCGACCGATATCCCCTACGCCGACGATTCTACCTGCGATCGCGAAATCCATACCGAAGATGGCTCCTAAAAAGAAGATCGCCGTCATGACCTCGGGAGGCGACTCCCCGGGCATGAACCCAGCTGTGCGCGCCGTCGTGCGCATGACCATCCACATGGGCTGTGATGCCTACTGTGTCTACGAGGGGTATGAGGGGCTGGTACAAGGCGGCGACCTCATCAAGCAAATGGGGTGGGATGATGTGCGAGGCTTTCTCTCCGAGGGTGGTACTCTTATCGGAACTGCCCGATGTATGGCTTTCTACGAGCGCCCTGGACGCTTGACGGCTGCCAAGAACATGATCCTCGCGGGCATCGACGCCCTCATCATCTGTGGAGGAGATGGCTCCTTGACTGGTGCTGACAAGTTTCGTGCGGAATGGCCTGGGCTCCTGGAAGAGCTCGTCAGTAACGGCGAGTTGACCAAGGAGCAGGTCAAGCCTTATACCCACCTCAACATTGTTGGTCTTGTTGGCTCCATCGACAATGACTTGGCTGGTACCGATGCCACCATCGGTTGCTACTCTGCTCTCGCCCGTATCTGCGAAATGGTCGATTACATCGAGGCAACTGCCTCTTCGCATTCACGAGCTTTCGTCATCGAAGTTATGGGACGCCATTGCGGCTGGCTGGCCTTGATGGCTGGTGTCGCAACCGGCGCAGACTTCGTCTTCATCCCCGAGCGTCCTAGAGAGCACGACTGGAAGGAGGATATGGCCGTTGTCGTTAAAAGGGTCAGCGACACTCCAAATGAACAGCTTTTGGCGAGTTCGCTAACATACTGCAGCATCGAAGCCTTGGCAAGCGCAAGACCATCGTCATTGTTGCCGAAGGAGCTCGCGACAAGGATGGCACCAAGATCACTGCCGAGGAAATCAAGGACCTGCTTGCGGACAAGAGTGAGGGCGGCCTAGCTCTCGATACCCGAATCACTACTCTTGGTCATGTACAACGTGGAGGTAACGCGTGTGCCTACGACCGAATGCTGGCAACGCTCCAGGGTGTTGAGGCCGTCAAGGCCGTTCTTGAGGCTACCCCTGAGACCGAGACTTGCTTTATCGCCATCAACGAAAACAAGATTGTGCGCAAGCCGCTGATGAAGGCCGTCGCTGAGACCAAGGAACTCGCCGCGGCCGTCGATGCAAAGGACTTTGAGAAGGCCATGTCCCTTCGAGATGCAGAGTTCGCTGACCAGTGGAATTCTTACATGCTCACGACCAACGTTATGGTTGAGGACCAGAAGCTGCCAGAGAGAAACGTAAGTCTTGCTCCTTACCGATTTCATTCATCAACGACTAACACAACTAATAGCGTATGCGAATTGGGTTCATCAATGTTGGTGCCCCGGCTGGTGGCATGAATGCTGCTGTGCGCGCTGCCGTCGCATACTGTTTCTCTCGTGGCCATGAGCCCATGGCGATCCACAACGGCTTCGCTGGATTCGCCCGACATCACGGTGACAAGCCCGTAGGCTCAGTACGCCCCTTCGAATGGCTCGAGGTCGACGCCTGGGCCAGCAAGGGCGGTTCTGAGATTGGCACCAATCGAGAACTCCCTGGGGAATCTGGAATAGAGTTGATCGCCAATCTCATCGAAGAGTACCATTTCGATGCTCTGTTCCTTGTGGGTGGATTCGAAGCCTTCCACTCCGTGTCACAATTACGAAAGGCCAGGGACCAGTGGCCGTCGCTCTGCATCCCCATGTGCCTTCTCCCAGCTACCATCTCCAACAACGTTCCCGGAACTGAGTACTCGCTGGGTTCTGATACCTGCCTGAACGAACTTGTCGCTTATTGTGACAAAATTAAGCAGTCTGCTTCCGCTACCCGCCGTCGCGTCTTCGTCATTGAGACCCAAGGCGGTCGCTCGGGATATATTGCAACGCTGAGCGGTTTGGGCGTCGGTGCCTCAGCCGTCTACATTCCCGAAGAGGGTGTCAGCCTGGCGATGCTCAATGCGGACGTCGCCCACCTCAAAGAAGTTTTCCAAAAAGACAAGGGTCAGTCCCGCGCCGGGCGTCTGATCCTCGTCAACGAGAAAGCCAGCAAGGTATACGACGCGAAGCTCATCGCCAGCATCATCCGCGAAGAAGCACATGACCGCTTCGAGTCCCGCGAGAGCATCCCCGGACACGTACAGCAAGGCGGCGTGCCCTCGCCCATGGACCGCTGTCGAGCAGTACGTCTGGCCATCAAGTGCATGCAGCACCTAGAAGGTTTCGGGCGCAACGCACACAACCACGTTAAGAAGGACCCCAACAGCACCACCGTCATCGGTATCCAGGGCTCCGAGGTCGTGTTTACCCCCATGGTTGATCTGGAGGAGCGCGGCACAGATTGGCCAAACCGAAGGCCGAAGGCCGCACATTGGTTGGATTTGACGGAGGTGGTGGATATTCTTGGTGGCAGGCCTGAGTATCCTAAGCCTGAAAAGAGTCTGACAGGGCTTATTGCTAAGGATACGAAGCGTGGGCTATGAAAGGTCTGGTTTTGGGACTCTCAGTTGTTTAACATCGTTTCGGTTTAGTTTATAGGGCAGGGAAAAACAATATATCTCTCCTTTGGACTTAAAGGCTGCTGTTGTATGGATGTGATGTATAATTTAGTTGTATTAACGCAATTATCTAATTTATAGAGGGTGCACGATTGAGGACCTCCCAAGAGAAATTACAACACCCTGAATTCTAGTGTCCAAGGTTCGCTATTCAACCCTCAGGTTAAAGGATGAATATTATCACAATCGGAGCTTGTAGATACTGCGAGGCAATCTAGGATCGTGGTTTTGATGTCTTCCTAGAGTCGTCTTGCGGCATGACGTGTTGAGTCTGCCACTTTAAGGCTCCTCGGGACGCTTGAGTTTATGTAGCCTTTTAACTCTTGAAGCAACATTTGACCCCGAATTCAAACACTTTGCCACTCTCTTCAACAGCAGTAGCGATCACTTTTCTCCCGTCTTTGCCAGGAGCTGTGTTCGGTGCCCTGAGTACGAAGAGTTCACCTCAGCTTAGACCTTGATGCTCTTACCTTTCGTCAGCGGTGATGATGGTATCGATTGAGGCTAGGGCACTAATCCGACTCATAATCGAGACACCGCAAGGATCTTTAGTTCCATTTTCAAAGGGTTAAGATGACTCTGACAAAGCGAAGCAGTTTGCTGAGAAGGATTGTCATACAGTTCCGCCGGTTTTACTAGGTGCCTTCCTCCTGGCTCTATCCTGAATGTTCGACTGGCCGTATTTTTCGTCAACTTAGCCATTTAGTTGGACTTGGTTGGCTAATTCCTTTTCTCGGTAGTTTCCTCAACTCAAGTAGGCTCGAAGGTGTACAAGTTCTCAGTCCGATGCCCTTGACACGATTATGGGTCAATTCCTTGGCCAAGAAGCAGAGTGACTTAGGCAATTTGCCATGCCGGTATTGCTCCCTGATACATCTATCTTGTCTTCGCTATGTCGTCGATATGTCTTCGCTATATTAGCGAGAAGATAGTAATTCTCGGAGGATAGGGGGCTTCATATTTCATAGTATGCCGACATCTCGGTACCAGCTTAAGCTAAGCAATATTGATGAGTACACTTAATATCAAGCATCTATAGATACTGAGAGATGGATCTTCAACTGATTGTTGTATCAGCGATGTCGTTAAATGCCAAGAGATAACTGCCTTGATGAGCTTCTCTCTGTACAGGAGGCAAAGAGTACCAAATTTCTGACTTCGTGCGGAGTAGCAATATAGTCAGTGCCTTGTTAATGCGAACTATATGTCTATGTTGGTTTCCTTTTTCCGTGAGTTATGTCTAAGCACGAGCACCATCAGATGCTAGAGAGTATGAAGTAACAGCATTGTTCGCTGGTATATATGCCCTGAGGCCAAAAGTCCCTCGCAACTTCAGATCTTTGCTATTAGGTCCAATAAAATAGGAATGAAACGCTAGTTTTGTCAACTCAATCGCAGTGAAAGTCGTCTATCCCATCCGCTGTGCTCAGGCAGCAGGCTGGTCACTTACAGGGATATTGTCAAATGAGGATCGAGCCTCAAAGCTATACTTGACCTCCCATGTAAATCAGCTTAGGCACTAAGTACCACGCAGATCCGCCTCTAACATGAACGGTAAATTTAAGACCAATTTAAGGCCCGATGTGTTAGATACAGAACAGCGGGGTGAGTACAAGCATGCTGCCTTAGCACAGCCGATGGGATAGGCCATCTTGTCCATAGATGATTCTAAGTATAATCACTCTGTATAGTGTTGCCCTAGCTTGCCTAGCTTGGTCCATGCAGCTGAGTCACAACCAGAGTTGATAGTTTATGTGGTAAACTTCAAGACAGGATATCTAAGTGGTCGTGCTCAGATCACCTTTTGCACACTGCCAATGACCACTGAGGTAAGAACTGCCAGACGGAAGCAACGCCAGGTCATACGTATTACGGGATATATCTGGGGAGACTCTCCGCGTGGTTCAAGCTGTGAACTAGTTAGGGCTCTTTGGTCACCAGAAATAAGGCCTCCAATTGTGCAAGTCTATGAAACGGGAACAACCGAACCCGAAACGGAAGTCCGAGACATGAAAACAGTTGGATCCGACGAAAGACAAGAAAAGAACCAAGGCATCGAACCGGATTAGATATTAGGTCTACATGGCAAGGGTTGGGTCTTTCAACTTGGGTGTCATTGGCTGGTCTAGGGTAGCTATGCTACATTCACGAACACATCAATGCGCAGAATTGGAAATGCCATTGCCCAATGAGTCAAATACCCCCTGGAAATCTAAAGGAAACCCGCTCCTGATTCGAAAATTTCCGTGAGTTGCGTCGTAAGCATGGAACTTCTAGAAATATGGAATGACGAATGGGCACGAAAGGCCGGGGATGTTCGTGCCCAAAGTAAAGGAATTGACGTAGTTGTCGCCGCCTTGGCGGGAGCTTGTTTTGGAGCATTCCAGAAAGCCTCCAGAGAAGTAAATTTCCAAATGCCAACGACAACCTGTTTCTTGCAACTACATTTACCGGGAACCAGGGCGCATTTGAGGTATCAAATGTAAGTACGGCGGAGCTTCAGTGGGCTGAATGTCTAAGCTCGGAAAGTCGCCTCCCGTTGGGCTTTAACATTGCCAGCCCTGCCCCTGTCCTGCCCTGCCTCTCACTGCCTATTCTGCCCTCGCTTTGCCTTCCTTCAGGGTTCGCGTAGTGAGCGAGTGGGAACGGCCAGCTCCGGCAGTTGCATGTGACAGGCAGCTTGCACCCATGATGGCTGTGGATGATGGGGCTTGTGGTTGTCGACGCCACTGCACCATCAAGTGATGCGGACGGGATGGTGTCGACAAACGACAATCGAGACAAAGACATACAGATTTTCTCTTTGTTGGGCTCTCAAAACGGTTCTCAGGCCAGCTCAAGACCAGCAACATCCCCGTCAATGGCTAGGTTCGGGAGCCCATCCCCAAACCACATGGGATGGTGGTGGGGAAGTAGATCTCGGATGGGTTGGGATTTGGGCTTGGTACTTGAGCTCTGGATTATGCTTACCACGGACGATCACTGTTGAGCCCCAACCGCATTGGCATTGGTCGCGACTATCGGTGTTCATGGTGTCGACTGGAGGAGAACACCGAAGGCTGCTGCATGTTCTGCATTCTGGCCGACTCGCCTCGCGGTGCCAATGTGATGGCCTACTTCACTGGAGACTGGAGATATCGTGGCGTCAGCAAGAGACAACAGGCTGTGTGTGGCCGCTGCGTCATTGCGTCAACGGATATCCACACCTGCTGCGGGATGTCCTGGAGAGATCCTGATCAATGCTGTTTGGAGCCCTCACATCAAGATATGGGGGATAATGCAGCAGACATGTCAGAGAAAGCATCAGTTCCCTCCGACGCATGGAATGTCTGCGAATCACCAGATAGTCGAGTATCAGTGGCAGCGGCGTCGTCAGGCAGGCTGGTCCCATGCCACCCCTGGCTTGTCTTGCCATGCCTACATCATGGCTGTTCGCGTGGATAGCAACGGGGCCGAGTCATTGGGCCGCCATCTGGCCTCCTCGTTGGTGAGACGAGAAAGCAAGTGGCATAAGGCAGCCAAAGAGAGCGAGATCTCAATCGTGTGCTTGCTGCTGCGGCGGTTAGAGAGGCGAAAAGTCTTAACGGGATCAAAGCCCCTCTGTTGTCGGCGTCCTCGTCAAAAGCCTTTGTCCGAGAAGCTTTTTTATGCTCGTTTCTTCCCGTTCTTCCCGCAAGCTTGTACCTTCTTTTCTTAGATCGCGCCGGCCCTTCAAAGCAAATCTTTGGTCCCCTTCTTCCCGTCGCGGACCGTCTTGTCACATCATCACTAGCATCTTCACTACCCGAAGATCCCCGCTTTCATCCAGGCTTTGGTTGAAGCCCAGCCCCCTCCATTTGGCATTAAGGCTCGCGGCTGACACTCACACCATTCTATTCCTGTCCGGGGTGGCCCTTCATCATTGATGTCGGATGACGACGTTGGTGGTTATTCCTTGCTGCTCATCCTGATTCTTGCAAGCTCCAGCGGCCTGCGAGCGCGCGATTAAATCATCTTTGACGGCGCCAACCCACACTTGAACTCTCTTTTTCTCTTTGGCTAGTCGTCTTTTTTTGCTTGGTTCTACACCATCGCATTGCATCGCATCGCGCATCGCATAGCAGCATTTGGTTGTGCCACTTGATTTGGTCCCTGTTGCTATCTTCCCCTCAGTACCTTGGAGGCCCGTCCACCGTCACAGGACCCCGCTTCAGCTTCCGTCAGCACTCCTCCTCTGCTTGTTCAGCTGTTTCTCTCAAACATAACGCACAAGGACTGCAACTAAAAAACAGTCTTCACTGCCATCTTCTACCCGTCATGGCCCAGCGTGGTTCCAGGACAACCGAATTCGAGGAGCGGGATTACTACCCAGCTCCTCGTCGCTCAGCTCCAGAGCTGGACGAGGTTGACTATCGTCGCCGCACCGTCACCATCAGCCCGCCGCCACGATCCCGTGCTTCAGAGAATGATCGCACGCCTACTTTCCTGCGAGATGAACCTCGTCGCTCCGAGGCTGGTCCTATGGTTCTCCGCCAGCGACAAGTTGAGACCATTGACCGACATCGCCCCAGAAGCCCCAGCCCCGTTGCTCGGGTTCGAGAAGAGCGTATTATTCGACGACCTAGGAGCGTCTCTCCGTCCATTCACGACCATGAGCATGAGCATGAGCGTTCTCGCACCAGGATAACCGAGCGAGAGCGTATTCGAGAGCCTTCCGTCCCCCGCAAGAGATCCCCTTCCCCTCGCGTCATCAGATATGTTGAGCGACCTCGACGATCACCATCTCCTCAAGTTGAAGAGCGTGAACGTATTCGCACCCGAATAGTCGAGCGTGAGAGAGACACGGCTCCTTCGCCATCTCCATCTCCCCCTCCCCCACCAAAGCCCCAGGTTATCAAGGGACCTACGATCGAGAGAGAAGTCATTACTCATTATAGAGATATCGATCATGGTAAGATCGACCCCCTCCACTTCCTTTGACCAACTACTAACATGTAGGCAGGTGTCATTCAGGTCAGGCAGCCTACTCCACCACCCCAGCCTGCTCCTCGTGCTCGGTCCCGAGCTCGATCCCGCGCTACAGAGCGGGAGACGGATATTGATATCTCCCTCTCCAAGAACAAAACCGAAGTTGATATTCACCGATCAGTCTCTCGTGCTCGATCAAAGA
The DNA here is from genome assembly GCA_023628695.1 of Nectriaceae sp. PG4201. NCBI lineage: Eukaryota > Fungi > Ascomycota > Sordariomycetes > Hypocreales > Nectriaceae > Nectriaceae sp. PG4201. The sequence goes on along the minus strand of JAMAKE010000044.1, from coordinate 78,660 downwards.
GCCGTGAGCGACGCTCGCACTTCCATGATGATGAGCTGGTGGTTCGACGGGAAACTGATCGTGTGAAATTTGATGACCAGCCAACCCGGCGCAGGGCACATTCGGCAGCCCCTCTTCCTACTTCGGTAGATGAAGAAGCCGAGTACATTACCTCCAAAGTCGACTCACGAGGCAGGATGGGAGAGGCATGGGGTGGTGCGACTAAGGATTGGGCCATTGTTGATGTCCCTCCTGGAACTGAACGTGTACGTATGGACGGCATCGGTGGTGGAAGCACTGATACCTCGTGGACGAGGTATAGTGGTGTGAGGAGGACACAGTTCATTCCCGAGAGAGACCGGGCTCCAAGCCCAGCTCCAGCTCCTAAGGAACCATCCCCCCCACCAAGAGAACGCGACCGTCTGAGCGTCTCGGTATATGACCGTGAGAGAGAAATCGATATCGAAAAGGTGACGGATCGTCGAGTTGCACGGCCTGCCCCGCCTCCACCTCAGCCTAAGGATATGTGGACCGAGATCACCAAGGACTTGGTCTGCAGAGAGGCCATTGAGGAGTTGGGCTACGAATATGAGGAGACACAACAGTTCTTTTACATCATGGACTATCTCAAATATGTAAGTCTCTGTCCTCGATTCCTTGAGACTTCTGAGCAAATCGCTAACTACTATGTAGGACGACGTGCTTCACCTTGTTGACATCTCCGACGAGATCCGTCGGGCCCGTAAGCATCGCGCTCGCGAGATCGAGTATGAGCGAGAATATCGTGATGACTGGGAGCGCAGCCGCCATCGACACTATGGAGGCCCTAAGTGGGACGAGGTCGTTGAGCGGGAGATCGTGTACGATAGCAACCGCCCTCCACGAGGCTACCTCCGCTAAGCAAGCCATGAAATCTACACCACGGACCTCATCACTGGTTGCTTGATATGTTTGGCGTTGTCAGGTATGGTGGGCACCATATATCCACACCTTGTCAGACGAGACTCTACATCGAACGCCCCATTTTTGGAATTTACGGATACCTTATTGTTGTTAGAGGCTCTTGGACTACAGGACATGGGGATTTTAGGATGTTGATATTACGATCCGAGAGTTATGAGGACGGGGGTAATCGGGAGGGAGGGGCAAGTTGATTCAGAGGGATGGGGATCCACTCAGTTATTTTGGCTTTGTTACTGTTCGAGCTTTATGAATCATGACAAATCTACATAGCGTTTTGGGTTGTAGATGATCTATCTGGATAGGATAACAATTATGACTTATGATGATAACACAAGCGCAGAAGAGAGGATCAATTCGAAGATAGGGTGAACGCGGTTTAAGGCTGTCCTTGTGCCGTTGGGGTCGTAGAGCCTCGTGGAGTCTCGTGATTTCGGAGTCAGAAGAAGAGGATTGGACGTTCGGAGACTGTGAGATCATGTCCGGTGAAATCCGGTAGTGGGCGGGTATGACCCCGCGAAGGTTTGCTGGAATGGTTGAGTTGGGCGATATCGGGGCTAGTGCTGTTGCTGCTTTGAAGGTTATGTCGAGATCATGTGATGAGGGGAGTTGAACTGAACCTAATAAGTATTGGAGAACAACGAAGATGTCAAATCTAAGACATTGGTTGATCTGAGGGAATTACGGCAATGAAAATGCGGTGAAACTGAGGAGTATATAAGTCAATCCTGCCTGTGTCTGACTCTTGCAGCTGTTTCCAAAACCTTCGGCTCGGATACTGAAGCTGAGGATTTATGCAAGCTCCGTTTCGGACTGTTGGAGACAGTGCCGACAGTGCGTGGCTCTTCTCGGTCCGGGGTACGGAGACGCTGTAAAAGCAGCGGGGTCACGACTTAAACGGAGGGCGCGCCTCTTAGGAAAAGATGGTGGGGCTTCTTTTCCCTGCTTGGCTGCTTGTGAATGCCGGCGGGAGAGAAAAAATTATGAAAGCGGGCAGTGGCGGCATTCGGGGCCTTTTTTTATGTCCTTGGCTCGAACAAGCAGCTTTGGAGAAGCCGTTCGTGTGACTCAAAGCCTGCTGCCCGATTTGTGACTCTTGTATCGTTTCTCTTACTTCCTGTTATAAGAACAGGACGCGACAATCTTTCTGCGTCGAAACCAAGTCACCCAAGACGCTTCTCCTCTTGTTTACTCCAAACCCCTCGCACAAAGGACCCTAGACAGACGTCAAGTCTGCCCCGCATTGAGTCAAAGATGGTGATGTGAGTCTAACACGCGCAAGCACACAACTTGCTACTGCTATACCAGACTCGAGACTGACTCCAATTCTCTCCTTACCGTAGGCTCAAAGACCCCTCGACTAAATACAAGGCATTTCCTCCCTTGAACCTCCCCAACCGCCAATGGCCGAACAAGACCATCGACAAAGCCCCGCGATGGCTGTCCACCGATCTCCGAGATGGCAACCAAAGTCTGGTTGACCCCATGGCACGTCATAGGCCCTCCCTACCTCTCCATGCACTCATCTAACATGACTCTATAGAACGGCGACGAGAAATGGCGGTACTTCAAGATGCTCGTTGAGCTGGGCTACAAGGAGATCGAGGTCTCCTTCCCCTCAGCTTCGCAAACCGACTTCGACTTTACGCGCCGTTTAGTCGAGACTCCTGGAACCGTTCCCGATGATGTTTGGCTGCAGGTTCTCTCGCCGTGCCGCGAAGACCTCATCAAGCGCACCGTCGAGTCCATGAGGGGCGCCAAGAAGGCCATCATTCACATCTACCTCGCCACGAGCGAGTGCTTCCGAAGAATCGTCTTCAACTTCACCGAGGAGGAGACTCTCGCTCTGGCGACAAAGTGCGCCAAGCTGGTTCGGTCTCTGACCAAGGACGACCCTTCACAACAAGGCACCGAATGGGCTTTCGAGTTCAGCCCCGAGACCTTCTCCGATACCAACCCCGATTTCGTCATCAAGGTTTGCGAAGCTGTCAAGGCCGCCTGGGAACCTTCGGTCGAGAACCCCATTATCTTCAACCTTCCCGCTACCGTCGAGATGGCAACGCCCAACGTTTACGCCGATCAGATCGAGTACTTCTGCCGGAACATTACCGAGCGCGAGAAGATTGCCGTTTCCCTGCACCCGCATAATGACAGAGGTTGTGCAGTGGCTGCCGCCGAGCTGGCCCAGATGGCTGGTGCCGACCGAGTCGAGGGATGCCTGTTTGGTAACGGCGAGCGAACTGGCAATGTCGACTTGGTAACTCTGGGTCTCAACCTATACACTCAGGGAATCCACCCCAATATCGACTTCTCTGACCTGGAGCGCATTATCGACACTGTCGAGGTGTGCAACAAGATTCCCGTACATCCCCGTGCCCCTTATGGTGGTTCTCTGGTCGTATGCGCCTTCAGCGGTTCTCACCAAGATGCCATCAAGAAGGGTTTTCAGCTACGGGACAACACTGGCCTCAAGTACGAGGACCGCTGGCAGGTCCCGTACCTCCCCCTGGACCCTGCAGATATCGGTCGCACATATGAGGCCGTCATCCGTGTCAACTCGCAGAGCGGCAAGGGTGGTGCTGCATGGATCATTCTCCGAAAGCTCGCCCTGGATCTGCCCCGAGGTCTGCAAGTAGCTTTCTCGGCCGTTGTGCAGGCCAGGGCTGATGAGCTCGGCCGAGAGCTCCTATCCCATGAGATTACCGATCTGTTTGAGCAGACTTATTTTCTCCAGGACAACCCCCGATTTACCCTGGTTGACTACAGCATTACTGCCGACCGCTCGGCATCACCCGCCCCGCCGGCTCCTGGTAAGACTCAAGATACCAAGAACCTCCTGCGGATTTTTGAAGGTGTCATTTCCATCGATGGAAAGGAGTACAAACTGCGAGGACGGGGTAATGGCCCCATCTCAAGTCTTGCCAACGCTCTGAAGAATGTGGGCGTGACTCTGGATGTTAGGGATTACAAAGAACACGCCCTTGGTGAGGGACGAAACGTCAAAGCCGCGACGTACATAGAATGTACGACGAACGAAGGCAAGCAGCGTGTCTGGGGCGTGGGAATCCACGAGGATGTAGTGCAGAGCTCTCTGATTGCTCTCCTGAGTGCTGCTAGCAATGTGCGTCTTGACTCCTTCCTCTCATCGAAATACTTGTGCTGACCTCAGATTAGTTCGCTACCAGCCGTCCCGGCAGCCCCTTTGTTGCGAAGCCGGTACAGGGTGCTGTTGATGCTGAGCCTCTGGAACTGAATGGGTCGACGAAAGCCGTCTTAGACCCCCAGTCGAGTGTGGTGAGCATCCTGGAGGAGAAGGCGAACGGAATGTAGGGGTCGATATTGTGCTTTGAAGTGGAGGAAGTGATACGTCAGTGGACGGGGAAAGGATGTGGAATGATATAAAAGCCACTCTTTGATCATGCAGATGATGCAGAATGCCATGTTTGAAGTTGAGATACTCACGGTAGGGAGGAGTACCTAGGATCTGCATTAATTGAGAACCCCTTTGCTACCTCTATGCCCCTTTCATTGGCACTGAGTTGCAGGGGAGCGGAAATAGCTTTGCATCTAGCTTGAAAGGGATGCAAATTGGCCGTTGACTTCAGTCAGTATTCAGGACAGTTAACAAGGGGGAATTCCCCGGAAATGAGAATATCAAGATTGAAACTTGACACGTGGCATCTGACAAGCCCTTTTACAGTCACTGTTCGATGTGAATTCTAATTATTCAGGAGCTGGGCATTCGTGTTCCCCTGACGAGGACCAATATGGTGGTTTAATGGGTTTAAATGAGGTACTTGGAGTCCATGGCCCAGCGTGGAAAGGTCGGCCTCCTCATCGGGTTGAGCAGCGGTGGTTGCTGTGGAAGAGTGGGGACGCTGGATAATTGCGCTGTGGGAATATTTACTTTTGGGAAGAGTCAATACAAACAATAGGAGCGTGTTAGCAGTGCGGGCGGGCGACCTGTTTTCACGACAGGTGAATCAATATCTCGTGAAGCAATCAACCAGCGAGAATGAGATACTTCGGGGAGTATTGAACCCAGGATGGGGCAACCCTGGCTGCCACATGGAGCCTTTCCTGTCAGACCATTGCTATCAATGAACGGTGGTGGTGGTGACGACAGGAATGGACGCCGTTCGTGCGGTACGCTGTAGGTACCTGGCTCAGCTGCTGCAATGCACTGAAGATGAACTGCGGGAGCTCTGACACACTGTGCAGTGACGCCAAGTTCACAAGCCGCTTTCAGAGAGGGGCTCGCGTTAGGGGTTTGTCTTGACTGAGTTAAGCGAAGTTCCTCCGCTGATGACGCCTTGCGATTCGCTGGTGCGTGTCTGTGGGCTGCTGTGGAGAAGGGGAAAAAACATCCTCCCGCACCTTGTCCCTGTCCGGGGCGCTGAACAGTACAGTGCGGATAGCTATGCATCATCATTTGAAGCCCCCTCCAGAGCGTCGCCGTCACCCTCACTTTCACGAGCCATTATGCTGCCTGATTGTTTTTTCCCCCTCCATCACTCTTCTTCACTTTCGACATTTTACATCCTCACAGTCACCGCAGCCGTGCAAAGCTTTTTGGCGGGGATTCTCGAACTCGATCACAGCCGTGTTACGCTACCGCCGCTATCACACTCTCTCCTCTGATTCAAGGGTACGTCTGCTAGTACACAGTTTGTGCCCGCAAAAAAGTGGCGGTAGGGAAACCTTGCGGCGGCTTGTTCTTTGTCCATCTTCCTCAACACCTAACCTAACTGAACCTTCGTACAGGCACGCTTTCTTTCCTCCCTCACCCACACACCCACCACCCTTTCAAACGCCGACTGCCGTGTGCGACAAGCCCTTCTTTGTCTCGGTATCTTGCCTCTGCGAGCTTCACGGACCCGCATTTTCTTCTCTTCGACACCGACACCGCGACAGAGCTTTCTGTCCTCTTTTTTTTTTTAATAGAGTGTCGTCTCCTGGCGCCTTGGAAACCCCCGCGTTCTCCGCCTCGTCAGTGCCTCTCGACACGTGCGCCCTCCCACGTCCAGCCTGCTTCGACGAACCCAGTTACCGCATGATCGAGATTCCCTTGAAATCGCAATAATGTCGAGCTCAGAGATAAACCAGGTGCTCGCGAATTCGCTGTCGCCAGGTGAGTTTGCCCGACTAGGCTACCCCCCCACTCTTCTTGCTCCAAGGGGCCCGTTGTTGCCTTTCCCGTGGCCCCGGTGCTGAGACGTCATACTAACTGGAAGGATAGATGCGAGCCTGCGAAACGCCGCCGAACAACAACTTACTCAAGCTGCTGAGAGCAACTTTGTAGGCGCCAACTCCCTATACCCGAGAATCTGTTCAACCTGGCTAACTTAGTCTGATTGCTAGCCCCTATATCTCGCAACCCTCGTCCAAGAGTTGGCCAACGACTCTGCCGATGGATCTATCCGAGCCGCTGCCGGTATCGCCCTCAAGAACGCCTTCACAGCCCGAGATTTTGCTCGTCTCCAAGATCTGCAGTCAAAATGGCTGCAACAAACAGATGAGGAGACCAAGAGCCGGGTTAAGCAGCTAACTTTGCAGACCTTAGCCTCGACCAATACTCAGGCCGGTACCGCTGCTGCCCAAGTCATTTCCTCCATTGCCGCCATCGAGCTGCCCCGTAACCAATGGAACGACTTGATGCCGTTCCTTGTTAAAAATGTCAGCGAGGGTGCCGACCACCAGAAGCAGGCGTCTTTGACCGCCATCGGCTACATCTGCGAAAGCCAAGATACAGAGTTGCGCATGGCTCTTGTGACTCACTCAAATGCTATCCTGACCGCCGTTGTCCAGGGTGCCCGAAAGGAGGAAACCAATATCGAGGTTCGCCTCGCCGCTATTACTGCCCTGGGTGATTCACTTGAGTTTGTGGGAAACAACTTCAAGCACGAGGGCGAGCGAAACTACATCATGCAGGTTGTGTGCGAGGCTACGCAGGCCGATGACTCCCGGATACAGCAGGGCGCCTTTGGCTGCCTGAACCGAATTATGGCCCTCTACTACGATAATATGCGCTTTTATATGGAGAAGGCTTTGTTTGGTCTTACTATTCTCGGCATGAAGTCTGAAGATGAGGATGTTGCAAAACTAGCTGTTGAGTTCTGGAGCACTGTTTGCGAGGAGGAGATCTCTATCGAGGATGACAATGCCCAGGTCGAGAGCTCGGATCAGATGCGCCCCTTCTACAACTTCGCACGAGTAGCGGCTAACGAGGTTGTGCCCGTGCTGTTGTTACTTCTGACGAAGCAGGATGAGGATGCTGCCGATGACGAGTACAATCTGTCCCGCGCCGCTTATCAGTGCTTGCAGCTGTACGCCCAGGCGGTTGGTGCTACTATCATCACCCCTGTCCTGCAGTTCGTCGAGGCCAACCTGCGATCCGAGGACTGGCGCAACAGAGATGCTGCTGTTTCCGCCTTTGGCGCCATTATGGAGGGTCCTGATGAGAAGGTCTTGGATCCTATTGTCAAGCAGGCTCTGCCTATCTTGATTACTATGATGGATGACCAGTCCCTGCACGTTAAGGACTCCACCGCCTATGCCCTCGGTCGTATTACCGAGGCTTGCTCAGAGGCTATCGACCCCAACACCCACCTTCCCACTTTGATCGAGTCGCTCTTCAAGGGCCTTCTCAGCAACGCTAAGATGGCCCCATCGTGCTGCTGGGCTTTGATGAACTTGGCAGAGCGCTTCGCTGGTGATATTGGCTCTGATAGCAACCCCATCACACCTCACTTCAACAACGCGGTCAGCTCTCTCCTTGATGTAACTGCACGACAGGATGCCGACACTGCAGTGCGAACCGCTGCATATGAAGTACTCAACGTTTTCGTACAGAACGCTGCTACTGAGAGCTTGCAGGCTGTTGCTTCGCTCTCTGATGTTATTATCAAGCGATTGGAGGAGACTATTCCCCTGCAGAGCCAGGTCGTCAGCGTTGAGGATAAGATGACTCTCGAAGAGATGCAGAACAGCTTGTGCACCGTTCTCCAGGCCATTATTTCTCGCCTGGACAAGGAGATCATTCCTCAGGGCGACCGCATCATGCAGATGCTTCTCCAGATTCTGAGCAGTGTCGGTGGCAAGTCTAGCGTTCCTGATGCAGTCTTCGCTACCATTAGCGCACTGTCTACGTCCATGGAGGAGGACTTCATCAAGTACATGGATGCGTTTGCACCCTTCCTGTACAATGCACTCGGAAACCAGGAGGAGCCTAGCTTGTGCTCAATGGCTATTGGCCTTGTTAGCGATATCACCCGATCGTTGGGCGAGCGCAGCCAGCCGTACTGCGACAACTTTATGAACTACCTCCTCAACAACCTCAGGAGTCAGACCCTCGCCAACCAGTTCAAGCCTGCTATTCTCCAGTGCTTTGGTGATATCGCTGGCGCTATTGGCGGCCACTTTGAGACCTACCTGTCTGTTGTTGCGTCTGTCTTGGAACAGGCCTCCACTGTTACGGCTACTCCTGAGGGCCCCTACGAGATGTTCGACTACGTCATCTCGCTGCGAGAGGGTATCATGGATGCCTGGAGTGGTATCATTCTTGCTATGAAGTCGAGCTCTAAGAGTAAGTATTTGATTCATCCTAGCGAGTAAAGATAAGTGCTAACAATTATCGCAGCTCAAGCTCTGCAACAATATGTGCCCCATATCTTCCAGCTCCTTGGTCTCATTGCCAGCGATCTGAACCGCAGCGAGTCCCTTATGCGGGCGTCTATGGGTGTTATTGGGTATGTTTCAGCCCTCCATATATCACATATACGAGTCTTTGCTAACAGATTACAGCGACCTGGCTGACACCTATCCTAACGGTGAACTTGTGGATGCCTTCCGACAGGACTGGCTCACTGCTATGATCAAGGAGACCAAAACCAACCGGGAGTTCCAACCCCGAACCATCGAGACTGCTCGCTGGGCTCGTGAGCAGGTGAAGCGTCAGCTCGGCGGTGGCCAGACCATCATGGCTCAAACTTGAGAATCGCCGAAGGTCACTCTGATGCCTCCGTGCAACAGTGCACTACCAGCCCAACACCAACATCCCGCCGCTGCGCATCGCGCCGACCGTCTAGATCAGACCCCCTCCTCAAAGGACTTCCCCAATACCCCCTACCCTTAGCCACAGCATCACAAAACATGATCCCCACGACGCTTTCATGTGTATATAGACCCCATATGGCACTACAGTAATCGAAATACCCCACCACAACGCTTCACATCACCAGCATCAGCATTAGCCCAATGTATTCAACCCCCATCCCCTTCACCATACAATCACCCCACTACCCCTTTTATTTGAGACGCAACGATGGAATAGAGAAGTCATGTAATGTCCCGCGTGGATGAAACCGCGGATGGCAAACCCAAAATTCATGTAGAGGATAGGGGAGTACAGGCGGTCGGGATCGTTCTTATCATAGTTTTTACGTGGCTGTTCTTCTTGGATTCCCTTTCAAGTGATCGGGACACAATGGAGACGGCGTTCTCGGACCCAGCATGTCAGGTTTGAGATGACGAGTGGATGAGGAATGCAAATTAGGAGCGTGTAGGGGGCAATCTTAGAAGAATAAGAGCGAGATGGACGAGCAGATTTCGGTTCGAGTATCAAGTGATCTCACCAGATAGGATGCCGTCGTTAGTAGTCAATGGTGTAAAAACCCAGTTGGCCTAAACCTTTGCCTATGCTTCAGTGTGACTGGTTTCTAAATGTGTTCAAAATTTGCAATGATGTCCAAGGTATCTGTCTAGTTTATCCCCTTATTCGTGAACCGGAGAACCCCCAACTCCTGTTTCATAATCAGCTCGCCGCAATCAGAGAAGTTTAGTCAGACTAGACCATAGTGCTGTTTTCCCATGACCTGGTGAATGCTTACAACTTTTGAGCCTGCGGTATCTAACATCATCTGTCTTTCATGTAGAAGGGTGTATAACGAAAGATCGAGAAATATCTATCGTGAAGGAGAAGGGGTGAAATGCGAAGAATGACGGAACATTAGAGGGGTAGAGAAAATAGGTGGAGAGAAATGGGAGAGAAGCACGGTTAGCTATATCCATCAAATATCCCGGTCTGCATCCAGTCCTGCTGTTGTCCTTGCTGCTGCTCCCCCTGAAAGAAGAATTGCATCTCGGTATCAAACCCATCAGTCGCCGGATAGAATGCCACCGGAGTCCCGTTTGCTGGGTCGTAACCCTGGGTCGCAGCAGCTTGCTGCCCCGAATAGTCAACCGCTTCTATCAGCATCCCTAGTCCATCTCGGGGCCCCAAGGCGGCGGATGTTGGGTTGTCTGGGGGTATGTAAAGATGCGGATTAAGTTGGGGAGGATGTTGGTTCAATGGCTGTGATTGCTGAGGATGGTACGACTGGGTGTCGGGCGGCGGCATCGAGTTTGGGTGGAAGTGTGTGGGGAGGATACGCGTATGAATATGTGAATGCGTGTGCGATTGTGTATGTGAGTTGAGGCTCTGCGTAGTGGTGGGCGTCATCGTTTCGACTGGCGAGTGCAGGCTCGAAGGAGTGGCCTCAAAACTCCCTCGCGGGCGACTATATAACGACGGGGATGGGGAGGTGGAGGATCCAGATTTTATGGACGGGGCAACGATGGGGTTGGGACTTGGGTCTTTGCCGTCAGCCATGCTACCCTCGGCGGTAGAGGTGTTTGGGTCGCGGGCGAATTTGTCGAGCGCTTCGACCCACCGCGAAGCTAAGGGCCAGACTTCTTTGCATTCCATAAGGATGGCGATGGTGCGTTGGAGCATCATGGGGCCTTCGTGCGTTATTGCTGGATCTGGGCAGACTGTAACGCATGGTTAACATCTACTACCTCTATCGTTGTCCAAAGGCCTGTAATGTAACCCTATTGAGATGGTGGATTGGGCCTTACTATTTGGATATCTGCATAGATAGGTCGCGAATACGCCGCAGCTGTACACACAAAACGCAGCCATCTGCGCCCCAACACTTTCGTCAGGGGATCGACCGGCGAACTGGGCGACGATCTGGTCGAAAAGCTGGCGGACGTTGATGAACAGATCCAGGGAGAGGCTGGAGAAGAATGGTTTACGTTGGTCCGTGTCGGGGTTCGAGAGGAGTTTTATGATGCTGCTGTTGTTAGACAATTGGAAGACAAGTGGTTAAGAGTTGCCAGGGAACTGTAGAATGGGGTTGATGGCATTGGAGGACTGACTCTATCAGGTATGGACGGCGAACGACGATATTGCAGAGACGAGGGATCATGGTAACACCGAGATACGCCTAAGAGACGGTAAGCGTTGTTCTTTCAACGTAAAACGAGGGTTTCGGAGAACTGACAAGATCCTGGCCCTCAGATTTATACCCCTTAAGTGTGAATGTACTCCACAGGTGCTCTCTTGGCAACCCGTGCTCCCACTCCCTCAACTTACTAACCATGAGAGCGAACTTGCTTGTTGAGTCCCATGGGCTCGAGCATTTCGCAAGGCTGACAGCTCTCCGGCATATAATACCCCAAAAATGATGGGCCTGAATCAACGAGGCGAACAACGACCGGTTAGGGTCAGAGATGAGGGCTGGATCATCAATAGCTGGGGGTGTGCCTTCCAGGGCAGCTCTTGAGGGAGGTCGGCGACCAGTTGCAAAGTCTGCTTCGTCGCAGGGAAGAAAGGCGGTTATGTCGGCGGCGGCGAGTGAGACGGGGGAGTAGGGCCCGGAGTGAAGTTGGTCCTGACTGTGAAGCATCCACTATGGCTTTGTTAGTGACATGTGCCCCTTTGTGGCAGGACTATCAACGTACTAAAGTCCTCCTCGCAGACTCAGCGCGTATGATGAGATCCGGCGTAGGATTGGTCATCTGGTACGTCTCCTCCCGGTGCAAGTGCATCAATGCAGCCATTCTCATCGAAATCCCCATATTAATCTACATCGTCAGCGACCGTGATCGCGGTTCTTTTCTTAGAGGAGACCAACATAGCTCTTGTTCCGCAGCCCACTGCCTTGCTGCGCGATGCTGAGTAGATAAAACGCCTGGCATCGTTCTAACGTAGGTTCCTCGTATATCTCATTATGTGCTAGATGGGCCGCTCGCTCCATGAAGAACTCAGCTGCTTTCATGCCGGAGCCATATCGGACTGAAAGCGCAGGACTCAATCGTGCTGAGATGCTGAGGATGCTCTCTACGAGGAAGACACTGACGGAGGAGCGGTCTTTGAGCAAGCGACCGGGGAATTGCTGTTTAGGGATGAAGCCTAATTGAAAGTAGTACCGTGTGAATCGGTTCACAGCATCGATGATGTCTGGCAGTGGCGGTAAAAGCTCCCATTCGTCGGCGGATCTGCTGATACTTTGTATAACGGGGGCATCAAGAATCTCTCGTCGCACCTTGGCGGGGTCGCGTCGCGATAACTTTTCTGCTCTCATGCGCGGGTGACGAAAGTCGCGATCATTGTCCGGTTGGCCTCTGACGGGAAAGATGCTAGAGTTCATTTAGCATATACTCTTACTTGACTTTACACACTTGAAGGTATGGGGTTGAAATGAAATTGAGTGAATAATAACTAACCAGTCTTCCGCACCTAGCCCAGCCTCGAGGCACGCCTTACATGGCGGTTGGGCCTTTTCATGAACGCATTTGCTGCGCATACGTCGACATCTAACCGCGAGATCAGTACAGTTCCCACCGACTAGAGGCAACACGAACGGGGACAGCAACCAACCTCCGGCAAGCAATTGGAGCCCTGCGCTTGATGGGCTGAGCAGACGAGCCCGCATCCGAGGCAGGGCCTTGAATTGGGACAACAACAGGGGATGGGCCAGTCGCAGCGATTCCATTGTCAGCGGCACCGTTCGGCCCCCGGCCTGATGCCGATGATAGCTTCCTCTCCATTACGAAAGCTCCGCAGCTACCGTCCGTCGACTTCGGGTAGCTTTAGTGATGGCACTGCCCGGAGTGCCCCGAGTCAGCGCTCCAGCGACAGCCTCAGCCGGGGACGGCGAGGTCGAAATACGACCGATCACTCCCTAGCGAAAGTCGCGTAGCTCCGGGGAGCGACCCAAGCAACGGCGGGAGCAGTAGCAGCAGCAGCAGTAGCAGCGGGTCGAATCGAAAGGGAGAAGCTGGAGCTGGGGCGTTTGCCTGCCGGCAGATGCGAATCTCGCTCTCGCACAGCGTCCGTGTTCTCCAGGGGGGGAGATCCGGCAGGCAAAGCGCCTTGGAATCTTCAAGGCTAGCAATGTAAAGACACGGGAAATGGCTTAAACCGTCTTGGCACATCAAAGGCAGACCCTCCGCATTGAACGCGTTTACGAAATGATGTGGCAAAATGGAGAAGACGACGCCGAGGAATTCACACAAGGAAGAGAGAGGAAGAGGGATGTGGACGCAGAAGTCGAGAAGCTGTAGAAGTACCTTGCTCGGAACCTTTTGGCAGGGTAGCCATTTGATACCAGGCCTGAAGAGGACGGCAAGAGAAGAATACGATTGGTCCGATTGGAGCGGGACACTAGGACGATGGCGAAGAAGCAAGGGGACGACGATCATGGCAGCCTCGACCAGTTGCAAATAATCAAGAGCAAATCCCTTGAGAGTCCGGCAATGACTAAATAAGGTAGGATGAGACAGCACAGAACCTTTCTTCTTTCACCTTTTGGCGCTTGTCACGCAATAGCCCAAGCCGCAATTTACCTAAGGTACCACAGCCATTGCACACACTGCACCTGTTCTGGGATGCGAAGACATTCTGCGTCTAAACTGTCTCTCACATTCCATTTCTACTACTCCTACATCCGCACCATTCGTCTTACTAGTCTTCGAGCCGAGGGGTTCTTGGATCGAACCTGATTGGGTGAGAGTTAAAAATCAGCCCACTGATCGTAGCTGGCTATGTCAGGCTACATATCTTCGTGCATCTCACATGCACGGCATGGCAGTTGGAGGCTGGAGATCCGTGGAGGAGAGTTGGAGAAGGTTCTGTCGGAGCATCCACCCAATGGTGCTCGATCTGACAACGATCAAACTCATGTCTAATAATGATGGCATCGCAAACAGCGATCGAGTCTTCACGAGCGCGTCCTCACGTCAAGGCTTCAAGCTTCTCCATCGTCAACGCCAACACCTGCTTAGCCATCTCCCGGCTCACGACCTCCTCCTCATGCGATAGGTTGACGATAGTATCACCCCCCTTCACCCCTGCCACGGCGAATTTGAACCCATGGTAACCCTGGTTCCCGTTCGATGCAGCGACCGAGAACTGGCAGTCGTCGACTCGCCATGCCTGTTGACGGGGCGGTTCCTCGCCCGGGGTGAACGCCCCGATGTTGGACACCGAGTAGATCATCCTCATGAGATGCCCCATCGAAGGGAGACCAGTATTTACAAACTCTTCCAAGTCTGGACCGAGAAGTTCGCAACCAATCCAAGCTTTCATTCCGCGGTCAGGGATGTACTTGTGCATGTATTGCCGGTATTCGCGCGCGAGGCTCCAGGCTGCGTCCACGTCGAGAGCCTTGCCCTCCTTGCCGATATTGACCATAGCATCTCGATATTTCTTTAAAATATGAATTTCAAATGTCGCAGCCACGCTATTCGTTATAACTCCATCGTTCTTTTGCACACCCTCGAGCTTCGGCATGCGAATATACGGAGCGAGGTTATACGGACAGCTCGAAATACCTGCTGCAGCCTTAGGGAATACCTCCGCAGCAAAAGTCACCAAGAACATCGTGGCGAGTAGCGGCGTGAAAGTCGTTTGGTTCTTCCTGCATGCCGCCAGGATGGAATCCATCTTCTTCGCAGATATTCGAACAGACGATATTCTGGTAATAGTGCGTTGCTCAGGGGTTGCAACGGCAGTTGCGGATGCAATGTGAGGCTTCGACGGTGGCAAATCGTTGAACAGAACCTTCTTGCCGAACCAAAGCCGGAAAATGAGGTACTTGATTTGTTCCCAGATGGAAAACCAAATGGATGCCTTGTGTTTTGACAAACTTGTTGTGTGCGGGAACAGCTCTGTCTTGCTTGGGTCGATCGTAACGATGTTCTCGGTCGACACTGCCACGTCTGGGGAAAGAGTATTCAGAGCCCTGAGAAACGTTCTATGGAACGTGATACCCGAAAGACCGTCGGCCACGCCATGGTGATAGAGGAAGACGACGTCCCGTCCTCCAAGAACATACACCTTCCACCAAGGCGTCTCCGGCTCGTCACTGACCCAATCCCACTGATTGTGCAACCGTTCGAAGAACTCAGGCCCCGGCTCCTCATCATCCAAATATTCTACGCACGCATCTATGTCAATCCCATGCAGCATCGCAACATGAAGCCGGTGATTTCCCCTCTTCGGCGACGGCCGCGGCACCGCAACCGCTGAAAGTCCCGAATGCGCCTCTACGACCTGCTTCAATGCCGCCGTGACTTGCGCCCGGGAGAGTCTCCCATCGCCGCTCTTCGGGACATAACGGGCTGAGACTAGGAGGTTATTCTGGATGCCGAGACGGTGGTACAGGTAGTACATGCGGTCGAAGAAGTCTGAACCGTTGGATGCGTTAGCTGCGCAATGTATGATGGGGCCGGGGATACGGACTCGAGTTGCGTACCAACGTGTACGCGGCGTAGTCTTGGTCTACCATCTTGTCAGCTCTCTCGCACAACAGCCTCCTCGGATTAGGCGGAAAGGGAGGAAAGGTAACCAGGAAACGGCCGGTCCCTTCCAGAGCCTATATACATGTGCTGTGCCCCTCGGACACGGTTCCGACACGTTCTTGTTGTCCATGTCGACCACCTTCTACTACACCGAACTGGGATTAGATGAAGGATCTCCGACATGTCACCTTTAGGCCGTAAGCGAGCTAAGCTAGCTAAGCTTCGTCAAAGTTCTAAGTTTTATACCAAATACTTCATCCAACCCCGGCTCAGTGGCATTAAGTAGTCGGAGAACGGGACGATAAGAACAAGCCCGATCTCGTCCGAGGAATGATGATTAACTGGTGAGTGCCGACGCAACAGAACCCTTAGCATCGAAAGTTAGTAGATACGATTACGGCTAGTGAAGTGACCCACTAGCTATAAAGGCGCTGCACGACCTCGATCCCGAAAATGAACTTAATGGCCGCTAAAGATGATCCTACGGTTGGGAGCTACTTTAGCCGCCCAAATAAGTCGCTAGCAAAGCTAAGGCTGATACAGGGTATCCCTCAATTACCCTACCAGCATCATCTAGAACTGAATAATACGCCCTATCGGAAGTATTACATAAGAAAAAATGGCGGACCTATTCTAACCGTTACCTCTAGCTTCAGATTGACCAGCGGATCGAGATAAGTAAGATAATGTTACATCAGAGAGATAACGTTAAGCCAACTTTCCTCAGTAGACAATCGGGATTATAAGTCGACCTAAGCCAGCCATTACACTATAAAACACAGGGGTCGCGTTCACTCCAAAGAGTCTAATATCCCTGAGAATACCCGAAGGCACGAAAAGCTGTTTTATGACCAGCGCTCAGTCAGACGAGCAGCATCGAATGCCAGCCCATCGTAAAACAAACAAGTCGGCAAGGAGTAGCACAAGCTACGACAGCTCTATAAAACATAGCACACTTACATGACAGCGAGTGAGGGCTTCTCGGCTTGAAATGACTTCTCAATGCAGTAAACATCGCCGAGAGCAGGACAGAATAGTCTCTAGATAGAGCTGGCTGCACTGAGTCAAGTATACAGTGTCACCGTAGTAGTCGAACTTGAACACGATGGCACTACCCTCGACTTGCGTCTGCACAAGGGCTGGGGGACTGACTTTCATGCGGTCAAGTTCCTTGTACGTATCGTGAAACGCAGATTCGATAATATGGCGCACGAAAATGACCGCAGGAGGCTTTGCGTGATGGAGAACTAGGTGCCGAAGGTCGAGCAATGTCTGGGTATCACCGTCCAGTGAAGCTCGAGTCGTCAAGGCTTCCTTTCCCTTGGATGCTCTGTCAATAATTTGGAAGTAATCAGCGCGCAGTTCCAGGTCAAGGGGGGCGTGGGCACCAGCTGGACTTCACAAAGTTCACCCGTGATCTCCATCGCTGTCTCTCGTGTCAGTGTCAGGGTGTCGTACGTCTTTGAAAGGTCCCCGGGAAGAAGGCATTGCATCTGGTTCATCCCCCGGCGTAGAGTTATGAAGATGAGACTACCTTGCTTGGCCATGCGCTGGACACGACCTTGATCGCAAACAAGCCGCACTTCCTCCTCGGGCTCATCCTTGCCTGTTCGATGACAGTAGGATTAGTCCCGGCGAGGTTGATGCGGACTGGGCTAGGCAGGGTACGATCATCCACAATCCTCACAATCCTGCTCACCCTAGTCTCCTCCACCGCCTAGTGTGCAGTCTCCTCTCGTGCCTCCTTATCAGCTCTTTCCGCTTCGGCTTCGAGCTTCTTGCACTGCTAGGCTGCGTAGTTTGTTGCTTTCTTCAATGATGACTTGGCTGCAGGCTTGAACTCGGGTTTGGAATCTTGGTGGAAGAAAGGTTTGGGTAGGCTTGAAAGGTGCTGATTCAGTGCCCGGAGTTCTTGTGCGTCGACACCGCATTCTTCGTCAATGAATATAACATATTCTGTTATATCCTCCGAGTGTAAAGGCAAAAGTTGGGAGAGGGACGAAGAATTTACTTTGCTTGCTGATGAGTCACAGTCGTTTGATAATAACCAACACACAATCAGCTCGCTGGTGCATTTTCCCGATTACTGCTAATACTACCTCTGTCTACACTAGAGTATGTATTAGCAAAGAACAAATGATCGGAACACATATGGAATCCCAACGCGGTTTCATTCTGTCGCACAAACACCAACATGGACTATGTTTCCCTCTTCGTTTTGCCGTCTGTACTACACCCATCAGCTTGCTTGCAAGCAACTTATCCTCAAATGCCTAGCACAGAAGCAGGTATAGGTTGAGAAGTGATTGTCAGTCCGAGCCAAAGTCGAAAGCAGAAGCATTTTGAGGCGTGATTGACTTCAGCAATCAGCAGTATTTGTTCTCAGTACCTCCTCAGGCCGACTCATCGCGGTTCTTTGCTAGTGCAATGATGCTAAAGTCCAACTCCCCATTCGAAACCTTTAAGAACCTCCTCACCCCCTTCTCCAACGCCGCTTCACTCAGCACATCCTCATCCTCCTCCAACTGTCCGCGATCAATAGGCCCATCAGAACTTCCCTCCAACTCCCACAGATGACCATCTTTGCCCCTGACGAATGCCAGGAAGTGATGGCCAACATGTTCTTCCGCCCTTGGCGCCGTCGTGTCTCCCCTTCTCGCAGCTCGCATGTGAGCATTCTCCAACGCTTCGCTCGAATACACAACATGCGCTCGCTGTTCAGGTTTGAGAGGCGTCACTTCTTCGATGAGCTTGTCGAGGATAGAACCTTTAGCGACAAACTTCTTTACTTCCCCATTCGCTGCAGCATGTAGCAGGGCAATCAAACCGCAAGCGTTTCCAATCGTCTGCCTGAACCACGGAGCAGGCTCTTCGTCGCCGCACTTGTCGTAAGTCAGACCTTCCTTGGCGTTGCGAGTGCCATCCGCCTCTCGAACCGTGTGGTACATCGCGGGAGGCGAGATGAAGATGAGGGCCAGGGCGGGGCGCGGAATAAAGCTCAGGATATCTGCGTCATCGATACTGTAAACGTCGTGGAATTCCAATTCGTCGGAGACGCCGAGATCATGGATCAGAGACGTGAACACCTCAGGGTTGTTTTCAAGAGGGATGAAGGTTTTCTTGCCAGACGGCGATACGTAAACTCCTTCAGCTGACATTTTTGTTGTTTGCTTCGACAATTGTTGGAGAGAAGATGGCTCACCAACGCTGCAAAGGAATGGATGGCAACAAGTTGATGGTCGCAGCTGACGAGGCAAGAGATGCCTAAGAGGGGTTACACGTGACTACCCGATCTGGTGGTTCAGGGCTTCCATTCATTGACGACAAGCCCGGCAAGGTCAATTGTCACTGGAATAATATCAAGGAATTGGAGTCTTGATGTTCGAACATCAATAGCATTCTCACCAAGCATTCCCCGCATAGCGCCGACTTGAAAGCATTGTCCTAAAGTGTTTACTCCATTCAACAATCAACCTTGCCCTTACGCCGATATAACCCCAATAGCACTCCTTACTTCACCCCTCGCTATGCTTTCAAATAAACGAAAATTACTAGGTCGTCCGCGAATAGCGATTCGACCACGTTTGAACAGCATGACTCATTCACTGTGGTTCGAACTGGGTTACTCTAAGCGAAAAGGTTAAGTCTCTTTCCGATTCACCTCTTCTTGGTCGTGGATGACCTTGTCGGTCCCTCCAGGACAATGTCCGCTCATCATTACATGTGACCTTGTCACTCACGGCTCTCTGGCCCCTGCCACTCTGGCTACAGAGTTGAAGCCCACTTTCCTACATCTATTCTCCTATACTTAAGCTACTGCTTTCTCCTTGCAATTATATACTATCCCTCACACTCGCTTTGCTTCACCCAAGGATATCGGTATATACTAATCATCATGACATCCCTTTCAATTGTATCGAATCCTGGCAGGTCCACTGTTCATTCCCAGAGGCTCGAGCTCTTAGATCTTGCAACAGAGATCTTGTTGGGAATTCTCGAGCGACTCCCTAATATCTCGACTCTCGGGAGTGCTATCAAAGCTCATCCCCGCTTATATCGTGTCTTTGAGGCCCATGCCGACCGGATTTCCACAGAAGTCCTGCGAAACGAACTCCCCGAGCAGGTATATACACATGCTGTTGTTGCGCACCTTGCCCTACAAGGGCTCTTATCCATGCCAAATTTGGATAATCTCAACATCGACGACATCGCCTTTTATGTTGACAAGGTTTGCAACCATCGAGACATTGTTTTGGAGCTCAAGATCCCCCCCTCTTCCACCTTATCGATCACGAAGCTACATCGCATGGTAATATGCCTTACTGACCTCTGCATTCGGGACTGCGCCTGTTCTCGAGATCAAGACTTTCCTCCCCTCTGGGACTCGCTCCAAAAGCGAAAACCCTCTGCTGACGAAGTCGTCCGGATTCAGCAAGCCATCTACCTCTTTCAAATACTGGCTTCTTTCTGCAAGAACCTGTACTTCGAGAAGGATGCTAACGAGCGATACTATATCGAATACTACCTCAAGCTAGGCGAGCTACATGTCAGTCTTCTGGATACGCTGTTGGCACCATGGGAGATGTACCAGGTGATTTCGATTCAAGCTTTCTTTAGACGAGCTTTACATGGCTTTGGTATATGCTACCTCCTTTGCAGTATTATTCTACGCATACTAACCTGGTGCCTCCAGAACGGAATGCGGCCCGAAGCGAGCGTGTAATGCCCTGTCTCTTGACGCGCGGGATCGAGTTTCTCTACGAAGCCCTTTGTACCGTTGACGAAACGGACCTCGACGATTTCCTCAAACCCTTCGAACAGGATATAATTTCGAAGCCCCAGCATGCTCTGGGTATGGTTCTCTCTCGGGGTGCACGTAACACATGGACCCGACAGCACCCCAACAATCACACTGAATACAGACCTTTCTGGCCCGGCGACATGAGTGGCATTCGATCGTGGGAGAAACTGGAGGCCAAGCAGATGGAGATGTTCAGAGACAACTCTGAATGGAACGACCTGTTTGACCACGATTTGCAGCTGCTCGAGGGACGTTTGGATCTATGGAGTGCGGCTTTGTGGGACGAGGATCGCTGGGAGGACATTGGGCCGTCGCTTCGCATCCCCGAACCCAGTTACTGGAATGGGCTTCAGCAACACACCGAGCCTATGACCTTGGGCTTTCAGATCATGCGACATCCGGGAATTCTTCTTCAACTTTGGGAGGACGTTGAAGGGTGACGAGCATGCGATGACAGGAGGTTGAATAGCTGTATGCCAATACTCTCTAACGCTGCGGTGCGATCTCTGGCACCTCTATCAGTCACTAATACGATATTGCCACACTTCGAGATCGATATTCACCTTGTCACCTCGCTCTGTCTCGTGGGCTTTGTCCTACAAGTATGTTTCCCGAACACTGAAACAGCAATCGACCCGTAATCGTAGGGGCTGTGAACCTTGCCGCCCCATCCTCCTCATCTCGAACCCTAGTCCTAATTGCAATTCTATTTTAACTCCCTTCAATAATGCATGAGGGGCTTCTAAGAATGAATGATATACTCTCTTCACTACAGGAGTCATTTTGGGGACTAGGTACAGTATGGTCGACTCACACACTGTATCAGAGCACTGTGCAGCGGCGTACTTCGTCCTCACTCATTTACCCCCGCCTACCCTGGTGAATGCAAGAGGGTCAGAGACTATAAAGCGATCTGATGGAATATCATGACTTTAGTTGCCGTAACGTTTCTGACCCTCACCTGTGAATTACAATGGTGATATTCTCCCGTGACTCCAGTGGAGAAAGTTCTTTGGTGCAGACCCAAGTGGCTAAAATTTTCTACCTTTACAAGTTCCTCACATATCACGCACACTCTAGATGATCCCGAAGTCGGCACATCTTCGACCTTACACTACACTCGCATCTCTCTAAAGCATATTCAATTCTTCTGGCGTGATTGAATCGAAGACGGGAAGATCTCATCGCTCATCTAAAGTTGAGACAGAGACAGCATCACAATGGCCGCTCTGACTCAGATCGATATTCCCTCCTTGCAAAAGGTCGCATCGGGAAAAGTCCGTGACCTCTTCACTCTACCTGACGCCGATAAGCTCCTCTTCGTAGCCAGCGATCGACTGTCTGCCTTCGATGTTGTTATGAGCAATGGAATTCCGAACAAGGGCGCGATCCTCACGCTCATTTCAGCGCATTGGTTCCGCGTGCTGGCCGACCGCATTCCCGGCCTGCGAACTCATTTCATCAGCCTAGACATCCCCGCCGGTGTATCGCCTGAGGAGGCCAAACTTATCAAGAACCGCAGCATGCAGGTCCGCAAGCTGGAGGTATTGAAGATTGAGGCGATTGTTCGGTACGCTCACTATTTAGAACCTCTTGTTATGCTACCACTAACCACTTAAAATCTAGAGGTTATATTACTGGGTCTGCATGGAACGAGTACCAGTCAAAGGGAACAGTGCATGGGCTAGAGATGCCCAAAGGCATGAAGTTGTCTGAGAAGTTCCCTCAGGCTATCTATACGCCGAGCACCAAGGCAGATGCCGGTGAGCACGATGAGAACATTCACCCCGACGATGCCTGGAAGGAGCTGGGCGACAAGGAGACTGCGGAGAAAGTCAAGGAGCTTTCTCTCAAGATTTACAATACGGCGGCAGAGTACGCTGCGGAGCGCGGCATCATCATTGCCGACACCAAATTCGAGTTCGCCAAGGCAGGTTTCATTCCGTCGCTAATCTTATTTAGTCCTCATACGGCATGCTAACACTTGTCTCAGGATGCCGAGGGCAACATCTACCTTGTCGATGAAGTCTTGACTCCCGATTCATCGCGCTTCTGGCCCAAGGACTCATACGAGGTCGGTCGAGACCAAGATAGCTTCGATAAGCAGTTCGTCCGCAACTGGTTGATCAAGGAGGGGTTGAGGGCCAAGGAGGGCGTAGAAATTCCCGAGGATATTTGCAAGGCTACTTCGGAGCGGTATAAGGATGCGTTCGTTAAGCTTACAGGCAAGACATTCGAGGAGGCATCTGGGAACTAGGTCTGTGGCTGTCTGTGCGGTGTTACTGAGTTCATTCGAATTGTTGTACTTGAGGCACCAACGCCATGATAGAAAAGAGTCCTTATCACTACGGCGTTGATTTATTTTCCCTCGTATCCAAGTTTTAGTATTCATTCTAATTTTGACCGGCTCTTGGAGCTCGTCTGCCCACCCACCGGCTTACCGACTTCGTCTAAGTCCCCTCAACGATTACACTCTTGATCCTGCAACAAAATTAGTTCAGCACCGAAATTCTTCTTTCGATTAGCTCACCTATTCAAGCCCTCCGTGACAGTTCTGGGGTCCTGCGTATACACCATCCGAAAGCACCCCGGCTTGAGCGAGTGCTCCTCCCTTGGGTGCAAAAAAACTCCCGCATCTCTCAACTGCTTTGCCAGCGCGAACTCGGCATTTGGTTCACCACCCAAGTCTTTAGGCAAGTAAGGTGACAAATCGACCCAGATGAAGAACCCAGCATTGCTACCTGAGAGATATTCCACGCCGATATCCTCCAGCCCTTGTGTTATATGCATGTATGCCTTAGCTAGCTTTTCTTGCGAAGTTTGGACGAACGCTCTACACCACTTCCTGTCTTCGAGCATGGCAGTTCCTATAGCTAGGCTCGCACCGGATGGGTTATGGAAGCGCATGGCCGCATCGACTGCACGAAGCACGGGTCGACTACGCGTGATGATGGCACCAAGACGCAGGCCAGCCACACCAAAGTCCTTGCTAAGGCCATAGGTGACATGGAGAAGCTCAGTGTCAATGAGTTCCGTGGAGTCGATAGAAAGGATAGAAGTGAAGGGCACAGCATTTGGTTCGTCGGAGTCGAAGACGGAGCAGGCGTAGATCTCGTCGCTGAGGAGATGGAGTTGGTGCTTCTGACAGAACCTCATGATGTTGATGAGGGTATTTCTTGGATAACACTTGCCTAGATTAGATATTTAGTAGATGTCACAGTTTTGGCCAGAGACGTAAAGCGACCAACCTAGGGGGTTGTTCGGGTTGACGATGAAAACCGCCTTGATCCTTACCCCCAAGGCACTGGATTTCACCAGCGCCTCCTCAAATTTCTGTACAACGTCCACTTCGAAGCTATCCTTCGCATCCGTGTCCGCGTAAATTACTTTTACCTGTGACTTATTTCCAAAGTCAAGCTCGAACCGGCCATAGACTGGCCGACTGGTCAAAAATCCGTCTCCTGGATCCGCCACCCCCCAAGCCAGGATATCATGCATGGCAGTCGCGGCACCAACGCATTGGATCATGTCCGCCGTGATGGGTGTGTGAGGTTTCAGGTACTCGTTGAGGTGAGTCGCGAGAGCTTTTGGGAATCGGGGGCCACCGCCGTGGCTACCGCGGTAGAGGAAGTCATCGGATGAGATGGCTACCTAGTATCGTCATTGCGTGAGTATTTGATCTCGTTAATATAGTATTTCACTCGGATTGATCATCCGCAGGACATCTCCTAATGATTGATGCTCTCACATTCTTCTTGACGAATTTCTCAATTTCATCGGTAACCAAGACCTTTGTCATATCAGCAATTAGGAGCTCCGCAAGTCTCCTAGCATGACATACATTTTCCGCCGTCGCGAATGAAATAATGCCCTCTTTATTCTTGTCGGGATCGTAAGTGGCCCTAGGTGCGAATCGCCATGGCAGGTCGAGTCCAGCAACTGTCTCCGTTGCTCTATTAGAAAGGACCTCGCTCATCATAATGCTACAAGGGAACTTCAAAGGCGCTTGCAACTAAAGCTGGGCTGGGATGTAGAAACGGACGAGAACAGTCCTTTTGGGAGGGGTATTTTTGCTAGTCATGTGATGAGGTT
Source organism: Nectriaceae sp. PG4201 (assembly GCA_023628695.1). NCBI lineage: Eukaryota > Fungi > Ascomycota > Sordariomycetes > Hypocreales > Nectriaceae > Nectriaceae sp. PG4201. The sequence goes on along the minus strand of JAMAKE010000044.1, from coordinate 54,200 downwards.
AAAACGATCGCCGCTGTCGGTAAAGCTGAAAAGCCCCCTCACATTGTTCACGGTAAACGAGGTTAACGCGAATGTTGATGCCATGATGTATTATTGCTCATCTTACCGTGGAGCGACAATGAAGGTGGGATGAGTTGAGAATAGGTGGGGTTTGAGTTAACCAAGATTAGGACGAACTGGAGGGGCGACGACCATTTCAATCTTCTAGCGAGGATTAGTAGATCAGCAGGTGATGTCTATTTATCAACCTTTGATAGGAGAGAGACACATATGATCCCTTCGCACTAGCGTTAATACTTAATGTCGACCCAGAGTAGCACTTCTTTCGACAGAGATGAACTAGCCTAGCTTCAATTCAATACCAGACTCACGCACCAAAGCATAGATCAGAAAAGGATGATCGATGTGCTCGTGACGAAGCAATAATTCATCATGAATATCAATTTCTTGAGTCTTAATTGGGCTGATTGCGAATCACTTCTCATTGGACCTTCATAATAATTGTCCAGGGTAGGGCAATCTGCAGCGTGACGCTAACTCCCCGACATTTGTGAACTTGCTTTTTCCATTAACTAGCGAGTCTACATACCCCTATATGAGATGTGCAACCAGCGACGCGGTTGATGAAACGATTCATCTTTCACGAGGGCGATGAGTTGGATTTGTGACATTTTACGGATATTGATCATCAAGTCTCATCGAGATGAGTTCTGAACACGACGTCGTGGAGCTCTCATCAGAGCTCTCAGCAGAAGCTACGTCAGACGCATCTTCAGAGTCCGACGAGAGTTGGAAAGATGCTTTGCGAGAATGTTTGGATGCCATCGATGCTGCCGGCCAAATTACGTCGTTTCAACACTACACACAGTTCACCAACCCTGGGTTGAAAATTGAAGGGCATCCTGCCATATCGCTACCGCTTACCGAAGACATTGCGCGGACTATCAAGAGCGTCTGTCAGCAAGCTCCCTTCGGTAAGGGTGAAGAGACGCTCGTCGACACCTCGGTTCGCAAAACGTGGGAATTGGACCACACGCAGCTTACCACGGTAAACCCTCACTGGCCCTGGTTCCTTGAGAATGTTCTAAAGGTAACGGCGCAACATCTGAGTCTCCAACGCGTCGAAGCGAAGCCTCACAAACTTTTGCTCTATGAGCCAGGGTCTTTTTTTAAGAAACACAAAGATTCGGAGAAGGAGGCTGGTATGGTTGGCACTCTTGTCATCTGCCTCCCATCTGAGCATCAGGGTGCTGATGTCCACCTCTCTTTCGGATCTGAGAAACGCGTTCTGCGGACTGCGCCCACGTCTGCGTTCGATTTAACTGCACTTGCGTGGTACTCCGATGTCACCCATGAAGTCAAAGAACTTACTTCAGGCTACCGACTTGTACTTACGTACAAGCTATTTCAGTCTGGTATGACGCAAAATTCAGCCATGGCCGTCGTCGCACAATGCAAACGTCTCAACTCATTGCTTCGAGCCTGGGTGACTGAACATCCCAGCGTCCACCAGCTATTCTACCGACTGGATCACAAATACACCAGAAGCAGTGTCTCGCTGAGCAACATGAAGGGCCGTGATCGGGCCGTCTGCCAAGCCTTGACCGACGTTGGCTCTCAGGCAGGCTTCTTTTTACTTTTCGCGCATGTGACCCATTCTGTGTATGATGAGTACTTCGATACAGCGCCTGACACTGAAGTGAACGAAATTTACTCACTTGATGGTGAACCAGTGAGCTTTCATTGTAATATCGAGGAAGATGAGATCATGGGTGCCAACTGGGAAATGGAGGATGCCGACAGCGAGAGTGAAGGCGACTATACCGGGAACGAGAGCATGCATCCAACCCTCCGGTACCATGACACAGTCGCACTTCTCATACGAAAGCAGGCTTTCTCGCATCAGTTCACAACACTCCAAGGCAGTAGGCTTGTGAATTCCTCTACCGTGAAGAACATGATTACTATGGTCGAGAAGGATCTAAAAAAAAACCCAAATGACCCGACGACCAGGGTATCTGCCCTAGCCTCCATGGAAAACGCGCTCAAAATTCAGGTTGAGTGGGATCCCCCGACGGCTGGCATGATCGCGAAATGGGCTTTGATCTGTCAGAAGGATGCTTTGCTGGGGAAGATCCTGCAGATTGCAGTCGAGAAAGAGAGTATAATGATCGAAGTGGGTAAAGAGATTTCAACTCACCTGCAAAGCCTATTTGCAAACAAGGAGGAGACAATCGACTGGGACAAGTGGTGAGTACCTTGTTCCTTCGACCTAATTTGAGTATTCTCGGCCCAGTGTACTGATTTCCTCAAGGCTTGATGTACTTGGGCAAGTGGCTGGCCGTGGCCGGGCTGAACTTGTGTTCCAACGCTTCCAGTCTTCATTAACATCTCAGCGGCTTAGAGACTCGTTGGATAAATGGCGTCAAACAACGGTGGAACGAAAGATCGACTCTAGTATTGAGTGGAAACTCGAGGATCACCCTTTCATTACACGCAGCCTCTATGAGCATGCTCAAGATACTGATTGGATCATGGATAAGTATGATGAGTTGACCAGGATGGTTATTCAAGGCCCGAACTAACAGTCACTTTTAGGCTTCTTCCCTCTCTCGCAACAAGAGGCACACGAGACATACTGTTTGAAGTCTTACATACCATCCAAGTGATTAAGGATCATAAGTTCGCCGGCAAAGCCAAGGATTTGTATCAATGCATCCTCGCACAAGGAGGACCAAAGCTCTTTCTGCGAGCGGAGGACCTAATCCAGATATCAAAAACTCGCCAAGGCCTAGCATTGTTCACAGAGAGTTTCTTAAGGATGCTTGAGGAAGGCTACAAGATCGACGCTGGGGAGGAAACAACGAAGATCCTCGACGGGACATGCACGCTTCTGATGACGACGTCTGGTACTTGGTTGAGTAGGGTGGTGGAACAACCTTCTGCCCTCTGTACTCAACTCCTCTTGCCGCTTGCGAACAAGCTGAGAGAATACAATATTAAACCAATTTCTTCTGTCAAAGAGTTCTACCAGACATGTCTCCAAGGAGTCCATGGGAAACTCATACCGACCAAGCCACTACCTACAGAGCGAAACTGGAAGCACGAGCCTCGCAGGTGTTATATGGAGACTAGCCAGGCCCGAATGGGCCACCCGCAACGACCTTGCGCAGACTGCCAGGAGAAGAATACTTTTCTGGTGTCCGCAGATCAGAGGACGTGGTACTTCTCCGCAGGGGAGTCCCGGCGTAAGCATATCTCGTCCACCCTGGACAGCGAGCTCTTCCAGGAAACGACGCAGAAGGATAGCAAGCCCTTTACTTTGGTAGTTAAGAAACTGGGTATGGAGTATGGTCGCCGGATAGGTGACTACCGCAAGGCAGTAGAGAACATGCGCAGCACACTACAGCCCTTGAGAAACCCGTACATGAAGGACCTGTTGGGTGAGGAGACGTATTACAAGTTGATCATGCTAGAAGAGCCGCCACTCAAGCCTAAGCAGGAGCTGGCGGACCGTGCGGTAGGGGTGAAGCGGGAAGCTGATGTTACTGACGAGTCGGAGTCGGAGTCGAATCGGCGTCCGACGGCAACATCGGGAGTGAAACGGGAGGCTGACGACAGCGCCGAAGAGTCGAAGGCTAAGCGGCCTCGGGTGAGATCTTGATGCCGCTTGAGGTAGTCCCGTGGTGCCGCAGAGATATGCCGCAATGGTATTCGGGTGGATGCCGCATGCCGCATCACCGCGCTTCGACGCCGCTCCGATGCCACCTCAGTCTCCTCCTCAACCTTTTAGCTACTGCGATTGGATATCACAGTTATTATTCTTGTAATTCGGGATTCTGAAGTTCCTTTGAATGCCGACATTGTTGATCACCGAACTCCTAGACCCCGAACTCCTGGGATGTCGGGATTCACGGGAGCCCGAATGGCGAAGATGTTGAGAAGAACGCCGAAGCCATGGAACACCGAGATACTTGAGAGTCCGAAACACCTAGATGTCGATGCTTCCGAATGCCGAAATCGCCTTCGGAGGCGAATGTCTGGATCCGAGTCCTTTGGTGCCGATACTCTCGTACTCTAACTTCTGAGTCGCTAGGTGATCTCCTTGACGGGTTCCAGAAGACCTACATCCTAAGACAGGCCTTGATTATCTTAAGACTCTATACACTGGGTTTTTATGCTATTAATTCTTTCTTAAGTAATCTTTAAAGACTTGCAGGATAATGATATAATTCATAGTATTATAATAATTCATGAAATATTACAGCTGTTTTCTGTCCTGTCCTATGATACTTCTTTCGTTGGACCCGTAATCACGAAGAGATAGCCACTCCCCTGTATATGGCCTCCGCGGCATACAACGACCTCCAAGTAGTCCGTTGTTCCTGCCACAATAACCAATGACTCATCGAACGGATCTTCACTCATTGCACTTTCTTTAGCACTCTGCGTGCAGTCAGTTGCGGCTTTGCAATGAGATGGGACGGATCTGTATAAGGCGGTAGCGCAGTAACGTAGTCTTTGCCGGTCGAATGCCTGAAAGAGCACCGGTATGTTTCTATCGGGCGAGTAGGGCAAAGGTGCACCATTCTGCATGATCATGGGCAAGTCCACGACGTATGCTCGTTCTAGAGATGTTCTTTCTTGTGGCGGTGTTAAATCCTCCGTTCGGGGTGGCACAAAGCTTTTGCAGAAACCCCAATCACTCTTATGAGGAGATAGAGAAGTGACGCGCCGCCCCTTATACCTGACACAGATCAGAGTGGTATCTGGATTGCCTTCCCAATCGGCTTCAATGTCGAATGTAACGTCCACATCTGTACCACGCTCATGGACGTTCTTACTTGCCTTGCTCTCAATTATCGATGCGTCTATCATGGTTACGTTGTGCGTCTGTGTTCCTAGTCCGGGCTTCACTAATCCATCATGATCGCGTGGTACGCCGCCCATGTCAACATCAAGAAGGGTGAAGCCGCCCACTGCTTGAGGAGATGAGCATTTCCCAAGAAGACTGTTGACGAGCAAGGCGCGTTTGTCAATAATGCCCAAGCAGCCTATAGGCAAAAACTCCTGCTCGAAAGGGTGGGATTCCCTCAAAGTTCCCACGAATAGCCTTTCAAGAATCGACAAGACCTTGCGCCTCGCGAGGCCCATGAAATGCGACGTACCAGCCCCGACTCGCTGTCTTGATTTGGGGATGTAATTGAGGAGATCTGCCGATCGGAACCCCCATGCCCCTTCCACTGTCTGTGACACCAATGTCGATGTGTCCACTAGCCTCCCAAAGATGTCATAATAGTATCCCATGAAAAATGATTGAAAGATGCAGAACGCATTGACTTTGTCCTGATCCATCAAGGCTGCCTCAGATATATGTCTTCCTCTGTTCCGAGGCTTGAGACTGTCATCGGCACTCTCGTAGAGCCAGGAATGAAGGTCGGCGGACAGATTGCCAAGGCAGTCATTTAATCCGTCTAAAAGCTCTCCGTTCATTCCGAGGCCAAATTGTGCTGCTAGAGTGTTGAGCTCCGGAGTTGTGCGCTCAACTTCCCTTCCCTTGTCAACAATAGCGTAAAAGAATTCTGGATTAGCATCGGCGAGGACCGCCACACGATGGCGCTCTTCTGAACCTAGAACTCCAATCATGACCCCCTTCGCAGCTTTCTGCCCCGTTTTCCATGCACCTCGACACGAGTTTTGCACTTCGCAACTGACTGGGAAGATGCTGACGCTTTCCCAAGGATGCTTTATGGGGATAGTTATTGAGTGAGACCTCGAAATCAGCTCAGAGTTCCTGTGCAACTTTGATGTTGGATCGTGGAGGAAAGGCTTTTTGTGATAGATTACAGCGCACGCACTCTCGCGTGACTGAGAGAAGCCATTGCCTTGGACGTGCAATATGTCGATTCCAAGATCGTAGAGACAGACTGCGATGCCGGCAACGTCCGACGAGGTTGTATTGAAAACGGGCTCGTTCGTTCCCAATAGCCAGACAAGGAATTCTTCCACGTGAAATGATTCTGAACCAGGAAAATGACCACTTTGAGTGCTGCCTTCTTGAACAAGCATGAGCCTGATTTCTGCCGCCCGGTTGCTAAAGCCGCGAAGACAAGCTACCGACTGCCATGAGTTGAGGCGGGGGCCCATTTGAGACCGAAGCATTTCTTCTCGATCGGCAGTGAGCTTGAATAGGGTTCGCAAAACACTGTGCAGTATATGCTTTACGTGCTCTCGACGGGTGAACTGTTCAAGTACCGCAACAAGGCAGGTCATAACGCCGGTGAACAGGGATAGGTCCTACACGGTCTCAAAGTCTGCTTCACCCTAGATCATCGAGCCAGGGATCGCTGGACTTACATCGACCAGTTCCTTGGGATTTTCCATAACTCCCTTGATGTCGTCTTCTACAAGCGTGATTGGCACGCCATTTGCCAAGAGTCTGATGCTCTGTCGCCATCGCTTATTGAAGGCAAGGATATCCAAGATTCCACGGCGTTGTAGAATGCTGTCTTGGTCCTCATCCAGCAGCGACAATAGTTCCTTGTCGCCGCTTGAAGCTGTCAACCAATTCCCAATCCTGCGGCCCATTGTAAAAAGGCTTGCTATATCTCCAGCACCTAGTCCTAGCGCCAAGAGCGCTCCCGGAGCAGTAGCGATTTGGATCGACATCTTCGTGCGGCTAAAGAAGAGTAACAGCTACAAGTAATCGGACTTCTTAAGAGTCAATGATGAGGATTGAATTCTGTTGAGACATACGGTTAACAGTTGGCTAACACAGCGATAAGAGATTTGGAGAGAGCCTCGTTTTCTACTCCAGAGGAGGTGCTTGCTGAGGGGGTTTTATCATCATAGAGCCTCCCCCCCATTGGAAAGCTGCTCCAAGTGATGAAGGTATAAGGGGAAAATAAAGCCGGCAGAGCTTCTTCAGCCAAAGGCAACTCTAAACTGCGATTTGATGAAAACCCAACGTTGCACTAAATGAATGCCTACATCTCAACGTTTTTGATCTAGAAGCCTTGAACCCTGGGTGTTTAAGTATTGCAAGCAATTCGATCCGACCAATTAAGTCATGCAATCGACCCATTGCTACACGTGTACGTAGCAGAGTGGCTGCCTTATCCAAAGTGAGGCTGATGTCTTGGAATATTGTCACGCCGTTGGGCAAAGTCTGGGTAAATGACAAGTGGGAGTGGCAGAGCATGTGCACCTCCTGAAGCTATCTAGTAGCTAGGAAAGAGATGATCATCGTGTTAAATGCAGTAAGGACATATGAAACGGTGGTGGTTTTGGCCTATATTTTCTCTGCTTGAGTCTATTAGTAGGGTGATAATAGCATCTTCTCCCGTCAATGCCAATCTAACTCCAATATCGCCGTGGCTATTCCTCGTCTCCATATTGCGGGGTTTGAGGGGTGCAGCGTGGAGGTCTAGGCAGCCTGACCATGGGTCACCCTGTCAATTCTAGAGAGGGAAAGATTGTAAGTGTATAAAGTAGTTTTTGCCTCATTCTACTAGAAATGGCCACAGTCTCAGAAAATACCAGATCCCTGGCGACACTGCCCCATCTAATCCCTGTTGCGCCCGGAGGCCTTGTCTCTGCACCGTGCCGTCTACGATACTACGTAGTAGAAGTGCCCTGGTGTTTTCCTTGAACGTGACATTACCGAAGCCACGCCGTCGAAGCCAGACGTGGAAAAAGACAACTGACATTGAGCAGTTGGGCAGAGGCAAATAGAACATTGTATTAATCCGCAACACTAGAGCATATAGGAAGGGAAAATCAGTCTCTAGCGAAAGAGTAGCCGAAATAGAGATTGTGCCCTGAACTAAATAGAAATGATATAACTAGATGATATGTTGACTAAGTGCTTAATCCTTTATTGCAATTGACCTTTTCAAAATGATTTAGAGCTAGCTTTAAAGCCATAGGATAGTGGGGGCGACTCTGGAGGATAATTGCTCTACATACATCCGTCGTAAATGTGCAAGGGAAGGGAAATCAGGTACACAAAAGTTTTCTTGTCAATTCTATTGCTTGCATAGCAGGTTCTATGTAAATCCAAAGAATGCTTATAAGTCGCTCCCAAACTCCAAAATACACCTTAACCTCCGAGGCACATACATAGTCGCAACATGCAGACTTATCGTCATACGTGCAACCTCTCCAGATCTCCTGTGAAATCATCAATCTCCATTCCCCTGAAACCCTCTTCAACTGCCCACGCCCGACCCTTCTCCTTGGTATACAGCGCCTCACAAGCCCGACCCACGACCAACAAACCTGGAGGCCGACTACCCTCTGCCTCGATGGCTTCAGCAACATGCTCAAGCGTCGTACGGATAACGCGTTGATCCGGACAGCTTGCCCGCTCAATGACAGCACAGGGTGTGTTGCGTGGCCATAGAATGCGTTTGGTATCAGGAGGAGGCTGGGCCATAACGTCGTCTTCGTTGGCTGGATCCAGTGGTTCTAGCTCAACGTGTGTCGTAAGCTCCTTCACTAAACCAACGATGCGATGTAGCGCCATAAGGAAGACAACAGTACGGCTAGCCACATACTCCGGCGGTGTCGGTGCCTTGCCCTTCTTCCCTGTGCCAGTACATATTAAAACCTGATCCGCAACATCCCTCTGCGTAGGCGGAATGGCCGCAAACAACGGCGCACTCAATGCACTCGTAATACCAGGCAACACGGTCACCCTTTCGCCCAGCCCCTTTCCTCTGAAATACGCAACCTCCTCACCGCCACGCCCATATATGAATGGATCGCCTTGCTTTAGTCGTAGCACAGTCTTGCCCTCTTCCACTCCCTTAAGAGCCATTTCTTGGAGTTCATCCTGCGCGCGGTCTGCGTTGCCGGGAAATTTGCGGGCGATTTGTACGGGTGTGCGGCGAGGGATGAGGTCCAGCACGCCAGCGGGAACGAGTTTATCTGCGAGGATGAGGTCCGCGGATTGAATCGCTTTGTGCGTGGCACGAGTGAGCAGGTCAGGATGTCCAGGCCCGCTACCAGCGAGAATGATGGTGCCGCGTTTCTTCTCGGGTGAGGATCCGCGCTTCATGTCTGGACTTGTGGTGCCGGGATATGATCGCAGGACACTCTCAACGTCCTCCTCTCCAATACCCGCAAGACGCTTGAGTGGCCAATATTCACAAACCTGGCTCAACCATCTCATTCGTCGATTCTTAGCATCTTCTTCCGTGACCAGCTTGTTAAACTGTGCACCCTGATCAATTGAGTCATCCAGATCCCCAAGCGCCAACGCATCCTCCTCCTGAATGCGTCTGCGGATGTCACCGAGACGGGCACACGCTGTACCGAGGTTTGAAGGGAGGGAGGAGGCAATTTCGCGACGGATGCGCGAGGCGAGCTTGCATCCTCGGCCGTTGGTTGTCACGCCGATTTGGAGAGGGCCATCGGTGTGCGTGGAGAGGAGGGAAAAGGTGCAGAGATGGGGGGCATCAACGACGTTGACGGGGATACGGTTGCGTTTGCAGAGGGAAGAGACGTGAGAACCTGGTTGCGCTTAGTATTCTATCTCCTGTAGTTTCACACGAGGGACAGCTTACTCATAGGATCCCTTGGGCCAGACGTCACAAAAACACTGTCCACAACACCACCAACCTCCTCCCTCCCTAATCTTAACAGATCACCATCCTCAAATGTCTTCTTCTCCCACTTGACTTGTCCGTCATCAATTCTCTTCTGCAAGCTGTAATGAAACTCTGAGCCCTCTGGTGCGATGAGAATGGGATGTGCGCCAGCGTTGAGAGACTGGCCGCAGCGAGTGGCGGCAAGGGGGTTGGTGCCGATAACAAGGTGGATGTTGTCTCTACAGTTGAGGGCTGCGAGCATTGTCGTGCTTATTGTCGTTGTGGCCATCTCGAATTGAGGCAGAACAGACAGGTTCTCCTGAAATTCCTGAATCCCTCCTCTTCGGTCACCCTCCCCGGTTTTTGTGCGAGTCTTTGTGGCGATAACCTTTCTACAACCACTCCTCTGGGGAACAGTCAAACAATTCTGTTTGTCAGGACTCTTTGTCTCGGCATAAATCGATCATTCAATAACGCCTTAAGGTATAAAGAAGAGTCAAAGTCACCCTCCGAGATCGAAACTCTGTCGCTCCTCAGACTTATAAACGGCGCCCCATTACAAACCCTTGTCCCCATGCCCCTCCAAAAAAGTCCAGAAAAAGCCCCAAAATTCCCCTCCTCATATTGGCCCAAGTTGACGCCATCCCGCCGCGTGGGGCAGCAATTCTTATCGGCTGGTCGGTGCAAACACCGACTTCCGCGGCACCGGAACCGGAGATGTCGAATACTCAGGGTCTTTTTCGAAACCGTTATTGTTATCGGCAATCAACCGATGTCTTAGTTCTCGCCTGTCAGAATTTATGCATTTCCGTGGTTCTTGTTGGAGTCAAGTGCATGGGGAGTGCATCTCCGGCCATGCACAATGGTTAACCAATCACAATTCACCAGCTATTTGCTGACGGTCCCATCACGTGATAACCAAGCTCCTCTCACGACTAACAAAAAAAGTGCCATACTATCACCAGAACCTTCAAAGAGAAAGCCTCTCAATCATCGTATAGGAATAAGCCCGATGCGGGGGTCGAACCCGCAACCTTGAGATCGCGTACTCGTAAGAGTCTCACGCTCTACCGATTGAGCTAACCGGGCGTGGCTCTGAATGATGGGAGCGAGAGAGGCATATTCGTCTCATGAAGCCGGGCTGATGGACCCGTTGCGAGGAAAATTCTGCGAAAATCCTGAAGAGGATCCACAGGGCCTTGTTCCTTACAAGCTTTGACGTCCTGGAATTATTATTTTAACTTTATTGAAGACAGTTATCTTGTTTGAATGTTCTCAATAGAGCGTGTCCGCACTTTGAGCTCGAACGTGAAGTCAAACTTATGTCGTCGATCGATGGGTGTTATTATATAGTACATATCCAAGTGTAATGCCAAAGTCTCCATATCCAGACGATGCTTGTACCCCTCCGTCTTTTATACAAATCAGTATTTTACAGCAAATAATACACTTCATGTCCTCGTAACTCTTCAAGGCTTGCCGCGGCGTTTCCTGTCTCTCCTATCTTCATCTTCAATCTCAGCTTCCACTTCTGCCTCCATCTCCCGGCCGATGAGTTCTTCCTCCTCCTTCTCGGCCTCCATCAGCTCCTTGAGCAAATCTTTCTTCCGGTCCTTCTTGTTCTTTGATCGTCGCTCGCGGGGTGCGTTCTTCTCGCTTGCGTTGATTCCATCTGGTCCCATTACAATCTCGACCTTTCGGGGCTTCTTACCCTCTGAACTTCGCTTGCCGCCATCCTTCGGTGCACCAACTCGGACGTTGCGAGCCACGCGAGTCTTCGCTCCTAAAGCCCAAAGGTCGCCCCATTTTGACTTGCGAGCATCGTGATATGCTAGTTTGCTGAAGCTCTTCGGTACCGTCCAACGTTCAAGTTTGCCTTCGGCAGTACATAAGTCCAGAGTAACATGGCCCTTGCGCTTCAGAGGAGGCAGAACTGCTCGTGGCAGATTTTGCATATCTGGCTTTGATTCTGAGTTCTCATATCCTTTAAACGCCTCGTCCGTTGCCTCCTTGCCCGTCAACGCATTGCTCTTTGGCACACCTCGCCTGATGGCCACGTAGCTGAACTCCACCTCACCCTGGTTATCTTGGCTTCTGCCTAGCATTCTGCTATAAAATGCGGGGCGAACGAATCGCTGGCTGAAGTGACAATAGTCTTTCCGGCCTGAGCTCTTACCAGGTGTCTGGTACATGGGACATGTTCCGTGGTTGGTACAAGGGGCAATAATATGCCCCGGCTCCAGCTCGCGATGGAAATTAGGATTGCGATCCTCAGGGGCACCTTCAGGTTCGCCAGAATGTGGTAGAAGAAACTGCTTGAGTACGGTGTCTCGAACGTGAGCAACGGCTTCAAAGCCACGAGGGTGCGCCTTCTCGAGAACAATCAAGATTCCCCCATCCTTGTTCAGTAGACTCCAGAGGTTGTTAAGAATGGCTTGTCGGTAGTGGTCCTGTTCTTCTTGTAGGAAAAGGTGGGATGCAATGATGACATCGTAACTCTTTCGAGGCTGTGGCTTGTCTCCAGCGTCAAGATGCCCCCCACGCATTTCTCCCGAGTGCTCATAGTCGGGCAATCGAGGGAGAAAGGTTGTGTTGTGAAGGAAGTTCTTGATGCGATGTCGTAGTCGGTCTGATCCAACAACAACCGTCTGCTTGCCGGGTGGCTCTGGACCTCTGACTTGACCCTTGTCCAGCAATAACTCCCACTCGGCCTTCACGATCTCGTTCCAAGCAACAAGGCCAGCGCCACCAGATCCCACATCTAGAACACTTAGGCCGCCACCCTCCTTTCCATGCTTTAATCGTGACTGAAGCCAGTCGTTCCCTGCTCGTTTCCGTACCTCTCGGAGCGTCGCCATGATTGAAGCATAGGCTGGAGGAAGGAACCCCGCGATGAAAGCATCACCCTCAATTTCTGTCATATGTTTCTTGTCCGCAGAAAGACCGACGCCCTGCATCCGGCCATTCCTCTTGTTTTCCGGTGTTGCGGGCGAGGTTGGCAAACCTGCACCACCAAAAGCGGCCTCGGCTGCACTCTTGACGTGCTCGATATGTGTTCGTTCGAGGAGCTCGCGGATCGGCATTATCAGTTCGTCTTTTGGGAGAGAGATTTCGACAGGGCTGCCATGAAACCGGCCCTCGAGCGTATGGGGGTGAAATCGTCGGAGCTCTCCTGCCTCTCTCTCGGCATATAAAGGCTCCTCCTCGGCTGGCCAATATAGTAATTCATCATCTTCTAGCTCCTGCGTCTCTTGTTCTGTGGCCAGATCCTCCTCTTCCTGTCTCTTCTTGCTATCCTCGAAATCCTGAGCGAGCTTCTTCAAAGCATCATATTCCCGTTGACTCCTCGCAACAAGATCGACATAGCCAGGTGCCTGTGGGACAGCTGTTTCTAGACCTCCTTCGACCTCGTCCGCCGGTGCTGCCTTTGTCTCGTCTCCCCCTTCGCGAGGAATCTCATACACGATCTCTTCAAACTCGCCACCCTCAAGCTCTCTCAACAAAGTCCCCTCATTGTCCGGTCGCAGGGCTTGCGTTCCCATATCGGCGTGCGTATCAATGCCCACATCCTCGGGCGCAGTCTCTCGCAGTGGCGGACCATACAATCGTTCGTACAAGGCATACTCTTCGGCCGTTAAGTACCCTTTTGGTAGCGTATCTCGAAACCGTTGCTTCGCATCTCGTACGACCTGTTCAATTTCCTCGGGCAATGCGCGGGGTGAGGCGGGCGTGGCATCTTGTCGCAAACATGTTAAAGTCGAAAATGTTTGTGTAATTGGCTTCCTCCTATTGGACTGAACCAATCGACCTTCAAGAACCGTCCTCGATCGGATTAAAGGGGTGGAATGGCTGTAAAAGTGAGTTGATGACAAAGAAGCAGATAAAATACACCTCGGACAGGCATTCCGGATGCCTCTTGCCGACAACATTTTCCGTATTGTACAAAATTTGGTGTTGCTAGTCGAAAGAAAGATTTCGATTCGGAACTTTTTAGTTGTAACGCGCTGTCACGTGCACCCCATCAACTCTTTACCTAGAGGTTGGACCATGCAGACAACATTGGTTAAGCAGATCTTCCCACTTATTCGTATGATATTTTACGCTTATTCACAGACTATGCAATGAGTAATAGGCTTAGATAGGAAAATTATCCCATGCAGCTTTAGACTGGTGTAGAGCGAAACCCATTGCCGTCTAACACGACTACTATCCCGAATCTCTGTACTCAAATCTAACACTATTGCACGCAATATCATATTGACTTCCATTTAATAACCCTCTCTATTCTTCCTCGTTCTACGCGTTCGCGTTGCCTTTTGGCCAGATTTTGCCAAGTCCGCGATGCTGGACCATGGACCGAATAGACTTCATTGCTACAGCAGCATATATACGAGAGGGGACTTTTCCCATACAGTTCGTAGAATAACAGAACAAGAAAGATTGTGAATACAGATCTAAACTATGAGTTGAAACCTGAAAGGACCTATAATAACCCCAACGCCATGCCTCGTACAACTCTAGTGAAACCATTCACCCCGGTGCCACCTTTGACTATCGCAGCTTAAGAGTCACCCCCCAAATCTGCGAGCGTCTTGAAAGTAGCCTTCTGCGCTGGCTTCGCACCACCGGGACCTGAGCTTGCCGTTGGCCTTAGTGGCACCCGGTGAATGTTGAATACCGAATTCTCAGCCGCCTTATACCCATCGAACTGTCAACCTGGTCAGCGAAACTGTCTCTATTGCTTCTTTTGGCTACCTACCGAAAATAGTGAAGCAAAGTACAGCCCCACGAAGACCACTATCCCTTTGATCAACCAGCCGAAATTCCATGACCACACTACGGCACCGCCCTGCTGAGATCCTTCCCCGCCGAGCGTCCGTCCAGGCGTCTTGAACAACGCACCAGGCTTCTCTACACCGCCAAGCTTGACCGCATTATTGATAGCCGCCGTCAAGGCGGCAGGGTTCGCGCCCTTGATGGTTTCGACGCAGGCGCCACCGTGGAAGATCTTGAAGGTAGGCATTGCGGCAACACCGTTGCTGCGCGCGATACCGGACTGCGAGTCAACGTTGACCTTGGCAAAGGCGACTTTCTTAGGGCTCGAGTGTTGCTTAGCGAGGGCTTCGAAGTGCGGCGCGATCATCTTGCAGGGACCGCACCAGTCGGCGTAGACTGAGGGGTGTTAGTGAGCTTCAAGAGGATCGGGTATGCCGGCGTACAGTCTGTGATGACGACATTCGTGCTAGAGAGCAACGACTGCCATTCAGCAGTGGAACCAATATTGATAGGACCGCTCATGATTGTGACGTGTAAAATGTGATAACCTCGAGGACAATGCAGTTCGGTTCGAATCGCAGATGTGGCCAGGTTGGTTCATGATGGCGGCGCTGACCAACCATAGCCTCGACCGATAAGGAAGGCGGTGACTCGAAGCTATGGATTCTGCCGGATCTAATGTACCCCACGATCGACTTTTTTGAGACGGCACTTTCACCGACTACGGAATTGCAAGACACACCAAAGTCAATAGCATTGAAAATGTCCTACCACGAGCGCCAAACTAAGGTAAGCTTTACGATATATTCTCATCGCGTTATTTCTTCTAACATTGATATAGAAGCGGAAAACCGCCCACAATGGGCAAGGTAGAGCGCAGGACACAACATCCTTCAAGCCCTCCGCTACCTTCACTCCTCACCAAGGCGGCCGTCCATGGACCATCTCCGTCGCCATCCCCAGCAGCATCCTCGCCAAGTAAGTCGCTTCCTCTCTGAATGTGGCCAAACTAATTAAAATTATTTAGCTTAGCAACAGCGGACCAACGCATGACCAACCCTGGCCGTATTGCCCGTGCCCTCGCCGTCTTCTCTGTCGATGAAGTTGTCGTTTTCGACGACTCTCCCCCCGCCTCCCGCCCTCGTCATACCGATCATGCCGCCTACACGGGCGATACCGACCCGTGCCACTTCCTCACTCACATCCTGTCATTCCTCGAGGCACCACCATTTATGCGCAAGACGCTCTTTCCATTGCATCCCAACCTACGGCTAACGGCACTGCTACCCAGCTTGGACATGCCGCACCATCCGCATCCCAAGGAGTGGATTCCCTATCGCGAAGGTGTGACGATTGCCGGCAAGACTACCACCGGAAAGGGAACGCTGGTGGAGGTCGGGTTAGAACAGCCCGTGGAGATTGAGGAGGACATCCCCCCAAAGACAAGGTTAACACTTAAGTTCCCCGAGGACGAGACGGAGTACCCCGAGTGTGTGCACCCTGCAGCTCCGAGGACAGAAGGGGGATACTACTGGGGCTATAGCGTACGCAGATGTGGATCGCTCTCAGCGGTTTTCACAGAATGCCCTTACGATGGGGGCTACGACATCAGCATTGGCACGTCAGAGCGCGGCGTTCCCGCATCCAAGGCATTCCCGCCCTCGAAGCGAGTTCAATTCAACCATCTGCTAATCGTGTTTGGTGGGCCACGTGGACTAGAGTATGCAGCTATGAATGACGAGGAACTCAGTGGCATGGAGATTCAGGGCTCCAAGACGAAGGAACTATTCGATCATTGGATTAATGTGCTGCCTAATCAGGGCAGCAGGACTATTCGGACTGATGAAGCTGTTTTAATTGCCTTGATGGCACTAAGGGGAATTTGGGAGTCTAGTTAACTGACCTGTTTTGTCAATTGATACCCGTGGCTTGTGTCAAAACTTGTCAAAATTGCACCCTAACTCGCTGGCACTAAAATCCCTTGACTCTTTGTGTTTCCCCTCTATTCATGGCACATAAAGCGCCAGCGTATCAGCAAATGTACTGTTGTTCGGTCCTGCAGCAACCACATCCGCACCACCCCTTTCCACCATGACTCTAGTTCCCACGGTGCTTAATCCTAAGAACCTCGTTCCCTCTGTCTGGCCTTGAACATTCAAGATCCTCTCCTGACAGTACGCCGGAGATTTGTTACTGGCGCATGAATCATTGTAGTTGTTGAAGAAGGAGTAGAGCCCAGCCCCATACACCACGACATTGCTAGAGTTCAAGACTCTCATACCCCATCCCATATTGCAGCCAACTGCAGATCGAGCCTGACAATAAGTCGCGAAGTCAGGGTCATTGAGTTGCGGTACCGGTGGGAAGGGGTATTGAGCCGCTGGAAGCGGCTGGAAGTATGCTTGCTCGGTCTGAGCATGACCAATGTAGATGTCTCGCGTGTTGGCGAGCTGGTACTGGTACAGCACATGATGCTCCGACCCAGAGGCACTCAGCCAGATGCGGCCGCTTTGGGACTCGACGAGCACCCCACGTCCTGCGTAGATGGCGACGCGTTTGTATTCTTGGTCTTCAAGGTCGTGGTCCGCGACCCAGAACCAGCAGTTTTCCGAGAACAAGCCACTAGCGGAAGCGGTAATGTGCATGCTCATGTAGGCTGCAATGCAATAAGGATTTATGCTACCCTGACCTTTGATGGCGGCACACTCAGATACTTGGAGGTACGTTCCTGCGTATCCCCCCACGCGAGTGTGAACATCCCACATGCCTGATGGAGGACTAGGTATTGGTGTGTTGAGATTATACTCGATGAGCACCGCACCAGCAGCAGGTCCGCGAGTAGAAATAATTGTGTCAGACCATTCGATACGGCCTATCTCTCCAGGGCGGCCAACTTGAACTACGGGGCGGGGGTTACTCACGTCCTGGAATTTCGGCCCTGTAGCCATGATAATGGATGCTAGGGCCTCGCCTAAGATCCTGGCGTTGGGCGGAATAATAATTGTATCCGTGACGATATATATGCCTGCATCGAGATACGCAATGAAGTTGTTCGCAGCAGTGTAAGCGAATAACTTGGTCAGCGCTTGAGTGTCATCTTGATTGGCGTCTCCGTAAGCTCCGTTCGCCCTTGCTGAGTAGATCTGATCGGCCGTAGCTTGTTCATATTGGGGCTACTACAAATTAGACACAGTCTCCTAAGATGAAACTCCCTGACCTTGGAATTTTCGTAATAACGGCCGTTAGTGGTAGCGTCGAGGAGATATGGGCTCCGACCTGTTGAGGTATTGTAGTACCCCGTATGATCAAAAATTCCTCCCGGGTCCGCATAATGTCCCTGTATCTATTAGAATCCAGAGTTAATAATGTTCTTCAATGGGGCTCACCATCAGGAATGGGCTGTCTGAACCTGGACTGAGAGTCCTGCCCATTAGGTCTACCCCGTTAGGTCCAACGAGGACATTCTGCACCCCGTCAAATTGGACATGCTCTAATACAACGGTGCCGCCACTTCCCAAAGCACCAATGCTCGTCCTGGTCGTAACTATAGCGGTACCAACATTCTGAAACCAACTGTCAAGCAGGGTGATTGAACCGACACTCCGCGATCCAGGGTCCATCTGGATACCGACTCGACAATCTTTAAAGAACATGCTTTTGAATGTCCATCCCCAATCCCATGGCATCCAAATTGCAACATCAGCGTTGTAGAACCACAGGTTTCGTGCTGTGTACTGCTGATTTCCCAAGACGGTCGCATTTCCACCACCATAGAACCACAGGTCGTTCAACAAGCCACCGGAGCCCTCCTCGATGAACAGACCTGTATGGCGGTTGCCAGGTATAGTTGACAAGTAGAAGGCACAGTTGGTGATTGATGTGGCCTGAGAACTGGGCCAATGTATCCCAATCGCAGGGAAGTCAGGAGGTAAGGAAGTTGTGTCGATAATGATGTTACGAATTTGGCGGAAGAAGACATTTGTTGAGTTCCAAGCGAGAGCACCGTTGAAGAGATATGGATTCGCGTTTATCAGACCGAAGCTTTCTTTAGGGAAATTGCTAGCTGCCTTGATAGTTGGAAGGCTAGTCGGATCTCCGATAATCTGAGTGTAGTAGTAGTCGATTATAGAGTCGGTGATGAGGTAGGTCCTGTTCATGATTAACTCAAAGATACCAATGCCTTGATGCATAGACCATACGCACCCAGCAGGGAAGTAGACAGTAGCAGGAGAAAGGGTACTCCCTTTACAGACCCCAGGGGCACATCGCACTCCGGCGCTGATGGCGGCATTGATTGCAATAGTGTCGTCAGTGACTGGCCCTCGATTAATATCAAGAAGACGTATTTCGGGCAAGATATACTACCCCCATCACCAACAGCACCATAGTCTTTTACATTCCGAAATACCCGATAGTGGCTATCCGGGAAATAGGGGGAACGGCCAAGGTGGGGGATGTCTTCCAACCAGTACGTTGCCTCCGCAGTTCCCGCAAGGGCGAGAGCGAAGATCGAGGCTAGTTTCATCACGGTGTTGTTATCTTAAGGGAGCCCTTATCAACAAGAGGCGGTAGCCTGCAAGAGATTCCGAGATCGGGTTCGAAGAGGCGGACGATCGCCACAGATGATGTGTGGTGCTCAAGTTCAACACTCCGTTTCGGTTTTGTATTGTGAAAAGTTTAAGTTTCTTCGCTCTGAAATAGGTAGTAAGTGGTGTAGCAGGGCGAGTACGTAAGTTGAATCAGTGAAGCAGGATGAACTTTTGACGCTCCTGCCTCAGGTACCCCAAGTGGTGGAAAGGTACTGTGGATGGAGCCTCACCCGTGCCTTCCTTCCAGGTTATCATCAGAACATCACCAACAACAATTACATCCAGCCTCAAAATAACCGGAAATCAGGCGTCCAAATCCAGGTTCTTTAATTGGGTCGCAAAATGAACCGAGCGTAGTAATTGACAGCCATCTCCCATTAAATCAGCACTGAAAGAAGGCGAGCGCTACGGTGAGCTGATAAAGTCCAACAAAGTGAACAACAAGTCTGTATCTACACGACACCCATCGCCTTCAATCAGTGCTCCCCTAAAGCCAGGCTCTAACCATCCACGTATTACAGAGCTATCTAAGGCTTTGTAGTTTTGTTCCGTGATGATTAGATAGGCATCGCGGCATCGCGTGGTGGACTTTCCCGGCTCCGGAGGCGGCAAGTCACAACAATCCTGGTCTCCAGAATCTGTGAATGTGCTATAACTAAGTGCACGTGTGTCCATCGTGATGTTGCTTGTTGGTGGCGCTGACAAGATGGGAGAACCATTCCAAGCCGAGTCACCATTGGAGACCGACCGGTCTTTATGAAGAGAGCTCAGTTGGTTCGTCTCGTCTTTTTCTTGTTGAACCACGAATCGACTGCGTTGGTGACTTGAGGTCTTGTGCGACTCCGAGACTGAATTCAATGGGCAGCTGTGTGTCAATGGGCCATTTATTCCTGTTCTCGCCGTTGTCGCTACTTTGGACGCTTCGAGACCGTCTACCGGCATTGGGTCAGGTCGCGGCCTCACCAGCTCCAGTTCTTCTGAAAGCTCCGTGATCCGGACGAGAGCTTGATCAAGTTGTACTTGTTTCTGTGCTAGCAGAGACTCAAGCTCTGCGATGCGATCCTTGACTTTCTTGCGGTGGCGGCGTTGGTTGTTGCGTTGCCGGACCGCATTGTGATCAGCCGGTTTCGCTGACCATTTGCTTATCATAATGAGGATGAAAGCCCTGGCTCAAAACATGATCTGTTGAGAAATTGTTCAGGGTTGTAATCGAGATAACTGGATCAGTCGCTAGTGGATGATTACCGAGTATTGAAAGCATGAACTTGATGGATGGATTCTAGATACCCATTGGTGTCGATTGGGTGGTGGCGATGACATATCGAGAATTTGCCTTTTTCGGATTAGTCTTGCTACGAGCTGGTACGATCGCCGTGAAAGGAAAGAATCTGGTGACCAACCCTGCATCTGCTCCTTGAGACTTCCTAGAGAGAAAGCCGTAATTTGTAAAGGAGCAATGTCTATAAAACGGACCTCCTCGGATGTCTGGTGTGTGAACAACTTCATCCACCCAAGATCGTATGGTTGTACTACGTCCACTTTGCCAACAAACCAACCTCCGCCTAGTAGCATACTCAGCATCCATGGATTCTAAGAAGATTTATGATCAAGTCCGCGCGCACTATAGCGCCGCCTCACAAGGAGCAACCGCAGAATACGGAAACACTATCGCCAAGTCCTTCGGGTACTCTGAGGAGGAGCTCGCAAACGCACCTGAAGGATCCAATCTCGGCCTCAGCTGTGGCAACCCTCTCGCTATCTCCAGCATTAGTGAGGTTCGCTACATCTTGCATCTTCCGATTCTACGGTCTATGTTTTGATCATTCAACTATAGGGCGAAACGGTAATTGATTTGGGGAGCGGAGCTGGCTTCGATGCTTTCCTCGCCGCTGGTCGAGTTGGACTGTCCGGGAAGGTCTTCGGTGTTGACATGAATAAGGTAACGATAAGTTTAGCACCTCAGTTTACCCCAAAGTGCTAACAAGGCCGATAGGATATGCTCGCGAAGGCTAATAACATTAGGGCTAAAACAGGGAAGCTCAATGTTGAGTTTATCGAGTCGGGTATTACTGACATGTCAGTCCTCAAGTCCGAAATCGCTGACTGCATCATCTCCAACTGCGTCATAAACCTCGTCCCCGCTGGAGAAAAGCATCTTGTGTTTTCTGAGATGTTCCGTCTCCTAAAGCCTGGTGGTCGAATTGCAATCTCGGACATCTTAGCGAAAAAGCCATTGCCCGAGAAGCTCAGATCCGACATCGCCATGTACGTCGGGTGTATTTCAGGAGCAAGCGAAGTTCGTGAATATGAGGAATTCCTCAGAGATGCGGGTTTTGGAGGTAAGTTCTAACCTTCAGGAGTCCATAGTTTGGAAAGCTGAGCAGCAAGAAATTCTCATCGCCGACACGAAGAGTGACCTCAATGTTTACATCCAAACTAACGAGGACGGTTCAAAGAAGGCAGAGTGTTGTGTACCGGCAAAGGGAGAAATGAAAGAAGGAAAAAAGTGCTGCGAGCCGCTGAGCCAAAGCTGTGCAGACGAGAACGACACTACCTGCCTCGCGGAGTGCAATTTAAATGAGTGGGTTGGTAAGTGACTGTCCTTCACCGAATACCCCGAGGGGATCTAACAAGTCTAAGGATCATTCAAAGCCTATGCTGTGAAGCATTGATATGACAACGGCAAGATCTGGCAGATGCCCTTGGGATCGTCCCGGCATAGCACAATAGTAGTATAGTTCAGCCGATTGAGAAGTGACTCATGAATATTGAACCAGTAAATTTCTCGCTAGGCACGGTTTGAGCTTGGAGAGGGAGAGCTGATGGTGACTGGTACTCTAAGAATGAGTCTGCAAGGCTTAGTCGTTCATTCTCATTCAACAGTATAGACCCTGTGAGGCTAGATATTGACAAGAAGCGAAGAGTACATCACAAGCGCCATCAAAACTTCTATCTACACCTATTATTATTTGAGTCGGCGTCTAAATTTTAGGTTATCCCAAGACTGTCTAGAGCTTTAGTTTGGGGATTGCTTTAGGGATTCCTCAATTCTAATGAATGCGTTTACGGAATTAGAATCAAGGTTCAAGCGGTTAGCTAAAGTCGTCAATATCTAGTGAGCCAGTGGTGTTTTCTTTCCTCAATTCACCGCTAAGCCATAGGAGAATCCCCTCCAAACCCCATGTTTCGTTCCAGATTGCAACGTTATGAGATTGCTGAATGATGCTTTAGCGGTATGAAAACTGACACGGGTTCTCATGCTTATCAAAAGATGTGTTATGTGCAGCCGTTGAAGGCCCCTCTATGAGGTGAGTAGTTATGTTTAGTTGAATCGCATCACCCATTCTATTTCCAAGTTCAACGCCGTTCAATGAAACCACCACCGATGGGGCCATTATCCATTACCAGTGATACACGATTCGAAGCTTCCCGGATGTCTGGTCTCTTAATCGGCCTAGCAATGTGCCCTAGACCGTGGACCTGCTCTCAGACTCGAGCGCAACGGCCTTGGCCAGAGTTTCATTAGCCACCCCCTGGCCTGATCGTTTACGCAACACGTTCTCAATGAACGCCTCGCCAGCCTTGTATGATGACCGCACGAGAGGTCCGCTGGCGCAGTACAGGAAGCCCATATCCAAAGCACGCTTTCGCCACATCTCGAACTCGTCGGGTGTAACGTACTTCTCGACCTTGAGGTGGCGCTTGGTCGGGCGCATGTATTGGCCAAACGTGACGACATCAACGTCAACCTTCCTCAGCTCTGCAACATGTTAGTTGATCTGGATTTCAGCAGTACAAGGTGGGTTGATTTCCATACCTCTCAGAGCATCCATTACCTCGTGCTCTTGCTCGCCAAGTCCAAGCATGATACTGGTCTTCGTAATAATTCCGTCCTTGCCCTTAACCTCCTTGACCTTTTGTAAGACGTCCAGGCTCTGTCTAAAGGTAGCCCTCCGGTCTCGTACATATGGCGTAAGATCCTCAACAGTCTCTATGTTGTGCGCATAAACATCTAGTCCACTCTCCGCCACGACACGCACCATATCTAGGTCACCCCGGAAGTCACCCGTTAACGCCTCTACCAATAGAGATGGCTTCTTCTGCTTGATCTTTCGGATTGTTTCGGCGAAATGCCATGCGCCACCGTCGGCAAGGTCATCTCGGTCCACGCTCGTCAACACAACGTATCCCAATCCCCATCTGGCCAAAGCCTCAGCAGTGTTCTCCGGCTCATGAGGATCTAGAGGCGATGGCGCTCGGTTGGTCTTGACGCTGCAAAAGCGGCATCCTCTGGTACACGTGTCTCCCATCAACATAATCGTCGCTGTCGCAGAGTTTTTGTCGGATCCTCCCCAGCACTCGGAAATATTGGGACATCGTGCCTCCTCGCATACAGTATGCAGTCCAAGGCCTCGCAGATCCTTCTTAATATTCTTGAAGTTGTCGTTACCCGCAGGAATCGGCGTCTTCAACCATTCCGGCAACCGCGTGATCGTCCTCTTCCTGCCCTCAGGCCCGACTTCGGCAGTCTTCAGGGTGTAGGCATCCGCCGGTGATAGAGGCTGCGTAGCTGACGACGTAGCCAGGAAGTCGGAGAAGGATGCGACGTTCGTGTCTTTGAAGTAAGACTTTCGTTTAGGGGAAGCTTTGGCAGGCTCGGTAGGGACGGTGGCGAACGCTCGGATCTGAGCCGATGAAGTCGCGCTCAATGCCTTTCGAAGGGGAGCATGCGCTCGCTTGAGTGATGGGCTTATTGAAGCCATAATTTCGACGTTCAGCGATCTAACACGCGCCGCTCAACAGATCTGCTGAAGGCTTGGGTCAGGTGGAGGGGCGCTGGTGAGATGCTCGGGCCCAGGTTCCGCGAACTCAGCAAAAGTTCGAGGTGGGTTATGGCATCCTCGGAAGTACAGGTACCGATAGAAACCGAAACACTAATCCAAGATTTAGGCTGTATGGGTTCCCTTTGGGGGGTTGGATTCAACAAAAGATGCCCTTATAGCTCAGTGGTAGTAGCGTTGCACTTGTACCATGTAGGGATAATGCAAAGGTCCATCGTTCAATCCGGTGTGGGGGCAATAATTTTTTTGGTACTTGAGAATCAGCGGTAAGAGCACATATAACCAGATATTATCACAGCATCCCATTCCATCTTATAAATGTGTACGTCGGGAGCAGCCTCCGAGTGGTTTCTCACGGATGTCAAGGTACCTTAGTGCGCGTACAGAAATCAGGCCAATAATCGCGTGAGTATTAGAGATGGCCGAGGGTGTATCCAACTGTTGGTACACTAGATTACTCTGATATGTACATCCATGCACCTTACCTATCGAAAACAGTTGCATCTCCGTGTCAATACGTTCGGGCCAAACCAGGATCATTTCGAGCAAGATTTCACTGATATTGCTCTCTACCTAAGCTAACTAAGTTCATCACGGCTCATCATCGTGATCCATTTTCTTTAAATCCCCAATCCGCCGTCCGAACACCCTGAAAAAATCCAGATCCACCCCTGTGAATATAAACAGAACCATACTCCAAAGCCACAATCCTTTCATCCAAGAGCGAGGTCCAACTTCACTCACACAGAAGCAATCCTCTATGGGAAGTACCGTGTAAGCCAAGTCTCTCAGCCTGGATCACCGTCCATCCTAAAGGGGGTATCACCAACAGAAGTGAATAAAGTCCATCATGCAGAAAGTAATGTCCAGTGAAAGAAGGTTATTGTTCCCGCGTCTCCGACGTGCGTCCCCGTCTCTTCGGTCCCAGCACTCCCTCTATGGCAGCGGAGTCGGGTGAAGAGATGTTGACAGGATAATAATGTTAATGGTCTCCAGCTAACAAGCGCGCACCGACTCACCGTCCTGACGGTCCGGATCCGGGGGGATTGGCATCTCAAAGCCGTCATATGTCTTGTCGGCTGGAACCAAGAGACTCCCCTTTGAGAAGCAGGAGCTCGAAAATATGTGGGGGTAAAGGCATAAACGAGAGAAGGTTAATAGATTCCAGTGACAAGGCAAATGACGTCTACCCTCCGAAGGTGTCAGAACGGCACAACTATGCTCAGTTGTGCGCAGCGCAGTCAACGCGCGCAGGTGTCGTACTGCTAGGGAAGAATTGAATCAAAAGTGAAGCCCGCGAGGCTTGTCGACAAGGGGCGGGTAATGCTCGCGATGAAACGAAAGAGAGCAGTCGAGCTCTCCAAGGCGCAGAGTTTATGAACTCAATGGTCGAAGCAGAGTGATCCAAGCAGGTAAGGTGTTTTCGTCTGCGATTTTGTCGTGGGCGCTAGTAATGTCGTTCATCATATGCAAAGAAGTAGGCCATAGGCCATGCTCATGTTTTTATGCAAAAGTGACAAAGGAAATAGTTTGAGGTGATGATCGCATCGAAGAGTTCGGTGTTCGACAGTGAATTGTTCGTCCCCTTGTTTTTTCCTCCCCTAAGTCGCATCCCGCGGCGTTTACATCATAGCGACAATGACCATGCCGGCGACACCAGCAATAGCGAACTTGCCAGCTTCAAGGGCGGAACCAGCATTGGGGTTGGTGATGACAGAGGGAGTAGAGGTCGCCTGGGTGCCAGTAGCGGTGGCATCGGTGGTCGCAATGGTCGCGGTGCTCTCAACGGTGCTCACCTCGGTGGTCAAGAAGGTGCTGGTGGAGTTGTCGAAGACGGAGGTGACGGTGTGGACCTGGGAGAGGAAGTAGGTCTTGGTGAGGACCTTGGTAGAGGTGTGAGTGGTAGTGAGAGCGTCGTCCGCGACGGCAAGGGCCGGGAGGAGGGCGAGAGCGAATCTGAAGAACTGCATTTTGTCTTTTCGTTGCAAATTTGACGACTATGTCGATATATGTGAGTATGTGCTTTCAAAGCTTGACCGTTATGTCGCACGAAGATGTGTAGTTGGTGAAGTATATGTCCAGGAGGAATGCGCCAAATCTTTCAAAGATTGTTATCAGAGCGATCTAGATGTCCCTGCTTTTGGGGTGTTCGTTTCCTCGGTTTAAGTCAAGTCGCAGACTAGTCGTTGTATGTGTCGACGGCTGGGCCAACGTTGTTTGTTATTGTTCTTGTTTGAGTGAGACTCGGTGATCGCAAGAGCGTGTAAGTGAGCGTGGAACCGGATACTCGATATCCAAGGCGGCGCAGAGGCACTAGCTATGCGGGTGCTTTAAATACGATGCGAATGTACGGAGATAGGTAGACTCTGCCAACGAAGTCTTGCGGGAAGTGGAATCAACGGTGAAGCAAAGGAGGATGGATCTTGAAAGGAAGCCCGGATGGGGTGGCTTTTCTGGGGGGAGGGGATCCATGAAGTACCCTACAGCAGAGCCAGCACAGCGGCATTAGCACCCGCTAGAAGCAGCCAACGAGAATGGGAAAACGCCCAGCCATGGACCCGATGGGCCCAAAGGCAAAAAGCAGAGACAGGCCGAAATTGACCAGGTCTGGGGGACCACCTGGAGCAAGTGCCGCCAGTACACAATTTACCAACGGGAGTGTTCCGGGGGGCGAACCCACAGGGTAGAGGTGACATGGTACGCAGGCGGGCCCGTGGGCGTGTCTCAGGTACCAGCGACCTAGCAACCAGCGGATTCAATGGGCACAACAGCGCGGAAATTAAGGCGCGCGACTTCAGGCACACCCTCCCGGCGCAACTTTGACATTTGGAACACTGTGGGACAGAGATTTTCCGGTCTCTCTGCCTTGCCCTTGTGCTGGTTTGAGTTTCTTTCGTGTGTGTCAGTGCTTCGTTGGAAGCCCTTCGTTGACGCTGGGCTACTAATTCTCTCTGTGTTACCATGTACCACTTGCTCCCTCGTTGAGGAGGAAAGAAGAAAAGAATGTTTCAGTGAGCCGTCATGCAGAGCCATTCTTTTGTGTTCGATTCCCGCATTGGTTGCCGAGGGGATCAACAATGCATGCAGCTGCCAGGTGATGTTTCTTTCTCTACCTCTCCCTCACGCTCCCTGGGCAGTCTCATAGAGTGAGAACACAAGCAATAGGGCGAGAGAAGAAAAAAACTCCTCAACCGCCCACCATCAGCGTACCGCCAACTCAACAAAGTGTGGCGTTCTCGAAAAGCTGTTCGCCACCATTCGATCAAATGGCGCTCTCTCTCCCCAGCAAACACCCCCGACAACCAATAGCGCGGCCGGAGTCGCCAGACGAGTGTCGTTTCCAACTCGCGCGCGGATGCTTCATGATTCATAAAAGAGTTAAAATTTGCACAATCTCCCACCGGTAAACCATTGGCTAGCACCAGGTCGGCTGCCAGACCGGCTACTACCCCACTAGTCCTGTCGTGGGCGGGTGAGCAAATCGCTAGGGGGCGCTGGAGCGGTTCTAGGGTGGTACTGTACCTTTCCTTGCCGGTTCCTGCGTGGCCTGGTGGTGTCGCCTCGTCCCGTGGGCTGCGTGGTGCCTGGCGTGCCTGGCGTGCCTGACGCCTTGCCGCATCCGGCGTCGGGGCTCGTGCGAAAAGGGCCATCTTGGCCTGTCAGTCGTGAGTCTGGGGAATCGTCCAATTGATGCAAATGCCGATCAAATTGCAGAGTTTTTGCGACGAGTCAACGGGAGGGAGGCCAGGGCGCTATTTGAAATGAGCGTGTCAGTGGCATGATACTTGGCACTTTCGCGCAACAGCGTCGAACTCTCGAGGTCCAAAGGGGGGATTAGTAAATGATGCGATCATGAGGGACGGACGACAGCATTGTGATGAACAGTTGCCACAAGGTACCCGGGTACTCAATGCGACAACAGGCTGACGCAGCCTTGAAGGATGTGCTCGGGAGGATTCGCTCGCTGCGCTATTTTCAGACTCTCAACGTTTGAACTCTGAATGGAAAACTCCGCTCCATTCAGCTGAAACTCAAGAGTTCCCCCGCCCGGTCGCAACGGTTATTGACGTGTTGCAGAAGCCGAGCCTGCTCATCCAGAGGATTCTAGCCCAGGCGAACCGCTCTTCTGGCTGCTGGAAGGCCCAGGGCTACCCGTTGTCCAGAGCGCAGGGCCACAAAATAGACAAGGGGATGGTCAGCCGTAAGCACTGATCGGATACCCGCCCCGGATTTGCACGCCCAGACCCCGCGTGGCTGCTTCATATATTGGCTGGAGCTGTGATTCCCGTTGTACTCAACTCTTTGTTTACATTAGCTGCTGGACTATACGAAGAGCATTGCAGCTTGTGGTACTATTCTGAGAGGTCCAGTCAACAAAAGCTGCGGTGAGTCGCAACGTGGATGGGGCTGTGCGACGCCAACGCATACTTGCTTTAGGCAATTCCCTTACCTGGTGCGACGCCATGGATGTGGTGTCCGGGCGTCAGGTGTTTTTTTCTCCAGCTGGCCCGCTCTGGGCGAACTCGGCTTGTTGAGCCCATGCAACCACTCAAATTGTCAGCCCTGTTAGCATTTCAGCTCGACATTTACATGGGCCTTGACGTCACTGCACTCACAGTACCACAAGAATCTAGGGTAGGAGACATTTGCCCGTCATCTGCCGTCCAACCAGGAGGTAATGATTTGATATCAGCGAAGGACAAACGAAGATACATTATAGAACTGAGACTTAAGTTGATGTTTAATGGAACTCTACAGTCTCGTCAATTTGAAAATCTGTCTTGAAAGGCGGGTTCACGTGAGAGTTCCTGGGATTTGCCTAACCAACCCAAACAGGTTGTTATACCTGATCGCTACCTATATTGTAGTTTTATGTAATAGACTCTTTCTTATGTACTCTACGACGCAGCATTCATATCTTCGCTGTCGTGTAACCCTTTGAACAAATGCCTTCGGGGTGATAACTCACTCCGAAGACCCCTACCCTAGAGCTGCTATCTTTGCTTTAGTGGTAATTGATCTACCCCGTTGCTACAAATGAACCTCGGCAATCAATCAGCTTAGTCTCAACTTGTTATGAAAACTAGAGATAGGGTTTCTGAAATAGGCTGGTCTGTTTCTGGAACTGACAGGTATTGTACAAATCACCACTGCCGCAGTACTTACACTTCGGACGGATTAGGCATTTGAGAACTGATTTCTTGAGAAAGCCCAAGCTTCGCACGACAAAGGGGTAATAAGAACAACTTGGGGCGACGAAGATTGACGAATGAAGCGGATGAAAACATTAAAAAGCATGAGGTATGAGACGTGATTTCAGGCATGGCTATTTTCACCTTGCCAACTGAGCCCAACTTACTGTAGGAGAGTGCCAGCACTACGGATATGAATATTGAGATTTGGAGGGCGAGTCCCTCTTCTTACAACGTTTTTGCGGCAAGATGAACGACCTATATTAAAGGCCAGTAACATTGACTATCAATGTGTCACTCTCGGGTATCAACCTTCCAATCCGTGTGCTATAGTGGTCCCTGTTCAGTCATTCCAGTCTTCATCAACAGTTCAAACATGTCAGACCTGTATCTGCCTATACCCTCATATCGTACTTCCAGGCGCCCTGACTGTATTGCTATATATTTAAACGCTCAGCTATTTTTGAGGAAGCCTATGAACACTGCGAGCGACGAAAGAGAAACAGGCCGACTTTTTAACCTAATTGACCCAACTATTGGACCTTGCTGTTAGAAGATCAAAATTGGAGTGATATTCGTATTTGTCCTGCCACTGACGTATTGGTCAAGTTCCTCGACAGTTATAAGGGGTCAAAGCTGCGCTGATATGGGCGACTTCTCCTTTGAGACGCTATCATGAGTTATCTGTGCAACGTGGTGATGTCCCCAGCGTTTAATGACGTCACGGAAGACTAGTACAAGTGCATCCTTCGAGCCGCGCAAGCTTGTTAAGAACTCTGAATCATTTGATAACCCCACAAAGAGACTTCGAAAGAGGCAGCCTTTCGAGAAGATCTTCGCTAGTAAGTACATTCATCCTTCCGTCGTAGCCGAACCATTGGGGGTTTCTCGTTTGGGAGCCGTAGCAATAGCGTGAACTAGCAGTCTGGAGAAGCCATATTTAATCACAATTCTACTTCATCAAGTCTCGCAAAAACGAAACCGTCGAGAGGCTCTGACTCCTTTTGGCATTTCCGGAGAGAAGGTCGAGCGACAACGGGACGTTCTCCCGTTGCGGTTCTCCTAGCCTATACAGATTCTATCAACTCTTCGAGAGAGCTAAGATGATCTACGTCCTCCCCTGAGATGCTCTAGGCAGCTAGATTTCCTTCTATAGTATTAGTTAGAAGCTGTCTGGGAAGTAGAACGCTACGACGATCTACAACCGTCCCTAGAATATTCTAGGAAGGTAGGGCTGCTCTATCGGGTAAAACTGTGCCGAGGCCAGGTTAAATACTATACTGATCTGCAGCCGTGGGGATGATGTTTTAGGAAGCTGGAGTCGTGTATTGCGAACTAGGGGGTTGTGCATCCACAATGGTTGTCATGCCTCTGGCTGTATGGTTTGACATTCTGGCATTCAGAATGTATATATAAAGGGTTGAGTATTGCTGAAGACTGAAGTTCGTATCAACACAGGTCAGCTTGTAGAGGATCATATCATCGATTATAAACTAATTCATTTTTTCGTACCTTACTCCTCGGGACTCATAGAATAATTCACTAGAAAGATGAGTTCATTCTTCGATATTCTCGTTTCTGTATTCCTTGTTGCTGCAGGCGCTGCAAATAGACCAGCCATTATGGTAAGTCTCCTTTACGTCGGTTACTCGACGGAATAAGCTGGGTTGAGACTTAGGTGATTACTTTAGGATGTTATTGGCGATGGACAAACGGTCAAGGCCGACGATATCTGCATCCTGGCCGTCAGCAATACAGGTTTTGAAGATGGTACAACTACTCCGAAAGAGTGTGTCATTACCGTCAAATGTACGTCTGAGACACAATCTAGGAGGCTCCGAATATCGTTAGCTGATGATAGAGCTAGGCAATGACGGTACACAAAGTTACGACATCACTGATCAATGCGCAAAAGTTGGCGGGTAACTAATCTTGTTGTCATCTTAATTTTTTAATGAGGCTGATATTCCCATAGGTCCTTCTCTACTACCGATCCAGGCATTGGGGACTTCACCCTGACCTTTCAGTCTGATAGCAACAAAGCTATCGTCCCATATCCGGGGGACGTAGTGGCCACTATTCCAGCCTACGATATAAATGTTGGAGGCTCTTACAGCCATGATTTCATTATGTCTGCTTGCGATGCCTACACCGAAAGCTTCCAAGGAAAGGATTGCGATGGTGAGTCTGTAAAAATCACTGTATGCACTGAGGGGTTTCCGGATTTGCAGGATCGTGTTCCTAAAAAGGAGACCTTGGGGAAATACGGTTACAACTATTACCTAGCTGTTCCCAAGACAGGGGCTTCGGTCAACCTTGGTTGCTAGAAGTATACTAGGTACACTACAATAAGGGCTGAAATCAGAAGTCAAACCTCCACTGCTTATCTTGACACTTGGCTTATGAGCTTTAGGTTATGGATTTCATAGAGTAGGAGCTACGTCTGGGTTCTGATCAGATGTAGCTGGAGAGTAGGCCATCCCCAAGATAAATTTGGATTAGACATGGTTGATAATTCAAGCACGACGTAGCACGAGGATCATAGGCAAGCAGTGCTCAAGCTACATAAGACGTAATTTGAGAAGGTCTTGGTTGATGACTCGGTGACACGGGTTAACTGAATTATGAACTCCATTTCTCGGAAACCGGTCATTATTTGTCCCATTGTGAACATCCGCATCGACATCAACTGCTTAAAAAAGATCTGAATGCGACCTTCGACTAGCTCCGGTCCATCTTTAAATACTTATTAGTCCTATGGCCAAAGTTTGGAATCTTCCCACGCTCCTCTGACAAAGCTTTCCGCGCGTTTGGATGAACTTTGACTACTGGCGCGAAGATTTCCACTTTAGGATATGGAGCCAAATCTCTCCACTTTCAGGGCTGAAAAGCTGTCATCCTCTTTGAGATAGCTTTGCGCGATTAGCGCAAAGCTTGCTGATAAAATATGCGATTCATCGTCAGCTTCTAGGTAATTCGGCTTCTCTGATTGATGAGAAATGGAAATTGAGATTGTTTTTTGTATGATTATGGACTGACCGCAGTGCCGTTTTATGTCGGCTCTCTTGTGGATGGTAAGTATTAATATGAGCCCTCAGGTCGTCATGGTGTCTTGAATCTTCAACAATCTTCAATCGTACAACTCCGCTACAATAGTATCAGGTCCATTGACGCAATGACTTCTTCGCAGCGGCAATATGACGTTACCGTACTCGGTGCTACCGGATGGACAGCAATCATCTGCGCTGAGCACATCGTCCGCACTTTTCCTACGAACACGCAATGGTGTATCGCTGGTCGCTCAGCTGCTAAACTCGAAGCCCTCCGCACAAGTCTAAAGGCCATCAACCCGGATCGAGTTGAACCGGCCATCTTCATCATCCCACAGCTTGATAAGGCGGGACTTGACCCCATTGTTCAAGGAACCCGCGTCTTGATCAATGGCATTGGGCCATACCACCGGTTCGGAACGCCAGTTGTAGAGTCCTGTGCAAGGAATGGCACACATTATGTTGACTTTAGTACTGAGACTGCATGGATCGCGGAGATGGTGAAGGCGTACGATGACACGGCAGAAAAGTCGGGAGCGATGATTATTCCGGCCATTTCAGGCTCGAGTTCACCATCTGATCTCGTCGCTTGGTTGCTTGCTAGGTATCTGCAGGACCAGGGCTTGCCGAGGGCCTGGGAGGTACTCTGTTCGGGGAAGCTCAATATGCTTGGTATGCAAGGCGGATCGCTACACACTGTGGTCGACGTAGCCGAAAACTACGGTATCCGAGGATGGTTGAGCGGCGACTCTTGGGTTATGTCGCCTATTACCCGACCCCCGAAGGCTTCACAGGCTGGCTTCTTAGGACATCGGTACGACCCCATTCTCGGCCACTTAGGAACCTCCTTTGTCGCATGGGGTAACCAATCTGTGGTACAACGCTCTGTTGGCCTCGATCCAAAAACCTACGGCCCCGATTTTATCTTCCAGGAATACATTCCCGTACCTAGCTTCATCTCCGGCGCACTCATCCATATTGTCACCAAACTTGGCATCCTCCTCCTCGCTATCCCATGGTTCCGATCCTTCGTGCGCGGCAAGTCCTTTGAACCGGGTTCAGGACCTGACCGAGAGGAGAGTCGTAAGAAGGAGGGTGCGGAGTGGAAGGCAACCGCTTATGTCAAAGGAGAGGAAAAACCGGTGGCCGTGGCAACGTTTGAGTATAAGGGCGCGTTGGTGGATATGGCAGCTATCTTGGCTGTGGAGGCTGCGCAGTCGATTATTGAGATTGAGGCGGAGAGGGAAGAGAGGACAGGAGGGCTCCTTACTCCGTCGACTTTGGGCAGGACGTTTGTGGAGAGGCTGAGGAGCGTAGGGTTTACTCTCAATATCCGGGGAGCCTGAAGAGCCTGATAGGAGTTATAGGTTTGTCGCTTTCTTAACCATGTAATGTGAGATTCACTTCTCCATAGACAATCAACAAATGCAATTGCAATATGAACTTGAGCTTAGATACTCCGACACTCCAGTGCATCCGTGGAATAAATTCTTCTTAGGTTTAACCACTCCACTTGAAAGTGAGGAGGGGAAAGAAGCGGAGGCGGGTAAAGTTTGGAGATTTCTCGTCGAACTGGCGTGACACACTTTCTCCGCATTCTACTTGCTTCTTGGACTCGAATGCTACGACTTCTCAAGTGATGGGTCACCCATTATGGAAGTGCGGTTTGTTTAAGCACATTGAAAGATCTCAAGAGCTTCTTTCAACATCATTTCCCCCCGGTGAATTAACTCAGTTATACCATGAAGAGAATAAACAGCATAAAGCTAGGATGGATGACACTGCCGCATGTTCAACGGCCCTGTCTTCTCGGGGATGACAAGAAAGACTTCCACATCCCAAACTCGGAAACAATCATGTCACCGAATCCATGTTTACCTAGGGCACCTTGGGCCCAGACATAAACTGCCGATTCTTGATCAACAGCAGCTTTCAACCCCTCTTCCGAGGATATGTCGATGTTTGTGGTCAATTTGTCGAATGTTTGGGCATGTAGTTTCCAAGCCTGGCCACAAGCAACAAGAAGATTTGAAAATATGCGCATGAACTCTTCGGCATCTGAGAGATGTCAGCTCACCCACCTTAAAACTCCAGAGCCGAGTCATACCTCTTTCATTGTTGAAACTGATAAAGCAATCGTACTGGCTTTTGCCGTAGGCACTTAGACCTGCTCGATACGGACCTTGAATAGTAATGGCTTTGTTTTGTCTCGATATTCGATGAAACTCGGTGACTGAATTCCATAGGCCATAGGGCTACTGTAACGTTTATGTAGGCACTCACACCACACCGACATGAATCCAAATGAACGAGGAGTCTCTTCGATCCAAAGGACTCGATCTACCCGTACTTTGATACCGATATTTGAGTAAGTGAGGGGTTTCAAGTCGTTGGTGCCCCTGTCGTCTCGGGACGGCCGCAACTCAAGCTTAGAAACTTGCCTTAAAAGGCGATTATTAGCTGAGTTTTCATGTTTGATGCTAATGGGCCATCTACAACTTACCAAGTCAGATGCTCAGCTCTGTTGATATCATTTAGCTGAGCTTCAGATAAAACAGATCGAGTATTCTCGTCAGTCTGAGACTGTGCGGATTGTTGTAAGTTCGAAAACTCGGAGAACTGTCGTGTCATCTCCATATTGCTGGAAGCCAGCGCGTGGAGCTCTGCTTGGAGAGTGGCAAAATCCTCAGCTAGCCCTCTTGAGGTTTCAATTTTTTTCTGAAGTCTTTCAATCTCTGCTTCATGAACCTTGGTTAGGGTACTTTCCATTCGGCTTCCTCATTGCCGTCTTCTGCGATAATTGCGATTGTTTCTTTGATATTGCGTCGAGATTCGACCAGCTCCTCTACCATCTCGTGTATGCTCTCCACTCGCTGTTCAAGATGTTGGCCTCGCGACCTGACTCAAAATGTCAGCTCATATCTCTCAGTCTTAGGGGTGAGGTCATACTCATTCAACGCAGCCAAAAGATTCGACAGAATGCTTGTTTGGCTGTTAAGGCGGTCTCGTAGCTTTCGAACTTTATCGGACTGAAAAGTGAACTTTACAGTCTTGAGCATTTGGGTTGCAGAGCTGGCGGTTTCTGTGATCTTCGACTTATCAACCACGGCCTTTACCCTGTCAAGCGTATCATTGCAGTCTTCCGCTAGCTTCTCAAAAGTTGTGATCCAATTTTCTGGAATTTCGCTGATTCTCGGTCCTTGGATAGCGACTTTTAGGTGCCCTAGGCACGCGTACATGGATGCCAATTGGCTGTTGAGGGCCTGGACTTCTTTGGGGGCCTCACGTACTGAGTCGACAAAGTCAGATATGACCGTAATTAGTTTTACCGATGTAACGCAAAGCGTGCCGACAGTGCCGACAATCGAAAGAGGATCCATGGCGAGAGTAGTTTTCTGAGGCTCAATGTAGGTGACCGAAAATTGCTCTGGGCTTTCGAACCCGAGTAATCTAAAATCATTGTCCGATTATATGTAGTTGATCTATCAGTGGGGCGGTGCCTGCCAACTCTGGGTAGTGCGCTCTATCTGCCTCGGCGTCCAGCTAAGCACCGCCTGAAATGCGTCAACCAGTAGTCGCCGTTAATCCGCACCTCCATTTCGAGGTTGTCTTTTAGCGCTACATCGGCGAGGCGGTTTTCATGCAATTATTTCAGCCTTCCTCTTCGTGCCTTTTTTGTCAATATAATCAAAGCCTACAGAGAGAGGGCGATCCCAGATGCTGTCTCAGTTGTGACTTTTGATTTCATAGGTGACTAAACCTACAAATCTGACTCCGTCGTAACGCATGTCGTCAAGCCATAAATGGACGAGACCAAACCCCGAGATGGACAGGTATAGGTAAAAAAAGAAGAAGAATCAATCTTGTATTCAATCCAAATTGATTCTCCTCCAATCGCAGCAAAGATCTTTCATATTGCTACGTCATCATAAGCACTAAGAGATCTGACGCCATGTTGCCGCTTCTAAATAGCCATCGCTTTGCACGTCGATGTATTTTGATGGCCTCTGCTTTCTGGTCTTCTAGTTCCATTCTCAAGTTAATGGTTAGGGTTAAATGTTTTGAGAATCTGAAGACTTCATGAAGTGCGATCACATATGCAGACTGTAGCACTTGATGCAACACTATGGTAGTATAGTCGCGATGGCGGCGTCCGTGGGACGTCCTGACATTGGAAAAGGGAAGTCAGAGGCTCTATTAAGGTTTTATAAGTTTTGGGCACTGAAGGATCTGACTTCCGTTAATAATCGTACGAAGAAATGGGAAAAGACACAAAGCTAGGACATCAGTTGCCAAAAAGGTTCTCAGCGTGATGACTCGGCTGATATTGCCAACGTGTTCTATATCTGGAAGATTCTTCTGTTCTGGGGCCTTTTTCATTTCACAAACTGCTGCTGGATAATGGAATGCTTTAGTTGTACTTGATATTAGTAAAAGCGATAAATTTAGCTCTTGCGTCTTGATGTGCCGTGAAACCACATCAGGAATAGGACATAAGGAATACCATTCCTCTGGTAGTGTAAAATCATCCCTGCATAGTGATTTCGATAACTTGTGGGGGAAACGTGAATAATACCCTGAAACTGGGCTGGATGGGTGATAATCAGTCGACGAAAGGTTGTACTAGATGCCTAAAGAAGATACCGCCGGATGTATTTGGCTCCTTGCATGATAGCATGGTAGCCACCACGCACCATCTGCATTCTTGATTGGCGATTTTGGGCAGCGACCAACAGTGGCTACAGAAAGTGGCATAGATCGCCGCAAAGAATGCATAGCCCTGACCATTCCATAGCCGCCATGATACCTGTTCCCCTGGATGCCGCATACAGACCTGGTACCGTGGTCTCTTCTCCCAAAAGTGGAACGAAGTCAAGGGAGATAACTGTCGCGCGCGGGGTTTTGAGTTTCATGAGGTCACAAATCCCTCACGCCTGTGCCGAAACTCCTCTTATGACACAAAGACGTCACAAGCTCAAAACTTTAAATTATTTCTGACGATGGCTCAAGATTCGCAAACTAGTCCCAAGGGCTCGTCTCCGCCAACCGGGGCTGTTCCGGCTCCGGTCACCGAGCCCGTCGTCGGCAATGTGGGTCTCGAAGCCGATGTGAGTAGCTCCATTTTCGGTAGCTGAAGAACGCTAAGATGGGCCGTAGACAATCGTGGACGATGATGCCGACTCTGCTCTTGATGCGGTAAGTGCATAAGATACTGCAAAGATTCCTAGGCGGAAAATCTCACGCGGCTTAGGAGTCAACCAACACTCGAACTACTTCTCTAGCGTCTAGCATCGCCAAATATCGCGTGGAAAACGGGCGGACTTATCACGCATACAAAGAAGGATGTAAGTTCATGACAGCCCGCCGTCGTAGCAGCTCTTTTTGACCACCTCCCCTTAGCTTATATCCTGCCAAATGACGAGGTGGGAAGCTTTCGTCTCGACACCCCCTTAATGACAATAACTAATCACTCTCGTTCTTCGAAAGCTTGAAAATGATCGTCTCGGTACGTTACTAGTTTCAGTATGTAGTCGTTTTATTGAGTAAACCTCTAACCCAGATTAGATCTGCAGCATCACATCTGTCTAATCACCATTGAGGACCGACTTTTCATTAGCCCTGCAGGCAAAGACAAGCCGCTAAGGCGTGTTCTTGACGCTGGATGCGGAACAGGAATCTGGGCTATGGATTTTGGTATGTTCGCGAAAGTGTCCGACGTGACTTTTCACATCGCTTACTCAACCAGCGGATGATCACCCCGAAACAGCGGTAGGTTTCCAGTGATAAATAAACGTTGGCAGGTGCGTATATTGATGTCTCAAAGGTCATAGGAGTCGACCTCAGTCCGATTCAGCCTTCATTGTTAGTCACCCTGAATATTCTCTCTACCCCTGCCTTCAACTTGGAAGGCTCACATTTCTCAGTGTCCCACCCAACGTTACGTTCCTCATAGATGACCTTGAGGCAGAATGGGCTTACAACCAGCCATTCGACTTCATCTACATGCGCATGCTCTCGGCATCCATCGCGGATTGGCCAAGGTTATTTCAGCAAGCGCTCGCGTAAGTCCCAAGACCTCCCCATCTTTGTACCGACTTACAGAAGCATCTCTAGAAACTTATCTCCCGGCGGATATCTGGAGCTCTTGGACCCCATTTATCCCATGGGCTGCGACGATGGCACATTTCCGGAAGATTGTGCGGCATACAAGTGGAGCAAGTTGCTGAATGATGCTGCAGTGAAGCTTGGCAGTAGCCTCGACTCAGGCTTGCATTATAAGCAGCAGCTAATTGAGGCGGGATTCACAAATGTTGTCGAGACTGTTTACAAGTGGCCGATGAACACCTGGCCAAAGGAACGCAGGTTTAAAGAACTTGGTATGCAGTAGATTCTGTTTCCTTTTTTAATATTTGGTGCTGATGATGGTGTAGGAGCCTGGACGCACGAGAACATCATGCAGGGGCTCCAAGCTCTAAGCTTGTCTCTTTTCACGCGCGCTCTAGGATGGACGCCCGAGGATCTTGAGGTCTTTCTCGTAGGAGTCAGAAAAGACCTCAAAAACAGAAATATGCATGGCTATTGGCAGATGTGGGTTGCGGGCGCTCAATCTCGGTACGTTGTAGCTGATAAAGATGCACAGAAACGTTGTTTACGGGCAGAAACCGGAGTAGCTGAATCCGTCCTATTTTTAATGACAGATGACGCCAACATTGACGAAGCTTCTCTTGAAGTACGTATCGCTCTGTGCGATGTGCATGAAAGGAGACAGGTTGAACTAAGTAGGAGGAATTGACAGGTGGACGCCGGCCTTTGGGCGCTAGAACTTGACCTTAACGAGTGATAAGGTTGAATATGAGTATTTATACTGTTAATGAAGTCCGTACCCCTTATATGGAGCTAATCAGGAGGACAAGAGCGCAAAAGCCATCGTTCATTCGTTGAACGTTTCCTTAAGGTTCACAGGAGACCATTCATGAGACTCCTGAGCACGTCGAATCTCCACATTGAGATGAATTCGATGGTTTGAGACGAATATAATCGTTTAGAACTTCCAAAATACTCAAGCTCTGATAATCAACCATGGAAACACGTTCTGGTTATTGTGGGAATTCTGAAAGTACTCTGCTATTCCGTAAACAGTCCCGGATCTGAGAGCTTAGCATCCTATATGATTGCAAACAGGAATCAATCCATGTTCTCTAACAGCCTCAAAGTCCCTTCTTAATATCAACTTCGAAGGAGAGAAAGCCTATATAATTCTTTCGGGATGATTGTGAGCCTTTGAACTACGAAATGATAGAGCCACAGTTCCAACTTCACCTAGCTCGAACGAACACCTGCAAAATTGATGAACTCGCAACATTTCTTTCCCGTCTCGTCACGCCATGTAGAATGGTCTTACTGATAAGGTGCCGCTGCCTTCATTGACGCCCTAAGTCGTAAGTTGGGGTCCGGCGTCGGTATGCAAGGAACGCATTGACTAGCCGAAAGTATCACGATATTGACCTCATCGAGAAGTCGCTATCAAAACGCAGAAAAGAGGATTCGTTCCATATTCCCAGATAACTTGCCAGGTACCTAGGTGATAACAGATTGATAGCAGAGTGGGTAGAGCGGGTATTGGGTTGTGGGGGTAGAGATATGACCCTTCAATCCATGTAAGAATGACCAGGGGTTAGAGGCGTATTCAACCAACTTTTGGAACACCTTTGCGGAACGCGACGGGAAAGATGGACGATCTTCGTGGCGTCTTATGAATTTTGCATGAAGTCGCCGAACAATGCACCTTAAATCTAGCTTAGCAGCGAATATCAACTTTACCATACTAGGAAGGACAAAAAAAATAAACTGCAGACGGGCGGAACTAATTGCCGTCCAGGTTTCTTGACGCTGCGCTGTCTGTGTCAGCAAAGGGCAAAAAGGTAAGAAATTCTACCGGCAGAACTGCAGGACGGGAGCCGAAAGTGCGTCATCTCGGTGACTGACGTCGCGCTTCCTCCCTGCTCCCCGAGGTGTGCTAGCCCTTGTTGATTATTACTTGCCGAGAGTAACCGTACTTGGAGAAACGCGAGCGGGTGAGGCGTTTTCGCTACTGCGCTCATATCATAGAGGTCAGGCCTGCACCAGAGAAATTTGGGAAAGGGGAACGCGTGATGTTTGAGTGATATCGAGCAAAAAGGAACGTAGTTTGGCAGGTGGCAATCAATTTGACTAAAAAGTGAAGGGTTATTTGCCAAGATCTGCAGTTGAAAATGTAGATCCCTGCTGTGTACGGATGTCGTGTAAGCCGTCAGCAGGTACAGGGCCTATGGAAGCTAAATTTTATGACCAAGCGTTCGTACGGAGTTCCTTGCGCAAGATGGACCCGAGCGAAGTAGTAATCGTGGGTTGAATGGTTCAAAAGCTTGCTGGCTCGGCCTCTAGGTATCAAGAGGGCTGAACGTGGCTCCGTGATGGTTGAAATCGGTTCCATCGGCGGCAAACGATTGTTTGCGAGCCCTGTGACGAGGTATCGTTCCATGAAGTCTCAGTATATCTCAAAGAAGAGACCCGAATGACCGAAGCAATTGCTATCACAAGCATGGCCTGTCAGCCCGTGCGCAAGCTGAAGATGGCGAGATTTAGGTCTTCATGTTCGCCAACATGGGAGCATTCTCACCTGCATTATCCAGAGAAGCCGAAACGCGTCCAGCTGGGCGCGGAATGCTAAGTCATGTCCTGTGCAGAAACTATCCTACTGAAGAGGGGCTGTGTTAAACGTGTTGAAATTGAAACCTATGTTCTAGACTTCGACATCTCATCTTAGCGAAGAAGGTCATTCAGTTACATAACAGATTCTTCCCCAGATCAGTTCTAGCCCTAATGGCCTCCGCAGCTCCCCAGAGTCGAGAGAAGCTTGATTGATGTGTCACGAGGGCTGAGAGGTTATGTTGGCGAGAGATGGCTATGGGGCATGGGGCGGTGGATTCAGAGGATGAGGCCATCTAGATCCACGCAGATAACTAGGAGCGGAGCAAAGAGGGCCTCCAACCGAGTGCCAAGGAAATACCCAACATGAACGAGTTCGTTCGCTTTTGCTGTCTCTATTGATTGTGGTTAGTGCTGACCCATGTGATTGGTGCAAGTACACCAAGTAGGTGAGCCATAAACAACGCAGTATGCGTAATGTGTCTATGAGTCGTAGTCTTGGACTTGAGCGTTGGGCGCTCGTTCATCGTCTGAGGGATCAAAGGTGCCGAGTTGTGGCGTCAAGGCACGTTTTGGAGTACTTGCTCCACTAGTAATTCACGGGCTTGGCAAATGCCAGTGCTACGATGAGCGGAGTCAACTCAGATAGTGACTGCACATGAAGGAACGATTCCTAGGAAAGCCAAGCATAAAGCCAAGAATCGAAGCGTGTGTGGGCCGTTCAAGGGGCTAACGGCTGGTCAGAGCAAAGGGCGCACTCAACACTCAAATTTCCCAAGGAGCTGGAAAATTACCAAGCAAGCCCAACCATGTGAATACGTGTCGCGGTGTTACTAATAAAAATAAAAGGTACGTGTATAACCAGGATGTAGTCTATTCAGTTGGGGAGTGACTGAATCGCATGGCAACGACGCCGAAGCGTGTGGTGGAGACGATACCCGACTGGCCGTCTGTGAAAGAAGCCTTCCAGACCATTTTAGCCTCCTCCAACTAACGGACTCTAGATAAAATCTTGCAGGGGCTGTAGTCACGGACTGCATAAGCCTGCTTCAGCCGAGCTGCGCCCTTGCACATCGAGCAGGGCAAAAACACCCGCATGTGCCCTCATCCCCATCTGGTGAAATTTGGAGGAGTGCGGTGTCGGTGTCGGTGCAATCGTGGGGGAAGATGGCCAATGACGAGGTTAGCGCAGCATAGCGCAGCAGACAAATTCTGGTAATCTGACTGGAGATGGAGACAGAAGACGGAGACCTGCTGGAGCTTGGCTACTGTCCAGTGCTGTGGGAAAACCTGGAGTGGTCTGGAGAAATCTTGCTCTATTCGCCAATGCACACGAGGTCTGACAAATTGATTGATGAAGCGATGCACGTGAACCCCGACGGGCACCTCACGATGCTACGATTTGCCCCCGACAGTAGCAGCACCAACACGAACGTCTGCCAGGTTTCTCCAGCAGAGCGGAGCAAACTGACGCTAAGTAGCGGCCACCAACATGGCAGCCCCCATCACGCCCGAACTCACTCTCACCCAGGCACAGGAACAAAAAACTGGAACAGATCCTGCAGCCTTGCAATCAGAGAAACGGCCGCAACTGCATCGGCAGAGCTCCAGAAATGATATCGCTTCGTAGAACTATTGGCCTCTTGAATCCCCCGTCTAGGATCATTCATGGATCGCCTCAACGAGGCCGTTGTCGGATCTCTACCGCTTCTCACCAAACTCGCCCCCAGGACATCACCGAGAATTTGGACCCACTAACAAACCCTTCCAGAACTCTACTGCATTTGGTCTAGCCTGGCCCACAGAAGCATCCTTACCTGAACCTACTGCAACCCAGTGGAGAAAAGAGCCCCACCTTAACCACCTTTTGCAGTCGAAATGCTCACTCCAAGGCCGGCCTTTGCCGCATCTCGGAGGAAATTGTTGGAGTTCGTGGCATCTTACCCTTTCCTTGCCACGGCTTCCCTCGGCCTTCTCCAATTTTTGTTCCCCTCTTTGTCAGAGCGTGCCCGATTAGGATATCTTTCGCTGCGGGCACGCCGGCGCGACAAGGCCGCTGCGGGACACTAAGAAAGATTTCGAACCAGCGTACGCCCTACGCCTTTACATGTCAGAGATACCTTTACGTATCAATGTCTGTGCTAAATGAGCAGACACATTGCGTGTTGTTCGCTCTACGCCGAGGCTTGTGAGAGACGCTGAGTCTTGTCCACAGGCAAGATGACCACGAGGAGATCGCATGAGGGTCGCAAGTACGACCGCACAGATTTGCCTCCCCGGTCCCCGCAATACCCGGGATGGAACAGGGTGTCATCCTGCACCACTCATTCCCCCAATTCGAAACCCCCCAGTCCTGAACTCCCCTTGGTCAAGACCTTCATCACCCTTATCAGTGACGCTAGTCCTATGCTGTCCATACCTCCATGTCATTGATATGTGTATTGTATGCGGAGGCTGACCGAGGTTTGGACCTCGAGCCTTCACCCCAACTGCGTAGACGGTGAACTTGTCGTCGTTCGGTTCCCGAAATAAGAAGAGGCCTTTCCTCCTCCAAAAAATTCCCCTCTCGTCCCCCCCATTCCAGCCAAATTTTCCTCCTCTCATTAGCACCTCTTTCCCCTCTTCCCCCAGGTTACCCCACTATTACCCCAAACCCTGCAGAAATTTACTCCCCATTTTTCTTACGAAATACATCGGCGCACCCCAACTTAGTCCCCCGTCACGGCGAAGATCTGCGAACCTTATTACAGATAAATAGACCTGTCG
This sequence comes from Nectriaceae sp. PG4201, assembly GCA_023628695.1. Classification (NCBI taxonomy): domain Eukaryota; kingdom Fungi; phylum Ascomycota; class Sordariomycetes; order Hypocreales; family Nectriaceae; species Nectriaceae sp. PG4201. The sequence continues at coordinate 10,705 of JAMAKE010000044.1, read as the reverse complement.
CACCCATCCTGCGCTCTGCGAATCCTTCCAGGGGCATAGACTTGCGTCGATCTTTTCACCAATTCTCAAACCTTCAATCACCGCGAACATGGGCGAGAAGGATATTTACACAGAAGGCAATGGCTTCGACCTCAACCAGGAGGCAAGCAACTCGCCAGCCGACACCGATGGCCATGAGTACAACCTCGCCAACAAGCATGACCAGCTTGCGCGAGGTCTCAAGAGTCGACACATTCAGTTCCTGGCTCTCGGTAAGTCATACACTCAACGAGAGCGCCATATGTGGTTGCTGACTTGAACGTGAAGGTGGTGCTATCGGAACCGGTCTCTTCATCGGCTCAGGCTCTATCCTCTCCCGAACTGGCCCTGCTCCTTTATTCATGGCCTACCTAAGTATGATGATCGTCGTTTGGGTCATCATGAACGATCTTGCCGAGATGGTGACCTACCTACCCATGCGCGGTATCACCGTTCCCTACTTCGTCGGCCGCTTCGTCGATCCCTCTCTCGCTTTCGCCTCCGGATGGAACTACTGGTATGCATATAGTATGCTTGTCGGTGCCGAAGCCGTCGCTGCGGGAATCATCATTGAATATTGGGAACCCCCTGTCAATATCGCCCTCTGGATCGCCATCGTTCTGGTCGTTATGTTGCTCTTGAACATTATCGCCGTTAGCTTCTTCGGCGAGGCAGAATTCTGGTTTGCGTCTATTAAGCTTATTACTATCTGTGGACTTATTATCCTCGGCATTGTCATCTTCTTCGGTGGCGGCCCCAACCAAGACCATGTTTTGGGTTTCCATTACTGGAAGACCCCTGGTGCCTTTAAGGAGTATCTAGCACCTGGACATACTGGCCACTTTCTCGCCTATTGGAGCGCGTTCATCAGCGCTGGTTTCGCCTTCATCACCTCTCCCGAGTTGATCGCCATTGCCGCCGGCGAGGCCGTTGCACCTCGCCGCAATATCCCCAAGGCTGCCCGTCGCTTTATCTGGCGTCTGGCTATCTTCTACGGTATTGCGTCGTTGATTATCGGCATTCTCGTGCCCTCCGATGACCCTAAACTCTTGGGTGCCTCCAACGCCAGCGCCTCACCCTTCGTCATTGGCATCCAGAATGTCGGCATTCCCGCTCTTAATCACATTATCAACGCCGCTGTGCTCACTTCTGCTTGGTCAGCCGGCAACTCCTTCCTCTATTCGGGCAGCAGAGTCCTTTATTCTATGGCCTTGAACGACCAGGCGCCGAAATGGTTCCGCCACACCAACAAGCACGGTGTACCTTGGGTTGCTGTCCTCTTCACCTGGTGCTTCGGTCTGCTTGCTTTCCTGAACGTCTCCAACTCTGGTGCTACCGTCTTCGGCTGGTTCATGAATATCTCCACCATCTCCGGCTATATTGCTTGGATCGTTGTTATGATCACCTACCTCCGTTTTCGCAAGGCCATGGAGCACAACGGCCTTCTCGATGCGCTCCCATACAAGACTCGTCTTCAACCCTACGCTACTTACTTTGCTCTCTTCATGATCTCTATTCTCACTCTCACCAACGGCTTTGCGCTCTTCACCAAGGGTAACTGGAACACCAGTAGCTTTATCGCCGCCTACATCACCTTACCAATCTTCCTCGTCCTCTACCTTGGCCACAAGATTTGGTTCCGTACCCCTCTATGCATCAAGGTCCACAATATCGATGCCATTACCGGAAAGAAGGAGATGGATGAGCTCGAGGCTCTTGACCAACCGCCTGTTGCTAAGAACTGGCTGGAAAAAGTCTGGTTCTGGCTTGCTTAAGATTTTAGACTGGGAAGAAGTGGAGTAAATTTAGATGTATTGACGAACGATCCGTCAGAATTGGTAGATACCCTCAAATTGTGTATATAAAACCCATTCATGTTGTTTGAGCGAATATCTGCGGAGACCAAATAGAATATCATTGCATGTCGAATACTCGATATGATAGGTTCCCCTTCAAGAGTGTATGTCTTCGCCAGCTTGTGCTATGCGTGTTGATAACATATTTCAAGTTCGATTGTTGGGAGGAAAGGAGGGCTGTAGAGTATCAACATGACGAGCTAAAATTGCCAGCCTTCAATGAAACCCTCTAGAACCTACACAAAACGTCTTGTAGTTTGAGGCAAGGTCCAGCCTTTTAACGCCCAAGTAGATAGCTGAACCCTTTAGGGTTTAATAATAGCTTTCTGATATAGACGTAACAACTTATCTACTCGTTATGTTCTTCAAGAGACTGGATTGATCTTGTACATAGCTCATACGCGGGAGTGTATGACTCTCCCTCGTTCAGGTAGTGGCGTTAAATTGTGAAAGGCCCGCACTGGCAGGCCAACTTTGGCTTGCGGCTCGTTGTCCTGTCCTAAAGTTTCAAAAGCCCCATAGGCTCGCTACTTTACAGAGCAGTACAGCACTACACACGGCGTGAGCTTGTGTACTAACCACGGGGCAATGGACGGCGATATTAGACATGGTGGAGTCACTATACTCAAGGATAAGAGGTATTTTCGGCTTACGGATACGAGTGATATCTTCTAATTCCGGAATATCACTTGGGATTCATGGTACTTTATCATGCGTAGAAGTTGCAATGCTTAATAAAGTCGTGGTGTTGTCTTTCACCATTTAGTAGTTTAGGACTCTGTATGGACCGCGCTAGGAACCTTTGACAAGTTGTCCAAACCGCTATTAGAACTAGAACTCCCCTCGATTTTGTAGTCACTGTGTCCTCGATGTGTGGCTGTCGCTGAATTCCCCACTCCTTGGTTTGTATAACTTTATGTATTAAGGTTTACCAACAGAAATCTAGTATATAAAACCTGGTCTTTCCCAATACTTCTTGTCAAGCAGCAACCGACATCCTTTTTCTTACTTGTTTCAAATCGACCTTTGAATCTGAATCAGACCTTTTCGTCAACTATAAACAGTATATTCCAAGTATATCCAAGAGTGCTTGCCTGGAAAACAATGGCTCAGTGGAACGACCTCCCAGCGGAGGTGATACTCGCGATTCTCGACAATTTGGCGGAATCTCATAGCCAGCCAGATACGCAGCGACAGGGCCTGGCTCCTTACGCCTACCTCTCTAAAGAGTGGCAGGGTATCATTGATCTCCGGAGGAACATGGCAGCAGAGGTGTCTCCGTCGAAATTAGCGCCCATATGCCAGAAGACAGCATCCTTCTCCCCAAGTACGAATTGGGGAATGAATCTTACGCTAAGTACCTAGAGGATAGTACTTTGTCCACCTACCAAATGCCCGAGGGTTTCGATTTCAGTCGTTTCCGTCTCAACCCTCTCGACCCTCGACTCCAACACCAGCATGACCTGGTTCCGCCACAACGACCTGAAGATTTCCAAGATATTTGGAGTAGAACTAAAGAAACGCTTACGGCGTACAGGCCTTTGGCGCTTCGGGTTATTACTTTGAAGCTCGGAGAGGTAGTAGAGAACCTTCCGCAAGTCAACGTCGTCACCGGCTTTCTATTTCGTCGACAGTGTTTTCGTAACATTGCTCCCGACACTCTCGGTAAAATCTTCGACAGTTTGCCTCATCTGGAGGAGGTCAGGCTTGACCGGTGGCGTTGCACCCCCTTAACGCATTCTGGTAGATCTCCACGAATATATTCCAGTGGTAAGTGACCTGACTCCACCAACCCGAGAGACTTCGCATTGCTGATTACTATGTCTAGACCCAAAGAAAGCCTTCTTCAATACGCCGCCACCATCTTTGAAGAGGCTTTCGGTCTTCAAGGACCCTAACGAAGAAGACTTCAACAAGACCTTGGCTCCACTTACTGACGAAGGTAGAAAAATGTTGCTGTACAAATCTCTACTCAACGCTAGTCGCAACCTTGAGCATCTATCCCTTGCTTTTCTCACTGAAGCCGACGAATATTTCTACTCTTCTTTTTGTCCGCCTTCCCGAGATTCCGTGGGAGAGTATCAAACCATCTCCAAGGAAACAGACCACAAATGGCAGCATCTCAAGACTCTAGCCCTCACCTCGAAGCATCTCCAAACGCATTCAACCCTGTCTCTCGAAAAACTTCTTACCGCTGCTGCCGAAGCAGTCCTTGAAATACCGAAACTTGAGCTCATGGAGATTTGGGGTGGAAAAGAGGGAAAAGGAAGCATATTTCGGTATCAAGCTACGGCTGAAGCTGCAAAAGTTACTTGGCTGGGTACAAATAGCGTTGCCTTCGACAAAATGAAGGGTGTAACAAGAGCATGGGAGGAGGTGGCATCCCGACATGCCCGACATGACCTCAGCTTCTCAGTTATCCAGCTCCATCCCTCGAAATTCAAATGTGCTATCTCAGCTCTTCTGCATTTGAAACTGGAGAACCAGGTTCTTCATCCGGTTTCTGCTCATAGACTTCGATGGGAGCATAGCGATGAAGGTGCAGAACCATATCCAGCCTTTGCAAATGAAGAGAGCGAGAAGAAATATCTAGTTCTCGCAGATATTTATGAGATGAACTGATTATGATTTGGCAATTAACGCTATATGAGAGAGCTAACTGGATGGGATGGTGTATTCTTTTTGGCTTATCCGACATAGTTAATTATATCTTAGCTCGTAGCGACGTTTAAGTATGATACAAGTTTTTCCTTTACTTTGGCATTATTAAGAAAGTGAAAAAGGCTTTGATCCTTGTGCTATTTTAAGATTAAAGGTTTGCCATCTTGGGGTGCCTGTAACTGTATCTGTCGCGCGCATACATCGAGTACATCGGCCAATCCACATTCCTAGCCGCTGCCTGTACTTAAGTTGTCTGCCGCCATATGTTTAGGTCAATTTGTATTGTGTTACTCTTATTATAGCAAAATAGAAGACATCAGATGTCTCCAGAACAATACTTTGTTGTTGACCGCCTCGATAGTGTTCACCGTGGCGAACTATTACAAGCCATATGTAATGTGCTTCAAACCAAGCTCGTATTGCATATTTAAGCCCAGATTTTGGATGGAATACTAACTTCGGACGTTGTTTGGGACTAATATGGGAATAAGTCTAACCCAAGCCATCCGGTGTACAACCACAAGAAGTTGTGTCTTGGATCTTTAAACAGAGCAAAGGAATTCCTCGACAACTTCGCGATAACGTATACTGTCCAGGCTAGGTCATAATGCAAGAACCTATCGGATTTTTCTTGAGATATCTAAGGAAAAATATAGTGATTAGTTAATTGATCAGAGGATTTATTGTGATTTCATCATTATTTTTGTATTGAGAGTTAAGAATTTTGACCAACTCCCTTGTCAGACTATCTCACTCATTAAGTACGTTAACATTAGTTGAGATAATTTGAATTAATTGCGATACGGTAAGATTAAGCCTCCTGATGAAAAGAAGCCCTACTCTAGTTAGTTTAGATGAACTAATTAACATTATGCGCATTAAGCATCCGTTCTTAATGCCAAGTGGTTATGTCGGGCAATGCTTCCATCACCGAGCAATTAGCTGTCTCGCAATTTAATTCTATAGCTAAACTCCGACAACAACGATTTCGGGTTGACCTCAAAGTTCTTTTGTGATTAGCAGTTGGAATTTCTTCGTTACTTTGAGCAGGCTCTTAAAGTTTTGATTTCCAGCCACCCTTCGCTGCAAAAAGAGGTCCTATCTCCCGAGCGACTTGAAGAAGATGCTGGTCTCGATACCTTGATGTAACGAGCGACAATCCTACAGGTAAGTCATCTTCACCCTTGAAACCAGGCACGTTAAGAACCGGTGTATGGAGGGCCTATCCAATATTTGCTTAAGTTGGAATCTAGACCAAAACAGGGGAGGGGAGCCGTACTGTCCATATACCGTTGAAGTCAGAGTTCCCTGTCCATTCAATGCCCAGTGGCGCGACATCTACCGAACTCGGGGTGATGATTGCTGTATAACTGCTTGCAATTTCGTCGAACTTAGGCCGGAGGCTTGCGATCTTGTCGAAGGCTTGTAGAAAGTCGTTTTTGGAGCATGAGTAGATATTTTTAGCCATGTCTGCCAGCTCCTTGCTGATTTTGTCTCTTGCAGTGCTGTATTCTCGATAGAACGCAACACCTGCCTCGGCCTGGAGTACTAGATCCTGCAGGCTCAAAAGGTTGTCAAACTCGGCAGGCAACACGACTTCTTCCACGAAGGCACCAGCCTCTTTCAGAAGCTCCGCGCCGCGCTCCATAGCTGCGATGGTCCCGGGTCCAGCTTCTGGCCAAACGGGACTCTTGACCATGGCAAACCGAGATTTGCTCAGCTGAATTGGTTTCGGCAGTTCGTCGTCTCTCAAGGCAAACACGTCTGCCAGAGATTGCAAATCGTCAACACTACGAGCCATGAATCCAAACGTGTCAAGGGTCATCGATGATAGCTTCTGGCCTTCTGACGAGATGGCATTCCAAGTCGGCTTCAGGGCGTAGACGCCGTTGAACGATGCTGGTCTGATGACACTCCCGACAGTTTGCGTGCCGAGGCCGATGGGGATTTGCATGTCCGCCACTCCGGCCCCCGATCCTGAGGATGAGCCACCCGGCGATCTGGTGGGATCGTGTGGGTTTTTAGTCCCGGGGCCCTCGTTCGTCGCTGCGAACTCTGTGGTTGTGGTCTTGCCTGGCGCCGATAACTAGGTCAAGATTAATGGTCTAGAGACCAGAGGAGCATGCTTACCCATGATCAGAGCGCCATGTCCCCTCAATATCGCCACGGTAGATGCGTCAAGAAGGGGCCCATCGCAAGCGTGCAAAGGCGAGTTGTGCCGGGTTGGGAAATCTGATTTGGCAGTGTTAGGATGATGTTGGGTTACAGAGCCGCCCTTGCAGACATCGTTTTCTCGCCTTCTGTATTTATTACGTCTTTGACACCAATGACGAAGCCATGAAGGGGGCCGCGTGCCTCGGGTGGGATCTTGTCCAGCTGTCTAGCCCGGTCGAGGACTCTCTCCGGCTCAATAAAGGCCCACGCCTTGACGTCCTTATCACGCTCTTGGTAACGAGCTAGAAGTGAGCCCACGTATTGCTCCAAAGTGATCGTGTTGGATCGAATACGAAGCTGCACTTCTGACGCTGTCAGGGTGTATAAGTCAGGTCGCGTCATGATGGCAGCCAAAGAAGCCCCTCCAGCTCGACAAGTGACTTCAAGGGCTTGGATGAGCATGGAATTCCGGGTCGCAAACAAAAGTTTACGAGAGCCTGATATTTATGAAGGGACCAAAAGGTGGGGTTCGTCACCCAGCCGATATCGGTTGACATACAGGATTCCGCCTATCGAGTCGCCCTTCGAGAATCAAGTCTTGCAAGCACCCAGCATGCCTACACCAGTTGAACTGGCAATTCCTCAAGTACCTTCCTTTCTCTCCTCTCTATCTCCATCCGTATTACCTGGAAGCACGAGTCCTGGGCCGATCTTCGCATCCTGCACCGCAGAGCGGAGGGATTTCTTGCAGGCCGGTGCTGACCGACTCCGTAGTACAGTACTGCACACTCCGAGATACTGCATCCCCGGGCATAATTATGGAAAGTGGATTTACTACGTACTGTATGTACGCTGCGCTAGAAGAGAATCATGGTCTTGAAATCCTCAATGCCCGACAGCTCATCCATATCCGCCTCATGGTACGCCTTGAGGTCCTCCTTGAGGTGGTCAGTCTTGGTGGAGCCAATGATGACCCCGAACACCTCGCCGTTGCTAATTGCACAATGCAACAACAGCGCAACAAATGCTGCCTCGGCGCTGATCCCACGCCGACTGGTCAACTCCTCCACAACCTTGCAAGCAAACATGGCACGATTGCAGTCCCTCAGCACACCAAATGCCTGATACATGATTTGGTGCTCCCTGCAGAATTTCCTTACATCCTTGTCGTAATCGTTTAGCGGGGAGAGGGGATTCTGGACCACCACAGGCTTCACCTCCGCTCCGTTCCATACCCTTTCCAGGGTGCTGAGATCGACCTGCGAGATGCCCAGCATTTTGCTGCCCCCTTGACGTGTGATTTCTTCCATGACTTCCCAAGCAGCATATGTCTGGGAAATGTCGCGGAAAGGCTTGTGGAGGAAATAGACGTCCACATATGACAGCCTGAGCTTCTTCAGGGTACTTCCAAAGCTCTTGAGGACTTGCAACGCCACTGGATCCGTGGGCTCAAATGGGGGAGGCTTCTGTCGAAAGAAGTGGGCGGGCGAGAATTTGGACTGTATCACCACCTGACCCCGGGTCAGGCTGGCTGATGTTTGGCTGCCTGTGGATTCATGGATGCCGCTAGAGGAATCTAAGAGGCATTCTTGAAGGCTTTTGCCGAGCCATTCTTCGTCATGGGCATCGTTGGGTGCAGCGTCCAGAGCGCGGCACCCATAATCGAAGGCTACCGATAGAGGAACGGGCTGTCTTCCATGACGGATAGCTGTGCCATAGATAATTTGTGGAACTCGGGACCCTCGAGTGCTTGAATCCATTGAGGGAAGAGAAAAGAAAGAGGAGCTCCTGATTCGTTACTGGCTCTATTTTCCCGATGGAGGAACTGATGAATGGCGGCTACTCTTGTACATGGTCTTCTTCAATGCGGCCCCCCTCCCCCAACCGCCAACCTTCTCTTATCAGCTGCCCGACCCCGGGTTGGGGGCTGGAAAATTCGCTACCCAAGGGTACGGCACGCCTCACTTTTGGATTTCCACGTAATTTGCACGCACTTTTTCAAGTGTTGTAGAAAGGTGTGGTGCTACAGTATGGGCTAGTGCTGAGCTCTGAATGGTGATTTGCATAACTGTTTTCCTAGTCTTTGCTTAATCCTGCCCTCTCTACAAAGTCTAAGTGTGATTATACAACAGATTCAATACACACCACGCTTTGTACTTAACTACAGAGCCAAGAAGTGCGAATTAGGCTATAGGGTTACGTTTCGTTCGGTGTATGGCTTGTTCAATATTCCCTCAACTTCGCACTTTGACGTCATGCGCATACCAGATGCATCTCATTTAGTTAGTTAAGTGGTTAGTTGGTTGTGCAAATGGAGTAGAGACAGCCTCGTTCTGGACATTGGCCCTAATGGGCGAGTGGTGGCTGCATTCATGCATGGTTGATGTTACCCCTCTCAAGCCGTTTGAATGAGCAACCGTTCTTCTCCGAGTACGTTTTCACGTAATAGAAGTATGTTATTGGATCAACAGGCCGGCCCTCTGAGTGATAGCCATCCGGAATCCTGAAGAGCCGCATGCTTCTCCTTTCGTGTCTTATTTATCAGCCTGTTCCCGAACCTCATCATAACTCTTTCCACAGCACTCACACACCGCCTTTAAGACGTTTTGAACTATAATTGGTGAGCAGATATGTGATATGGGACCATTTGAAGGGGGGTTAACGCTCTGTCAGAACTCACTACTCATCTCTCATCATGACCGGAACCCACGAGTCCACTGCCATTAAAAACCCGTTGAGCTGGGTTGAGGCAGCCCAGAAGCAACTTGAAAATGACCAACGAGCCCGTCCATGGAAGAAGACATTTGGAGATGCAGTGAATACCGGCGAGGGTTTTGAAGAGAAAATTACAATCTTGGAGGGCGAGGATAGAGGTTCTGGTCCACAGCACTACAACAACGCTGGCTAAGTCAGCTGCTAGACAATTCATAGGCGATCATACAAAGACACCTACACTCATACAGTTTGTGCAACGTTTACTACATTCATTATTGCAAGGGGTGCTGCCAAGCCAAGTTGCCATAGCCTATAAGCAACCTCAAATGATATCATGGTCTCCATGTTTATTTCCCACATGCGTACTTGGCCAGCGACAAGGCTCCAACCTCAAGGTCATTGCTATGTAGATTTGACCTAGGTCGCGATACGTAAGAGCTCAGGATGGTGAAAACACCAGCGCTCTTACCTCAATGCTCTCCCTCACGAAAGGTTCTACGCCGGGGTCGTGAGTCGAGAATGAAGCGTGTGGACAACCTTAAACCAAATGTCAGCATATGCTGGATACACACCGGTCCTCGCCACAGCACAAGGGGGATTTACACGTTGCTTTGACTGTATTGCTGGAGTCAAAGATCTTGATTAGGAGGACCTCATCTCTCGTTTGGCCGCTGAAGTAATGCCAATGATGATATGGCCGATGCATCACGCCGAGAGTGCTTCCAATGTATGACCGTCGAACGTGGTCTATTTCCACAAGGTCGCCTGGTTGGACGGTGCTTCCGTCACACACAGCTAGCGGCCACGATTTGACGGTCTTGAGAGGACGCCAGACACTGGTACGTGACAGTGAGCGAGAAGAAATTTTAAACCCATTCAAGGGACCGTACTTGATAACCCTCACCCTTCCCTGCAGAAGAGAGCTGTAGTCCTCAGGGTACAGGCTCTTGACACGATTTATGACGCCCATCGTAGATTGATCCGCACGTTAATACACTAGATCAGCTCATTTGCTTCAAGCAGGTGTCAAGTCAATTGAATTCTTCATACCAACATGTGCGTGCTTCACGGGGCCCATTCTCTCCGCGGGGTTGCTTAGATTAAGGGTGTCTCCCTCCGCAAATGGCCTGCTGTCTCGAATCTGATATTCACGTCAGTTTCTTTGTCAGGTAAAAGGGAATTTTTAACGCATACCCGCCAGTCAAAGATCTTAACGTTGTCTACCTGATACGTGAAGCGGCTTGCCATGGTCATATACTGGCCTGAGGCAGGCGAGCCCGTGGGTGCACGTGACCCGCTCG